>VMBQ01000849.1:174523-226962 GCA_007657795.1 Dreissena rostriformis | reverse complement strand
TCATGGTGTTCAGCAAAGCATGTTAACTGATTGTCATGGTGTTCAGCAAAGCATGTTAACTGATTATCATGGTGTTCAGCAAAACTTGTAGGCTCTCTATGAACATATAAGTTGATTGTTGCACATATATTGCACTTTTGTTTCAGTGTCCAAAGGTGATATAGAAGCTCTGCAGTCATGAGCTTCTGTGGATCCAGAGACGGTTCACTGAGCGTGCGTCATGGCGTACTGAAGAACAAATGCTTCGTGGATGTGTTGAACATCATCCCACATGGAGTGATGATCGTCATCAGCGTGGTAATCATCCTCGCCTGGAGGAAGTCCATCCTCGGGCAGCTGAAGGCAAAAACCTGGGTGCATTTTAGGTGTCACACTCTACGATGGATTGTTACGCTTACGCTCACGTTTGTCATCACGTTGGATATTGTAGAGGGAATTATTTCTGACGGCATTGATCCAGACAGCGTGAATTATCATGTTGTGATACCGCCTTGTATATCATTCATCAGTACAGTGTTGTCACTAGTGCTGTATCACAATATAGAAATGTGGAACTCACCAAGATTCCTGCTTATTCTGGCGCCATACTGGACAAGCTCATGTGGTCTCAAGGTAATTCATGTATATTGTAATAATACGTATATATGAGCAGTGTTCTGGGAAAACGGCTCTTAATTTGTGTGCATAAAGTTTCGGCCCATATTAGCCTGTTCAGTCAGCAAAGGCTAATCTAATTTCCCTCAACTGGATTTTTGCTTAGAAGAGACATCCTTAAACCAAAAATACATGTACCATAAAACTTTAAAGCGGAAAGAGCTGTCCCTGATTAGCCTATGCAGACTGCACAGGCTAATCTGTTACGGCACTTTACACACATGCATTAACCCTTTGAGCGCTGGAACCGGATTTTGAAGGCCTTTGCAAACAGTTTGGATCCAGATGAGACGCTACAGAACGTGGCGTCTCATCAGGATCCAAACTGTTTGCTATTCTGATAGTGGTCTTAGAAAAAAAATCAAAGAAAATGCTAATTTTAGAAATTCAGCAGACGACATTTTAGCAGACAACAAATTTCCCAGCATGCAAAGGGTTAAGCCACTTTTGTTCCCAGAGTGCCGCTCATATTTTTTTTAAATTTTAGTGCATGATACACATATTTATATTTATATTGTTCTTTTATAATTCACCAATTTATAAATCAATATATATTTGGCTTAAATATTGTTGATTTTTTAACTTTCACATTGATAATGTGAATGCATGTTTTCTATATTCACTGACACATAAGTACAATTGTGTATTAGTATACGAAGAAAATGACAAAAGTCACAACTTGTAAGTGGTTTGCAATTGTTGTACTGCACAACATCGAGTTATTTCTTCTCAGTTTTTGAACATTACTCAAGTGTTTAAGTTTGTTATCGATTTGAAATTCAAAATTCTGTACATGCTGTTGCAATATTGTTTAGATCGTATTTGGGACTCTGTACATTGTTGAAATATGATGATAATGATAAATGGTCTTATTAAAGAGAGTTAACCTATTCATGTTTATTTTAAGATAAGCATAACTTATTAATCCTAGAGTCACTGGATAGAAAAATCCCATTTAATTTCATTGGGATTTGTACTCTGTCAAAGTTACAAAGTTTGTCATGATATCTGGGACATTTGATCTGATTCTGGGACTGCAGAACAGGCAATGCATTTTCAGGCCAACCCTGGATGATCCCAGACGTATGGCATGTACTGAAATAAGCATATTTGAGCCTCGCTCCGGGAAAATGGGGCTTAATGCATGTGTGTAAAGTGTCAGCCCAGATTAGCCTGTGAAATCTGCACAGGCTAATCAGGGACGACACTTTCAGCTTTAATTGTATTTTACGTTTAAAGGAAGTCTCTTCTTAGCGTAAATTCAGTTTAGTTGGAAAGTGTTGTCCCATAGTAGGGGCTGATGCTTTACGCACGTACATTAAGCCCCATTTTCCAAAATAAGTTTTTTTTTTCCTCTTTTGTGGAAGATAGCCCATGGCTTTGGAATTGGGAATTTTATCGGCGTTTCCAAGAAATTGGGAACAGAATAAAATCATATAAATCCTTATTATAAACTTTTTTAGATGTAATTGAAATAAAAATGAGATAAAATAATCATTATACACTTAAAAAAAAAAAAAAAAAAATTTTTTTTTTTTTTTTTTAAATTGGGAATTGTTTACCAAATTTTGGGAAAAAAGTATACTTTTTGCCACTGGGAACATAGCCGTTATTCGGCTATAAAATCGGGCCAAAAAAAACCCTGAAAATCATATTAATTTACCACATGAACATGACCTTTGCTTTCTCTGCAGTTACTGAAGGCGTTTACCCTGTACCAGAGTGAGATTCGGACCATCCACCTGCGACTGTGGATCTGCTGGGTACAGGTGGCGCTCTACGCCTCACTGGTCGTCATAGAGATGGTCGTTCTTGTTCTGCAGGTAAGTTGCAGCATTTTGTGTGTATACAATTTTGGGTCCTTGAGATCTTTTTAATTAGATAAACCAGCCAATTTTTCAAAGTTCAAGTAAAACAAAATCTTGTACAAATGTCATAAAATACAATTCAATTGATGAGATGCTTGTATTTAACTTTTCAATGTATCTCTTAGCAATAAATGCAATATAANTTTCAGTGTATATAATTTAACTATTGTAAATATTATTACTTTCCATTGTTGTTATGAAACATTACGTCCCCATACCAGGCATAAGTAAACATTTATAGTAGACAAAATATCACCATTTCTTATGGATATATTCAGACTGTATTACATTATAACTAAGTGTGACGTAAAAACTATGAATATGCAATTAATTGAGGCATTCACCAACACTTAATACGAAAGTGAAGACTATAAAATAACCAACATAACAGAATAAGCCGATTATCCGATTATAACCGATAATCGTATCGGTTCGTCTGTCCGATTATGCCGATTAATCGACTAGCAAATTTCAACCGATATGCCCATCACTACCGTATAGTATATATGACATTTATATATGTATGCACTGCATTTAAATAATTTCAATTGCTAATGTTATTTTACAAAAAGTTACTACAAGGTTGTACTTTGACCAACAAGCTCAAAGATGAACATGTACCGATACTCGCTAGTATGATCCTGTAATTAACGCAATAAACAAGCAAACTATGAATTATTTGTTTGTTCATGTCCGAAAGTTGTTGTCTAACACCTTCCGTTGTTCGTAAAACTTGCAATAGGGTGCATCACACTTTGGAGCGTTTAGTATTTGTCACAGTTATCATACTGAGAAGGGTAGTACCATTGCGGTAGATAATTGAACTTTTAATTGGCATTACCCCCAGTAATTTTCATACGCTAATTTTCAAAAGAAAGTTGTTTAAGATTATCATAATTGACATTAATTCACATTATTCCGTAGTTCCATTATGGCTTAAAAAGTTTAATTACTGATTTTTTTAATCTGATTATCGGGCGAAACCATTGTTTAATACCGGTTTACAAGGTTATTTACCCAATCACGCAAATGTAATGGTCCATTGCCCTCAGGCATGCATCTGCAAGGTTTTATGACGTTAATCCGGTTATAAAACCCCATGATCGAAGTTTCATCAGATATGCAAAACAGGACCGAAATTTGGTAAAAAAGCGCTGTTAAATATACTGTCCGAAAACTTAGTCATTAATTATGGATGAAAACCTGTATGTCCGAAAATTAAGAGTCACAAAAAATAATTATTTTTGCTAAAAAAAAGGGGTGTCCGAAAACTTAGGGTGTCCAAAAACATAGAGTAATTACGGTATATATAAAGGCTGCTTTCCAAAGTTGTTCAAATGGTTCAAGTCCTTTTCTGCACCAGATGGTTGTTAGAGATAATTAGGGTCCTGACCATGGAATCACAATATAATTCAGTTCATATCCTTATCTTTGCTTCATTTCAAGCAGATATCAGTGTTAGGGTGGTAAAGCAGCCCCTGACTTGAGATGATTTTTTGTTGAGCCCGCTTTCTTATAGCTCGATATAGACTACAATGGCGGTGCAGTGTATGTGCGTTAGAGGCATGCGTCCCAGCTTGTCCAAACTGTAACTGCATCATTCATAGAAATTTAAAAAATACTGCCCCCGTTCTCCATAAAAGGATAGTATCTGTCTTTTTATGACTCATGGTCATAGCTCAAGGGTCAAGATCATTCTTATAGGTCAAATTTCTAATTTGGGAATAATTAAGCTTGTCTGGACAGCAAAATCATAATTCATTAGGCAATTATAAAATGACTTACCACAAGTGTTAATCATGTGGAGGTGGAATTTATTGTGAAGGACCTGTGTCCATTTCCTAAGGTCAAGGTCACACTAAATAGTTTATGCTCAAATACATGTATGAGCATCATAGAGTTTAGTGACTAACTTAATCATTTATCAGTCAATTTTAACATAACTTGCTACAAAGTTCACCATTTGGTAACAACACGTTGGGTGAAGACCAAAGTTTCTATCTAAAAAGTCAAGGTCATACTTGAATGTCAAAGCTCAAAATATTCACATAAAACTGCTTGTGCAGGCTGTAATTTTTCTGATTTAACTGGCTTTTTTTACATAATATGCTTCACATGTTCTCCCTGTTGATGGGATGTAATCATGTATTGCACTACATGCATGGGTCCCAAACTAAAAGGTCAAGGCCACGCTGTCAGTTTTAAACAATATGAATGATATGCTTGACAACGGGCCCTAAATGTTGCTGACAGGCATCTTATTTGATAATCGGAGGGTCTCTAGACACTCAATTTTTATATATTTCCCTCAATTAATAAGCTATCCCTTCTTTGTCCTTTTTCAGCGGTATGCATGCTACAAGAAGTTTCGCAAGGTCCACCCAGCCCCAGGTCTAGAGAAGACACGATACTACGCCACGTACGCCAACTTCCTGTCGAAATTTACCTTCTCTTGGATGGATGAGATTCTCTGGGAGGGACTCAAATCTCCGCATACCATTGAACAGCTTGGAGCCTTGCCTCAGGTGCGGGAATGGACTGGTTACTGTTTTATGGGAATAACTGGTTACTGTAAAATGCGATTGAAAAATTTGAATGGGCTTGTTACTTTGGAATGGGAATTTACTGGTATATATAGGAATAGACTGTTTTTTGTTCAATGGGAATAATAAATAAGAATTGACTGGTTATTGTTCAATTGAAATAATTAATAGGAATGGACTGGTTACTGTTCAATTGAAATACTAAATAGGAATGGACTGGTTACTGTTCAATGGGAATAATAAATAGGAATGGACTGGTTATTGTTACATACATGAAAGAATGAATAATTTGAATGAACTGGTGACTGTTAGATGGATATTAATACATGTATATGGTAATCAGTCGGGGATCTTGCCCGATTGGGAAAGTTGGGGANGATGTGTGGTGTTTGTTTGTAAACAAGTTTCATTGCCGGATGTTATATGTAAAAATGAAAGTATATGCAGTGCCATGTATGTGAAAACTTTCAAAAGTTACAAGAAATTAATGTAATAAGTGTATTTCAAACCTATTAGGAACATCAATTCTGTAGTCAATATAAATTAATAATACACTAACACAGTTTTGAGGTTTTTCGCAACAAGAACAGTATTTGTTAAAAATATTTGCTATTGTTAATGGAGCAATTTATTTAAATAATGGATTTTGTTATTTAATCTCAAAAAGGTTGTAGGATTAATTGAGTTGTCTATGTCCTCAACATTTTGACCTTCGTATGCAATTAATGATGCATGTTTCCATTTTTCTTAATTCACTGGTTTATATTATTATACGAACTAATGTATGTGAAGTTAAGTGAATTAATCTTTGATTACCTGAAATTCGTAGTGAAAAACAAAATGTATTGACTCTGATTTAAGGTGTTGCTAATGTTTCATTATAACCACAGTGGAAGAACAAATGTTCAGGGATTTATTGTGTTTCTTGCAAAGTACATTAATAATGCCAAAATACCACTGTAGGGAAATCTGAATTCTGTTGTAATGATGTGATTATTGATAACATAATTGTCTTTCAAAGCTTGAAATATGTTAACAAAATTATCATAAATAAATAACTAAACAACATGGACTAAATTTATACATTTTACTGTAAGTACCAGTATATGAATCAACCATGGCACAAAGTTAATGTTTTACAATTCATCTTTTTTTCAAACAGCATTGGCTGGTACATTTTTATATATGGCCCGGATCTGTTTTTCTTTTCCATTGTATTCTCTACTTGAAGTACATTGTATTTTTTCTTTGTCTCTTTTTTAATACCACAACTCATTGAGGTTTCATGTTTGTATCGAGCTTTATTCATCAAATGAGCGGCATCATTAGAAAATGGTTCTTATGCCTTATGGAGCTAGTGTAGCTCCAGACCAGTCTGCGCATTTGTGCAGTCTGGTCCGGAGCTACCCTGTCTACAATAAAGTCATGCAATGTGTGTGGTTTCATAAGCTTCCATGGGAGCTCCTTACCGGACTGCGTGAATTCTGGCCGCATATGGTTTAAGACCTTTTTTCGCATGATGTGTCTCAAATCATGTGTAGATGCTGCGTGAAAGAGTGGTAATCAGGTATTATGACAAGGTTTCAGGGTCAATGGCAAATCTAGGAGTCATCCAACTGTGATGCATTTTATCATTTTTGATGGCGTAATAATGCTTGTACTGCAGAATTTCATTGCTCCTTGTTATTCGATGATTGAAATAAGTTTTGCTCAACAATTGTTGATAGATTTTATTTAATATTTCATGTTTTTGCTGTTTTAATTTTAAATTATGAGCCCTGTGTATGCCCAATGTTGATTGTGCAAGGGTTTGAATCGTTATAACGGAAGTGCTCTGAAATTCTGCTAAAATTATGTAAACTGGANATGAGCCCTGTGTATACCCAGTGTGGATTGTGCAAGGGTTTGAATCGTTGTTACGGAAGTGCTCTGAAATTCTGCTAAAATATTTAAACTGGAGCTAGATTTATCTTGAAAATAAATAATTTTGCTCCATTCACACTGTGTTGTGTCATGTTTTTGCGCTTATTAGACATTTGTTGTTGACATATATTAACAGAAAGATAATATTTCTGGATTTAATTAATGTTGAATTTAGATGGTCAACATATTTCTTAACTCACAAAGAATGCAACTCTTAACAGGATATACATCTACATTAGACCTAAAATTCATTTTCTAATGACATAAGTTAATTCTACAGTCTAGCCCCTTGAAGCATTTCACAAATCCACTTTAAGAAATTGTAAGTAAAACATTTAGTTAATAAGTTCTTTAAAGCATTAACAATTTAACGAAACATAAAACTGTCCGAAACTGAGTTTGAGTCCGTGATGATCAGTGTAAGCATTTTGAAGAGGCCACCTGGGTCAGTGAAAATCTGAGGATGGCAGGTTCTATTCCCAGCCCTGCCATATAACTCTTGTGGGTATTGGTCATATGATAATTTGTTATGCCTTTTTCTCCTACTTTCGATTAGGGCATAGTCTATTACTGGCATAGATATTTATGCCCCCCTTCGAAGAAGATGGGGTATATTGTTTTGAACATGTTTGTCGGTCCGTCCACCAAATGGTTTCCGGATGATAACTCAAGAACGCGTAGGCCTTGGATCAGGAAAGTTCATAGGTACATTGATCATGACTGGCAGATGACCCCTGTTGATTTTCAGATCACTAGGTCAAAGGTCACAGTGACCTGAAGCAGTAAAATGGTTTCCTGATGATAACTCAAGAACGCTTAGGCCTGGTATCTGGAAAGTTCATAGGGACATTAAATGACCGGCAGTTGACCCCTATTGATTTTCAGGTCACTAGCTCAAAGTTCAAGGTCACAGTGACTCGAAGCAGTAAAATGGTTTCCGGATTATAACTCAAGAAAGCTTAAGCCTGGGATTAGGAAAGTTCATAGAGACATTGGTCATGACTGACAGATGACCACTATTGATTTTCAGGTCACTAGGTCAAAGTTCAAGGTCACAGTGACTGGAAGCAGTAAAATGGTTTCCGGGTGATAACTCAAGAACGCTCAAGCCTGGGATCAGGAAAGTTCATATTGACATCGGTCATGACCGGCAGATGACCCCTATTGACTTTCAGGTCAAAGTTCAAGGTCACAGTGACTCGAAAAAGTAAAATGGTTTCCAGATGATAACTCAAGAATGCTTAAGCCTGGGATCAGGAAAGTTCATAGGGACATTGGTCATGACTGACAGATAACCACTATTGATTTTCAGGTCACTAGGTCAAAGTTCAAGGTCACAGTGACTCAAAACAGTAAAATGGTTTCTGGATGATAAAGCAAGAACGCTTAAGCCTGGGATCAGGAAAGTTCATAGGGACATTGGTCATGACTGACAGATGACCCCTTTTGACTTTCAGGTCACTAGCTCAAAGTTCAAGGTCACAGTGACTCAAAGCAGTAAAAGGGTTTCCGGATGATAACTCAAGAACGCTTAAGCTTGGGATCAGGAAAGTTCATAGAGACATGGGTCATGACTGACAGATGACCCCTATTGATTTTCAGTACTCTAGGTCAAGGTCACAGTGACTTAAAACAGTAAAATGGTTTCCGGATGATAACTCAAGAACGCTAAGGCATAGGATCATTAAACCTCATAGGGGTATTGGTCATGTTACCACACAAACACTAACGCTTAAGCAAAACTATATAAACTATTGATACTTAGGTGAGAGTGATTACATGAATACTCACCCAAAGACGGCTATGTTTCCTCCAGTGTCATATCAGAAGACTGCAATACACATCAAACCATATAGGAACTATAGATCTTATTTTTTCAACTTCTCTCTGTAACTAACTGCTTCCATTATACATAATTGATAAACATATGTACACTTTTGACTTGTCTTTATTTAATATCTCAAAAATATCCGGTTGAAGTTTATGACAAATAAACAACAGACTCTCATCAGCAACTCCATGAGTCACACGAGCAATTATTCTTTAAATTGCCAATCATACTCAAACGTATTCGCACAATGGCTGCCACTACATCTCACAGCCCATTTNGTTGATCTAAAGAACGCTCCCACAGTGGAGATCGAGCCCGTGACTTCCCGTGGCCCTTATTCACCAACCAATTCTTACACTTAAGTCTAAACATAGTAAATATTCTTAAAACTGCAATGTCCTTACAGAATTTGAAAGTTAAGTCAGACATGGCAGTTAACTACTTAACACCTATAATTACATTTTTTTTTTATATTTTAAACAGTTTGTTAATGACATAAGCACCATTTAAAGCCTGTATATATTCAAACTCTTCAGTTTGTTTTTCATGGGTCTAAATCTGTTCCTTAATCTTTGGTCTATAAATGGTATAGTGAATAAAGGATCGGGGCCCGTACTCACCAACCTACTGTATTCTTGGACTTTAGAATAAAGAATTGTCTGAGTAAACTAAATAGACTTAATAAAAATACATCAGAGATGCACACCTGTATATACAGTCTAAAAAAGGGCTCATATAATTAGCAAATTGTTCTTAACAAAGAATTATATAATTAAAGGTGTTAATTGCCAAGCTAGGCTTGACTTTCAAGTAGTTTGAGTACATTTATAATACAGTTTGATGAATATTCTTTTATTATGTCCCCCAGTCTATACTGGGGGACATATTGTTTTTGCCCTGTCTGTTTGTTTGTTGGTTTGCACAAACTTTAACATTGGCCATAACTTTTGCAATATTGAAGATAGCAACTTGATATTTGGCATGCATGTGTATCTCATGGAGCTGCACATTTTAAGTGCTGAAAGGTCAAGGTCATCCTTCAAGTTCAAAGGTCAAATATATGGGTCAAAGTCGCTCATTTTGGCCATAACTTTTTGCTATATTGAACATAGCAACTTGACATTTTGCATGCATGTGTATCTCATGAAGCTGCACATTTACAGTGCTGAAAGGTCAAGGTCATCCTTCAAGGTTAAAGGTCAAATATATTGGTCAAAATTGCTTATTTTGGCCATAACTTTTGCTATATTGAACATAGCAACTTTATATTTGGCATGCATGTGTATCTCATGGAGCTGCACATTTTCAGTGCTGAAAGGTGAAGGTCATCCTTCAAGGTCAAAGGTCAAATATATGGGTCAAAATCATAACTTTTGCAATATTGAAGGTAGCAACTTAATATTTGACATGCATGTGTATCTCATGGAGCTGCACATTTTGAGTGGTGAAAGGTCAAATATATGGGTCAAAATCGCTCAAAAGGGGACATTGTGCATTGTGTTTCACAAACATATACCTTGTTTTTAGACTTAAGTCCAAAAATTTGGTTGGTGAATATTGTTTTCCTTATTTGTATATAGTGAAAACTTGAAAAATCTTCTCTGAAACTGCAAGGCTGTGAGGATTGGTATTCGACAATTAACATTGTATGGTGGTCCTCTACCAAATGTGTTTAAATCAAGCCCCTTGTGTCCAACCTGGACATGCTAAGGGGAAACAATATTCATATAGACTTATATAGTATAACTTGTCAGGTAAAAGGGTGTTTAATTGGGAATATCCCGATACTTAATTCTGTCAGTTACAACAATAGTCAATTAGCTAGTCACAAACTGTAATCAAACCACCATTAGCAATATGTAAGAAATTGCCAAAATGGGCTTCTTAATTAGATGCGTTGAACTTGATGTAAAATAAACATGAAATTAAAATATTGTTTAAAACCTATCTACTACGTGACAAAGAAAAAGATACAGGCCTGCATATATGAAACTGAGCATCTGAGCAAGTTGGCTTGTGCTCATTTTGATCATTGTATTAAAACTACATGCCTTTTTTGTCAGCTGCCCAGATTTTGAGGAGGACGATGAGAAGGGCCATGGTGAGGGTGATGCTAGCGGTGGTCCCAGGAAAGCCAAGACTAACCAGCAACGCTCTGGCATCGCCATGGTGAAACACATCCTGGAAGAGGTGCAGGGAGACTGCTACGCCTTAAGGTACGTTTTGTGTATGAGCCTCGTTCTGGGAAAACTGGGCTTAAAGCATAATTTGGCTAGAGGCCTAATGTTAATTCCAAAGCCCCATTTTCCAAAGACACTCCTCATATACACAAGTACAACAAATGCTACAAGGACTACTGAGCTCATACAACAGAACCATATGAGCCTCACTCTGGGAAAACTGGGCTTAATGCATGAGCGTTAAGTGTCGTCCCAGATAAGCCTTTGCGGTCCGCACAGGTTAATCAGGGATGCCACTTTTCGACTTAACTAGATTTTCACAAAGAGGAGACCTCTGGACTGCACAGGCTAATCTAGGATGACACGTTACGCACGCGGATTAAGCCCCCTTTTCCCAGATCGAAGCCAAAATATTTTATTTTATTATTTTATAACTAAAATATTGTATTTTTTATTTTTATTTTTATTATTTTTAAACTAAACATGGCAAACACAGATGTTATAATCTGCCTTTAAAGAGAATTCCTTTAAACCAAAAATTCAATTAAAGCGGAAAGTGTCGTCCTTGATTAGCCGTTGCAGACCGCATAGGCTTAACTGGGACGGCACTATATGCACATACATTTAGCCCAGTTTTCCCAGAGTGAGGCTAATATAGTTCAGTCATATGAGTTTTGTAGTCCTCGCAGCATTTGTTGTGCTTGTATGTATGATGGGTGTCTTTGGAAAAATGGCTTTAATGCTTGTTTTTAAAGGTTCCTTTTAGATCAGCATTTACAGGAATAAGAAACTCAATATGCAGGAATAAGAAATGTAAAATAATATTTAGATGGGTTTGTGCAATGAACTACCAAGCAATTAAAAAGATCCAAAATTCCCAATCTAAAGTTTCCATGACGCACATTTTCCCAATTTCATGTTTTTTTCGCGCTAATTTTGCCCAATTGGCCCAGTATGGGTACCATTTTTTCCCAATTGGGCACAAAAATTGGTGAAGGTTTCAGTCCCCGATTAAAATATCAACTACACCTCCACGACCCCAAACCTAATTCATCACTAACACAGGTCCTTCATTTCAGTGAGGCGCTGGCGTTCTTCCAGTCTCGCCAGGTAAGGCCCACTGCATGGAAATGTCCCCTGGAAATAGGGGCCAACATCAAGATCCCTATCAACGGATTTGTGAAGGTAAAATATATAGCATTCAGCAATCAATTCTTAGACTAAAGAATACAAAATAGACTTAGAACCAATACAAATATTCCCAGAATGTGAATATACAGGCTAAAACTGGTGATTATGTAATTAACAAAATGTTCTATGTGAAGAATGATGTTGATAGAGGCAGTTAATGCCAATTTTGACTGCAGATTCCAATTTTCAGAATATTCTTTATTCTTAGACTTAAGTCTAAGAATTGTATGATGACTATATATGTAATGAGCCAAGATTTAAAACCAATGCACCTATGCAGCTGCACCCTTTGCATGTATTTAAGTTAAAAAAAGGTAAACTTGCAAACAGATTTTCCATGATAATAACTCTCCAGACGAAGTTTGTGGGTTTATTCTGGCATCACCCAGTTGGTCTGTCATGCTGCACATGGGTTCTTTGTGTTGTGTATTAGTCTCTCAGTTTTGAGGAACCTTTTTTTTTTAAATTGAGGACCTTCATGTGCATGCACTTTCTTATTGGCTGACTGAATTGAAGTTTTGAAAGTGATTGGATACGGTCCTGAAATCACAGGAACTGCTAATTGCTTTTGCTATGTCTAAAATCCCTTCATGCATGGCAAAGTTGTGAGCCTGACACGAAAATTGCCTTAATTACCCACAAACACCTCTGATAAACTTGGACACAAATAGTGTTAGCCCTTAATCCTTTAGATCTGGAACCAAATTTTAAAGGCCTTTGCAAACAGTTTTGATCCAGATGAGACGCCACAGAACATGCCGTCTCATCAGGATCCAAACTGTTTGCTATTCTGATAGTATTCTTTGAAAAAAAAATCGAAGAAAATGCTAATTTTAGAAATTCAGCAGACGGCATTTTAGCAGACGACAAATATCCCAGCATGCAAAGGGTTAATGCATTTCCACCATTATTTTTATGTCTGAGGTATGAGGAAAAAAGAACGATTGAAACATGTTGGTAATAAAGATTGATCACTGTTTTAACCCATTTATGCCTAGTGGACTCGCCCATCTTTCTAAATTGGATCAATTTATTTCCAAAATTAGGGATGTCTAGTATATTTATTTCTATATTTAGAATATTTCTTACAGAAATTCCTTAAAGCAAACAGCGCAGACCCTGATGAGACGCCACATCATGAGGCTTCTCATCTGGGTCTAGGCTGTTTGCCAAGGCCTTTTTTCTACACGCTAGGCATAAATGGGTTAAGCAAGTGATAATTTTTCACGGAAAGTTGCTTCTATCATACTTCTACTGTTAGATGAGTTTTCTTGATTGCCTCAAAGAGGTGTTCTTTCGTATACAATGTGTTCGATTCTTACTGTGGGATCTCTTTTCCCCCAAAGACACCAAGTACAGGTCCTACCCAGGAAACAGACTCAAGAGCGTTTCAATAAGACGTAGACTTTCAATGCAATCGAGCTAAAATAAATAGGTTTAAACTAAATTTAACTATACAAAGGTAAAGGAATACAAAGTGTCCTGGAAGGATGTCTACGCCAAGGAACCCAGCATGGAGGTGGGAAAGCAGCGAACTTACCACAAGAATGACGATGAACAGACTGAAGTGGACAAGGAAGATATGGTTGAAGGTGAGGGCGATATGGTCAATGGTCGAATGTGAGGACAATATGGTCAAAGGTGAGGACGATATGGTCGAAGGTGATGATGATATGGCTGAAGGTGAGAGCAATATGGTAAAGTTGAGGACGATATGGTAAAGGTGAGGATGATATGGTAAAGGTGAGGATGATATGGTTGAAGGTGAGGACAATATGGTCAAAGGTGAGAGCAATATGGTCGAAGGTGAGGGCAATATGGTTGAAGGTGAGGGCAATATGGTTGAAGGTGAGGGCAATATGGTCGAAGGTGAGGGCAATATGGTCGAAGGTGAGGGCAATATGGTTGAATGTGAGGACGATATGGTTGAAGATGAGGACGATACAGTTGAAGTTGAGGGCGATATGGTCAAAGGTGAGGACGCTATGGTCTAAGGGGAGGACGATATGGTCGAAGGCGAGCACGATTGTTCAAAGCTTTGGAGATGTAGTAAAAGGTGAGGACAATATGGTTGAAGGTGAGGACGATATGGTCAAAGGTGAGGACAATATGGTGGAAGGAGATGACTATATGGTTAAAGGTGAGGGTGATATTGCCAAAGGTGAGGACAATATGGTCAAAGATGAGGACGATATTGTCAAAAGTGAGGACGATATGGTGGAAGGAGAGGAAGATATGGTTAAAGGTGAGGGTGATATGGTCAAAGGTGAGGACAATATGGTCGAAGATCAGGACGATATTGTCAAAGATGAGGATGATATGGTCGAAGGTTTGGACAATATGGTCAAAGGTGAGGACGATATGGTCTAAGGTGAGGATGATATGGTCGAAGGTTAGGACAATCCAGTCAAATGTGTGGGTGATATGGTTGAAGGTGAGGACGATATGGTCGAAAGTGAGGATGATATGGTCAAAGGTGAGGATGATATGGTCCAATGTTAGGCGATATGGTCCCAGGTGAGGACAATATGGTTGAAGGTAAGGACAATATGGTCAAAGGTGAGGACAATATGGTCGAAGGTGAGGATGATATGATCCAAGTTAAGGTGAGGATGATATGGTTGAAAGTGAGGACAATATGGTCAAAGATTTGGATGATATGGTTGTAGGTTCGGACGATATGGTCAAAGGTGAGGACGAAACAGTTGAAGGTAGGGATGATATGGTCGAAGGTGAGGACGATACGGTCGAAGGTAGGGGCGCTATGGTCGAAGGTGAGGACGATATGGTGGAAAGTATGGACGATATGGTCAAAGGTAAAGATGATGTGGTCAAAGATAAGGATGATATGGTCAAAAGTAAGGATGATATAATTGAAGGTATGGTAGAAGTAAAGGACAATAAGCTTGTAGTTAAGGACAATGTGGTCAAAGGAATATTCATGTGGTGATGAAGTTGAAGGGAAAAATGGTATGGTTGATTAAGTAGGATTTGGTCAAAGGTAAGGATGATCTAATTGAAGGTATTGAAGGTATGGACGAAGTAAAGAGGTGTTTCTGAAGTTTCCCTTTTGTTGTTCTACTTTAAGCCCCCTCCCTCCCCTAAAATACATGACACAAACTATTAATGTCATACTTTTTTATGTTACATGAACCTTCATGTCCTTGAAAATCAATAAAAGTATCAGCACAAAACAGGCAGAGTCTCACAAACGACCCCACAAATTATGTCACTGTCATGTGTAAAATATAATTATTTTATTCCTTCACCACACCCTAAACACTACCATTATGTTTCATTATCTTATTTTGCTGATTTCTTTTGTTCAGGCCATCACTATAGTAACACTCCATTCCTATCATTCAGGCCATCGCCTTGGTAACACTCTGCTGCCCATGACGGAGGGTGACAAAACCAACATGAAGTACAAGGCCGAGAAGTGTTTCAAGTTGCTGGGATTCACAAAGACAGAAAATGTAAGGTCTTAATCCTTTACTACTCATATGTGTCGTGTTCTGAGAAAACTGGGCATCATGCTTGTGCGTAAAGTCCGCACAGGCTATTCCGGGACGACACTTTCCGCTTAAACTGGATTTTCGCTAAGAAGAGACATTATTTAAACAAAAATTCCGTAAAAGCGGAAATTTTCGTCCCTGATTAGCCTGTGCGGACTGCACAGGCTAATCTGGGATGACAATTTACGCACAAGCATTATGCCCAGTGTCAGAACACGACACATATACCCACTTTGACCCTTTTGTAGTCAATCAGAAAATCAATTTTAATTACAGACATTTCTTGTTTAATTAAAGTTTTTAAGGCTTCATTAAAATCGCTAAGCAGTAAACAGCATAAAACCCGAACAGCCTGGGAGTTTCTGTTTTATGCTGGTCTCATATAGCCATTTTCACTTAGCTTCTGAGTGGGAAATTTTAAATTATGAAGTTGCAAATATGATGCTCCACAGTATATGATATGTAACTAGAATATAGATGAATATTTAAAAAAAAAAAAANTAATCTGGGACAACATTTTACACATATGCATTATGTCCAGTTTTCTCAGAACGCGACTCAAATGTGCATCATAATCGCAAATTTTGCATTTTTCATAATTATTTATTGAATATTTTTGGTTAAATGAAGATAATTATTTTTGTAGGTGTCCAAATAATTACAGTCATAAAAATAGTTGTTTAAAATGTGTCTCCACAACATTTCATCTGCATTATTACCTAATGAAAGTGTTATTGTTTCAAATAAAAACAGAATGTTTTAAAGTTTAAAAAACAAAGTTTTCAAGAAGAGAAAAGTGTTGTCCCTTATAAGCTTGTGCGGACTGTTCAGGCTAATCGGGGACGACACTTACGCACATGAATTATGCCCAGTTTTCCCAGAGCGAGTATCCAGTCTTCCCTATGTTGATGCAGGTGAAATTTTTTCACATTTAATACCACTGTAAGTGCGAAATTTCATAAGATTTCTGTTACCACTGCTGCTGCAGGTGAAGCGTCAGGAGATGATGGGAGATGGGTGCATGGTGGTGGTTGCAGAGAAGGAGGATGAGGTAACTAGTTTGGTTTATCATCTACATGCAGTGATTTTTATGCCCCTGAAGGTGGGCATATAGTGATCACACTGCACTGTCCATCTGTCTGAAATTCCGTCACACATTGCGTTTAGGTTCGAAAAATGTGGAAAAACACTTTGCGTTTAGGTTTAGAAAAATGTGGAAAAGGGGGGCATATGTCATCCTACATGTATGGTGACAAGCCTTGTTTTACCTGCGAGTCCCGCGTCCTGGACTCACAAAAACCTCTGGGGATGCAAAGTTTCGAATTTTGTGAGTCCCAAAAATGCATTGAAATTTCTAAAAAATAATATAGTTTAATATCTGGACTCGTTCTTTCAACTTGGGGACTCATAGATTTGCAAGCAGTTGAGTCCCAGGACTCAGATGAGAACATTTGTAAAAATATCACTTTGTAACATGTATTTTAGTTAGAATGGCCATCATCCCCAGGACTAAGTAGACGGGGTATACTGGATTCACATTTGACATGGGTCGGTCCCTCCTTTGGTCTGTCCGTCGGTCCGTCAGTCTTACCTTTTGTTAAAAACTGCTTTTGCTTTTTCAACACAGAATTTCTTTAACATAATGCCGGTCTGGTTGAATTCAAATTGGTAAAATTCATTATACAAGTATTGCCTACCAGTGTGCTATAGCATAATGAATTCTACCAATTAAGACATTAAATGTAAAGGAAATTTACTTTAAATTTGTAAGATCAGGTAATAGTCGGGCGTTTTGTTTGGAAATTACATACTTTTTTAAAAACCCTTATTTTGAAGTCTTCCAAACAGGAACACAACTGAATTTAGCCAAATATGTGTGTATTTTTGGCTTGGGACCAATTTAAGGGTCTCATAATACTGTAGATTGGAGCTCAGAAAGCATAAAATAACTGAGGTTAATTTAGTTCAATACAGAACACATAAAATTGGGACTAGAAAAATACTTTCTATAGCACTGACTTCGAATAGAATAATTTGAAATATAGATATTGAAATGTGTTGTTATACTGTTACCAAATATAAAATTATATCAATTGTATATAAATGTCTGTTTAAAAACCATATTTATGTACCCATTTAGTACCTATACATGAAAGATCTGTATGTAACATGCTTGTATGTTTGTTATATTCTAGGAAGAAAATAAAATTTTGCACCAATTTTAAAAATAAATTAATATAACAAGCATATCGTTCTATTCACTGTTTAGACGGCAGGGGTGGCCCTGTCAGCCATCATCAATGCCCTCTACGAGACAAACATGTGCGCTGTAGCCCGGCGTGTGAATAATGCCGGGTCCAGCCCGAGGGTCGGATGTCTCATCCCACACATAAAGGCAGATTATGAGGTATGTGTTGGCCGTGTTTATGAAACATACTTGAGTCACACTCTGGGAAAACAAGGCTTAATGCATGTGCATAAAGTGTCGTCCCAGATTAGCCTGTGCAGTCCGCACAGGCTTATCAGGGATGACACTTTCCGTCTAGACTGGATTTTTGTTTAGAAGAGACTTCCTTTAAACTGAAAATCCATAAAAGCACATGTATTTAAGCCCCATTTTCTGAGAGCGTGGTTCATTTTTTAATGCACATTTTCATATAAATCCTTTATTTAATACCTTTGAGCCCAATACCTGAGTAGACCCCTGAACCTGTTGACATTGAAAAGTGTTCAATAAATTTCTCTTAATTTGTGATCGAGCATGTACTGGTATTAATTGAACATTTTCAGATTGTTCACATTGTAATGCCTTTCACTGCTTAAACTTCATATTGTAGTGCTAGTTTGAACTTAGCATTTTTATATTTTGCTTATTTTAGAGACTGTTATTAATTAATCTTCCCATTTTTACCTGAAAATTACATGTGTCAGTGTCTGAACTAGTTTGAATTTCACATTTTCACATTCAGTGTCGGTACTGGTTTGAATTTCACATTTTCACATTCATTGTCAGTACTGGTTCGAATTTCACATTTTCACATTCAGTGTCAGTACTGGTTTGAATTTCACATTTTCACATTCAGTGTCGGTACTGGTTTGAATTTCACATTTTCACATTCNTCCCCCCCCCCCTCCAGGCCATGGTGTGAAGCAAGGCCAATGCTATGTGTTCTTGTTTCCCCCCATTCAGGCTATGGTGTACAGCAAGGCCCATACTATGTGTTCTTGTTTCTTCCCTCCAGGCCATGGTGGACAGTAATGTCCTTACTATGTGTTCTTGTTTCCCCCTCCAGGCCATGGTGGACAGTAATGTCCTTACTATGTGTTCTTGTTTCCCCCAATTCAGGCTATGGTGTACAGCAAGGCCCATACTATGTGTTCTTGTTTCCCCCTCCAGGCCATGGTGGACAGTAATGTCCATACTATGTGTTCTTGTTTCCCCCCTCCAGGCCATGGTGTATTGCAAGGCCCATACTATGTGTTCTTGTTTCCTTCCCCCCCTCCAGGCCATGGTGTACAGTAATGCCCATGCTATGTGTTATTGTTTCCCCCCTGCAGGCCATGGTGGACAGTAATGTCCATACTATGTGTTATTGTTTTCCCCCTCCAGGCCATGGTATACAGTAATGTCCATACTATGTGTTCTTGTTTCCCCCTCCAGGCCATGGTGTACAGTTATGTCCATACTATGTGTTCTTGTTTCCCCCCTCCAGGCCATGGTGTAAAGCAAGGCCCATACTTTGTGTTCTTGTTTCCCCCCTCCAGGCCATGGTGTACAGTAGTGTCCATACTGTGTGTTCTTGTTTCCCCCTTCAGGCCATAGTGTACAGTAATGTCCATCCTATGTGTCCTTGTTTCCCCCCTCCAGGCCATGGTGTACAGCAAGGCCCTGCGTCTGTCCAGCCTGGAGCTCACAAGCGGCAAGATGACCATGGGTCAGATCATCAACCACATGTCCATGGACACCACCTTCCTCATGATCAACATGTTTTTCATCCACTACATCTGGGCCACACCTTTACAGGTATTGTGACGTGATAGCATGATGTATACCTTTTAACATTAAAAGTTGTTTTTTTAAATCAATGGTAGGAAAATCTGTTTACGCCCTTTCATCCTTGACTGAAATGTGTAATCGCATATATATTGTGGTCAAAAATAGTTTTTTATTCAACTGCAATGTCAGGGCTGGTGAGGAAAATACAGAGAATACCATGTTAGTGTCATTGTATACTTTAATTTATGCAATCAGTTGAAGAAAGGTTAACACTGTGAGGCTTGCCGAGTGGTGTAAGCCTTTCTGAGACGAGTCGGATAAATTCAAGTACACTATTACACTAACTTGATATTCTATTTATCCTACAATATTTATTTTAAAAAATAAATAAATGAACTGAATCAAACCTTGCATATTAATATCACAATTATTTGTGATCTTTCCCGCGTAGGCCTTGCAAAATAGTCTTCAACAATTCAATGCAAAAGCAGGGTTACAAGACAAAATAAGGCTATATGCCTTGATTAACATTTAATCAGCATTCCAAATGTTACAGGCTCAAGTAGAACACAGAAGGTTTTGTTCAAACATAAATTGTCAGAAAATGTGATTGTATGTTTGTGTACATTTGTTGATGAATGAATCTTTGCTGAATCACAGTCAATTGTTTTTACTCTTACAGGTGGCCTTTGTGTTTACTCTTACAGGTGATCATCTGTGTTAACTCTAACATGTGCCATATCTATTTACTCTTTCATGTGATCATCTGTGGTTACTCTTACAGGTGGTCATCTGTGTTTACTATTACAGGTGGTAATCTGTGTTTACTCTTACAGATGGTCAATTGTGTTTACCCTTAATGTGGTCATCTGTGTTTACTCTTACAGGTGGTCATCTATGTTTACTCTTGCAGGTGGTCGTCTGTGTTAACTATTACAAGTGGTCATTTGTGTTTACTATTACAAGTGGTCATCTGTGTTTACTCTTACAGTTGGTCATCTGTGTTTACTATTACAGGTGGTCATTTGTGTTTACTCGTACAAGTGGTCATCTGGGTTTACTCATACAGGTGATCATCTGTGTTCACTCTTACAGGTGGTCATCTGTGTTTACTATTACAGGTGGTCATCAGTGTTTACTATTACAGGTGGTCATCTGGGTTTACTCATACAGGTGGTCATATGGGTTTACTCATACATGTGGTCATCTGGATTTACTCTTACAGGTGGTCATCTGTGTTTACTCATACAGGTGGTCATCTGTGTTTACTCTTACTGGTAGTGATCTGTGTTTACTCTTACAAGTGGTCATCTGGGTTTACTCTTACAATTGGTCATCTGTGTTTACTCATACAAGTGGTCATATTTGTTTACTCTTACAATTGGTCATCTGGGTTTACTCTTACAAGTGGTCATCTGTGTTTACTATAACAGTTGGTCATCTGTGTTTACTCATACAGGTGGTCATCTGTGTTTGCTCTTACAGGTGGTCATCTGTGTTTACTCTTACAGGTGGTCATGTGTGTTTACTCTTACAGGTGGTCATCTGTGTTAACTCTTACAGGTGGTCGTCAGTGTTTACTAGTAGGTGGTCAGCTGTGTTTACTCTTACAGGTGGTCATCTGTGTTAACTATTACAGGTGGTCATCAGTGTTTATTATTACAGGTGGCCATCAGTGTAAACTCTTTCAGGTGGTCATCTGTGTTTTACTCATACAGGTGGTCATTTGTGTTTGCTCTTACAGGTGGTCATCTGTGTTTGCTCTTGCAGGTGGTCATCTGTGTTTACTCTTACATTTGGTCATCTGGGTTTACTCTTACAGGTGGTCATCAGTGTTTACTCTTGCAGGTGGTCATCAGTGTTTACCCATACAGGTGGTCATCTGTGTGTACTCTTACAGGTGGTCATGTGTGTTTACTCTTACAGGTGGTCATCTGTGTTTACTCTTACAGGTGGTCATCTGTGTTTACTATTACAGGTGGTCAGCTGTGTTTACTCTTACAGGTGGTCATCTGTGTTTACTATTACAGGTGGTTATCAGTGTTTACTATTAAAGTTGGTCATCTGTGTTTACTCTTTCAGGTGTACATCTGTGTTTACTCTTGCAGGTGGTCATCTGTGTTTACTCTTACTGGTGGTCATCTGTGTTTACTCTTACAGGTGGTCATCTGTGTTTGCTCTAACAGGTGGTCATCTGTGTTTACTCTTACAGGTGGTCATCTGTGTTTACTCTTACATGTGGTGGTCAGTGTTTACTATTAAAGTTGGTCATCTGTTTTTACTCTTACAGGTGGTCATCTGTGTTTTACTCATACAGGTGGTCATCTGTGTTTTACTCATACAGGTGGTCATCTGTGTTTACTCAAACAGGTGGTCATCTGTGTTTACTATTACAGGTGGTCATCTGTGTTTACTCTTGCAGGTGGTCATCTGTGTTTACTCTTACAGTTGGTCATCTGTATCGTCCTGCTGTACTTGAAGCTGGGCCTCAGTGCAGTGATTGGGGGGCTTCTGATTGTGCTGTCTGCTCCTGTACAGATTGTCGTTGGGAGGTCCATGTCCATCATGCAGAAGAAATGCATGGTAGGTTAAGATCTTGAGCTTTCAATCATTAACTGAGCCACATTCTGGGAAAACTGGGCTTAATGCATGTGCATAAATTGTTGTCCCAGATGAGCCTGTTCAGTCCACACAGGCTAATCAGGGACGACACTTTCCACCTAAACAGGATTTTCGCTTAGAAGAGACTTCCTTTCAACGCAAAACATCCTTAAAGTGGAAAGTGTCATCCCTGATAAGCCTGTGCGGACTCACAGGCTGATCTGGGGGACGACACTTAACGCACATGTATTATGCCCAGTTAAGCTTTAAACCATTACCTAGTACAATGACACCAGTAGTACATACAGAGCACCAATGGCCATGAGTGTGCAGTCCAACCTGACGTAACGGTCACCTGACAACAACGGTCACCTGTCTACAGCGGCCACTTTGGCCATTTCCCTTGATTGACCGCTGTTCTCAGGTTAGACAGTATGACCATACATGGATGGATGTTCACCTATATAAAATGGTGTGTCATCCGGGATACAAGTTTGTGTATGTGCAGGGATGATATGGGCCCAAAACTGGTAATGTTTTGAATTGTGTATACATTTGTATAGTTGTCATTTGTGTCGCGTTCTGAGAAAACTGGGCAAAATGCATGTGCATAAAGTGTCGTCCCAGATTAGCCTGTGCAGACTGCACAGGCTAATAAGGGACGACACTGTCCGCCTTAACTGGATTTTCGCTAAGAAGAGACATCATTTAAACGAAAAATTCCATAAAAGCAGAAATTGTCGTCCCTGATTAGCCTGTGCGAACTGCACAGGCTAATCTGGGATGACAATTTACGCACAAGCATTATGCCCAGTTTTCTCAGAACACGACACATTTACTTCATTTGTTGCCTCTGAATCAAAGTTGGCCATAAACCATTGAATTCCTGATATGAAAGTGACTTTAAATTCTGAACAAGAATTAAATTTCTTCGATTCATAATAGAAAAAAATGTTTAATGGATATAAGTCTAATGGCTTAAATGCAGTTTCTTGGGAACTAATGGAGTTAGATATCATTGTTCAGTGAATAGAAATTGGTCAAATTATTCCGTTAAAGCAGTGCTATTCTAAAATCTAACAACCAAGATA
The DNA here is from genome assembly GCA_007657795.1 of Dreissena rostriformis. Classification (NCBI taxonomy): domain Eukaryota; kingdom Metazoa; phylum Mollusca; class Bivalvia; order Myida; family Dreissenidae; genus Dreissena; species Dreissena rostriformis. Next base: position 203,568 of record VMBQ01000849.1, on the reverse strand, counting down.
CATGAAAACATTTATGCAGTGCTTCAGCTAACACTTAAAAAGGACAGGGTCCTCTGATGTCAAAAGGGCACTTTAGCACGTGCAGACATATTATATCTTGTGTTATACATGTATATGTATATATTTCATATTACATTTTTTTTCCTTAAAACTTTTTTTAAGTTAATACAATTTATTTCAAGGGACAATTTAGTTAATTAATTGAGACTTCAAAATTAAAGAAAATGTGCTGTATAATAATGTGATCAGATGAAAAATGGAATGGTGATGTTTATGGCAGCAGTGTGCTGTGCCCTTCCATTAAGGCCTAGTTTCAGCACTGATATATGGGTCGCGTTCTGAGAAAACTGGGCATAATGCATTTAGGCGGAAAGTGTTGTCCCTGATTAGCCTGTGTTTTTGTTTAAAGTAAGTTTCTTCTAAGCAAAAAACCAGTTTAACGCATATGCATTAAACTCTGTTTTCAAAGAGCAAGGCTCAAATTTAAATCTTTGCTTACTGTTTATCGCTTTTAATTTGCCATGGTCTGGTAGCAACATGCAGATGCCCGGGTGAAGAAGACTAATGAGATGGTTCAAGGCATCAAGGTCATCAAGCTGCTTGCCTGGGAAACGTTCATTGATAAGGGAATCTCGGAGTCTCGCAAGCGGGAACTCAAGGCCGTCTGGATGAATGCCATCTTTAAGTCGATGTTCAGTAAGTTTGCATGAACCAGATAACTGATTGATATGAGCCGCTCTCTTGGAAAACGGGGCTTAATGCATGTGTGTGAAGTGTCATCCCAGATAAGCATGTGCAGTCCGCACAGTCTTATCAAGGAAAAACTTTCCACCATTGTTGAACTTTTCCTGCAAAGGAAGTCTCTTCTAAACAGAAATCCAGTTTAGACGGAAATTGTTGTCCATGATTAGCCTGTGCAGACTCCACATGCTAATCTGGGACGATTCTTTATGCACATTGCATTAAGCCACATTACCCAGAGGGCAGCTCATATAAATTATGAAGTAAGAATTTCTTGGAATCACTTGGCCATTTGGACCCAAAATAAGCTGTAATACTGATCTTGCTCACAAATATATGTAATTTTATTTTTTCGACAGTATGTTTTTAGCTCACCTGAGCACAAAGTCCNTTTGTATAATGGAAAGTGCAACACAAAAATAAGTTGGGTAATTTTCTGAAATTAATTAACGTTCTATAATAGGGATTTCTTTAATTCTACACATTGAAGCTATCACTCGCGCTTGTCAAAGTCACGTTTCGGCTTCAACAATTGTATTAATTAAATGCCTCTAAATAATTTTTCTGGATACCGACCGTCCGACTTACATAAACCCCCTTGACACAGTTTAGTAATACTTCATTAACTTTTTTTTTCAAAGTTACAAATTATTCGTGTTGTTTTTCTGGGACGACACATTACGCGCATGCATTAAGCCCGTTTTCCCAGAGCGAGGCAAATATAAATTACCGTATGAGACTCTTGTAACGCTTTTTATTTTGACAAACTCAGATGTATTCTGAACGCGAATTACTTCATATACGCCTAATCGTTAGCAAATGTGTTCATGCGTACGTCCTCGTTTTTCGTCCTTTCATCAAAATGTCTGAACAATGTCACATGATATGCGAACATTATCAGGGTTCTCACAAACATTTCCAAACGGAATTCAAGATTTTTAAGTACTTTTCAAAATAAAAAAAGTGAAATTCGACCACTTTTCCTATTTGCATAATTGAAATGTCTTTACATACTGTTTATGACAATGCTTACAAAGATGTATTTGTACATACATAAGAACTCAATGTAATTAAACCTAGTTGTGCTTATTTTATTATGAAGCATCAGCTGCACAATTCCCGTCAACACCCGTACCAGAGAGACTGTAAACAAACAGTGGGTATCTCCTCATAGTCAGACAGGAGTAGCGGTCAACATCATCGGACCAATGTGACCTGAAATTCGCTGAAATTTTAGACAGAATGAATATGTTTCAACTCTTTTAGTTGTGATTATTTCATTTTCAAGCCCTTTTTCTAGACAAGTTCAAGCAAATTCTAAGCACTTTTCAAGCAATGTTTGAAAAAAAAAGCATAAAGCACCCCAGATCGTGTTAAAGCACTGTTCAAGGTAAACCTTAATTGTAAAGCACTTGACAAGGTCTATGTGAACCCTGAGAGGTTAAACCTTTCAGATAAAACGTTTCAGATAATGCAATGAATACTGTATTGATTTCTGTTTACAACATTTTTCAACAAACAATTGTGGTACGAAGCGGTTCGGGACGAACGCGAGTATCCATGATTCCGGAAGTGATAACCCCGTTAGTTTGGGAACTTTTCGGGAAGCTATATTGAACAATACACCAAACGTCGTCAAGACCGTATTCGTCGTTGGATCCTGATTATTCCTTGGCATCACTCTGTCCCGCTGGCGGAAGATTGTTGCTGGGCTACTCTTGTACCACGGTTAGTACAACACAATGACCAATATTGAACAAACCACAGATTTAGCTTTATATCAATACATGTACATACCCTTCAGACGAAAACAAATCAAGTTTCACGAGCTGTAAACTGACACAAACTAGATATCATTAACAACGGCATTGTTCTTTCGATTATCCACACTCGCCTTAATTGTTTACACATTTTATCATAAACACACGAATCAGTGCGTAGTCATAGAAAATACTGTTTATTTATCATCATGATACTCACAATAGGGTCGTCGAATACAATAACTTATTAAACATTGAAGCTGACAACATAGCATCTTGCATGTCCGTTTCAAATCAATCCAAAGTTTAGTGTTCATATTATTTAAAGTAAGGGAGATCACTATGCAAATATAATTGCAAATCACCTAGCAACGATTACCTTCCCTATAATCAAAACAATAGAGACTACACTAGTCGCAGGTAAAAATTCTGTCAAATCTGGAAGCAATTCTGGTTTGTAAGATTTCTTGAACATTCACAACGGTCATTTCAAGTACCCTAAATAGACGTAAAACATCCAGTATGAAGACGTTCAATTGTGATAAAACACCATCTGCACATGGGATACTGTAATCCATAAATATGTGATAGATTGGGGTACTGGTAGGAATAAAATGCGTCCAAAAGTGAGTGTGTATTTCAATTATTTGAGCCAATCTGCGTCTAGCGAGGTTATTCTGAGTGTACAACCATTCCATTGTAATCCTGCTATGAAGGGTGTTGATTTTGCATATTGTTTTTTATGGTGAAATATAACTGTAAGGGATTGACTGGATATAAAAGTCATGCAAGTGTAGGAGGGGCATCATGTTTTACAAACATTTCTTACAATGTTATATTACCTAATCTGAAACAACGCTTCGTTCGCTTTGGCCTTCATCATATAGTTAACACTTATCAATATGTAACACTCATACAAAAAACAGTTTACATGTCCATGTGAACACATATACTATGTCACTCTGCCCCTGTCCAACTAAAAAAAATAAATTAATACTAAACAAATGGCGCGATTTCTAATTAATGAAAGAAAAATATTTGCATTTTAATGAAAACTGTTTCATTTTGTTATTTTGCATTCCTTCGAAAGCGCGTTATCTGCGAATTGACTATATACTTCATGGTAGGGAAGTTAACGACTTATAAAACACAATCGTTAATAATTGACTAATTTCAATGCGTTGTGTTTGTAAGCAGGTCGGTAGTTGCGGTAATTAGCCATTTGGAAACAATTTATGCAAGTGTTTCGTTTACAATGTTCGTAAGTTGGGGCTGTAACAATTAACAAATTGTATGCATACGGAAAATTAGCTCTTCCTAAAACATGGATATGTTGTTATAGTCATGTCAAGTCAGGATAAGTCAAGACACGACCGTTTATTAAGATTTTGGCCGATCGCATCATCTTATCACAATATAATCCGTAAGACAAAAGTTATTATTGGTGTCTATCAGTACAAACGTAAAGTAAAAAAAATACAACACTTTCTTACATGTATGAGTCTCGTGCTGGGAAATTTTGGCTTAATGTATCTCCGTAAAGTGTCTTGCCAGATTATAAAGATGTACAAGCTAAACTGGGACGACGCTTTACGCACAATCATGAAGCCCATGTTTGACAGAACGAAGCTCGTATATACCTTGAACATGTTTAGGACTGCTGTCTGTTGTTACGGTGATGCCCAGCTCTGCCACTTCAAATGGTCCGTCAGAGTATGGAGACCCCTTGTCAATAAAGATGCCTTCCGAACCTAGGATATATATGAACATAAGCCCTTCGTGGCCAGACCTAGGATATATATGAACATAAGCCCTTCGTGGCCAGACCTGGGATATATATGAACATGAACCCTTCGTGGCCAGACCTAGGTTATATATGAACATNCAAACATGATTTGATTTATATGTTAGTGAATCTGTGTATAATCAGATGCATATGCATATTCTGCTTTATTATGTTTGTCACGCTGTTCAGTTAACTGAAATAGCATCAAACTGAAGATGTGAAATGCAAGATATTGAAAGGTAAACACAATAAATAAATTAATTTAACTCAGTTTAAAACACCATTAACACAAAAAGAACACTCAAGTGTGTTTGTTTATATTTGTTAATGTTTCCCCCATGTGATATTTAATAAGTTCATTTACTGTATAAATCTAATACATTGAAAAACTGCTGTTTCTAATCACAATAAAAACTGTTTAGTTTGCATCCTCAGTATGTTAAATATAATTATGAATTGTTTATTTAAATGTTTGTTTTAAGGTTTTTCATTGCGTTATGCGCGCGAATCGCGTTATCAAAATCAGTCGGCAGAATTTTCCTCCCCTCTTACTTGGCCTCAATCACACCCCTGCCTAGGGCTACTAAATTTGGTATGTATGACATCTAATAGTCCTCTACCAAATTTGTTCAAATTATTCCCCTGGGCTCAAATTTTACCCTGCCCCGGGGGTCACAAAACTGAACATATGCTTATATAAAGCCTCTTTTGTGCAAACTTTAAAAATCTTCCTGTCCATAACCATTGGGCCTAGGGCTACCAAATTTGGTATGTAGTGACATCTTATAGTTCTCTACCAAGTTTGTTCAAATTATGCCCCTGGGGCCAAATTTATCCCTTGAAGGCCCGGGCTTTTTAGTCTGTTAAGTTAACACTGTAGTAACGTTTTCCATATATAAAAATGCTCACCCTTCCAACTTTAAGCTCCCAGTGGGACAAGGGATAGAAAGAGAACGTCACATGTTTGAGTACATTTCAACCGATGCGCACTGCACGCTTTTTTCGCATAAAAAAACAGTGGAGGGATACAGGGCCATAATGGCCCTATTGTTTATTTTAAGGATAGTGTTTTTGTTGATGTATTTTGTTTCCTGACATAATGCAGACTCAGGCGCGGAAGCACTTAAAGTCCTGAAACAGCTGTTGAAAACTGCCAATAAGTCAAAAAATCTACCAGACTTTTACTCTGAATTTGATATTATTATTGATTGTAAATTCCATAAGTTAAAGTTTACACCAACTGCAACTCAACCCAAAGCCAACAACACACCACTGAGTCGTGTTCTGAGAAAACTGGGCATAATGCATGTGCGTAAAGTGTCGTCCCAGATCAGCCTGTGTAGTCCGCACAGGCTAATCAGGGACGACACTTTCCGCTGAAATTGGATTTTTGCTAAGAAGAGACTTCATTTAAACGAAAAATGTCATAAAAGTGGAAAGTGTCGTCCCTGATTAGCCTGTGCAGACTGCTAAGCTGGGACGACACTTTACGCACATGCATTATGCCCAGTTTTCTCAGAACACGACACACCACTGAACCCTTTCAGACTTTCGTTCTCTACCCTGTCCTGGAGAATCAGCCCCTTACGGCAAGCAAGGCCATGTCCACCCTGGCTCTCTTCAACATCATGTTGACGCCCCTGGTGCTGTTCTCGCTGGCTACCTCCTCGATAATCATGGCAAACATCAGCACCAAGCGACTGGTACCCTACCTGCTGGCCCCCGAGGTGGAGGGACTGCAGGGGTCACAGGGTCACGTCGACTCCATCAAGACGGAGCCTGATGAGAGTATACATGGGGAGGAACCTGAGGTGGGTGGGGATTTGGGNGGGGGGGCTTGATTTTTTATGTTATGCCCCTGATTTCATATAGGCGGGTTTTATCTCCAGACTAGTAACATAATTTATTTGGGTATTAGTCATGAAACTATAAACCATTTTACCCCTACCTCTTATATAAGAATGGCAGTTGTCAGTGACTTCCATAAGTATGTGCACTTAGTACTGGTAAACCAGCCAAGCCTAGGAAAGTTAGAGGATCACTGATCACTGCTATATGATTGAAATACTGTTGACAATGAAAAAACATGCTTATAATTACGCAAAACATGTGAGCCGTGCTCTGGCTTATCAGGGACGACACTTTCTGCTTTCACTAATTTTTTTGTTTAAAGGAAGTCTCTTCTAAACAAATCCAGTTTGTGCGGAAAGTATTGTCCCTGAATAGCCTGTGTTGATTGCACAGGCTAATCTGGGATGACAATTTACACACATGCATTAAGTCCAGTTTTCCCAGAACAATGACTGAATCAATTGTTTATGTGTTTCTCTGTAGGAGTCAGGTGTCCTACTGCAGCCAATGGGGGTCAAGGACAAGTTTGACACCCTCAACGCCAGCGCCTGCAGCCTGAACAGCCACATGGTGGCCGGCCATTCCCGCCAGAACTCGAGCAGCTCCCTCGGCCTGCTAGACTTTACCTCGGACCATGTCAATCCAGGTAGTTGATGATGCATTTTTATTTCCAACAGAGCCTCGCTCTGGGAAAACTGGGTTTAATGCATGTGTGTAAAGTGCCCTCCCAGATTAGCATGTGCAGTCCACACAGGCTAATCAGGGACAAAACTTTTTGCCTAAACAGGATTCTTGCTAAGAAGAGACTTCCTTTTAAACAAAAAATACCATTAAAGCAGAAAGTGTCGTCCCTGATTAGCCTGTGTGGATTGTACATGCTTATCTAGGACTACACTTTACGCACATGCATTAAACCTGTTTTTTTTCCAGACCGAACATCATTTATATTTCCAATCTGGCCCACTGGGTAGGCAAATTAGACAAATGTCTTGAACTCTGTTTTTATCCTGGTTCTTTGCCCCACGACAAACTCTGTAGTAATTAAAATGAGTTTTTCATTGTGAGTGGATTAAGGTCCGTGCTAGTCAATTTCAAAGATGTGTAGTCGGTCCTGTCAACTAGCTTTAAAAAAAAATTGAAACAGTTCCCCCATCAGTTTATTTTTAAAAAGATTCAGGCTCATAGAAGGGCATTATGAATTGAGTCATGAGGGCTACTTACTCTTTTTCTAGGCTACCAAGGCACTATATATGTGTCGTTTTCTGAGAAAACTGGGCATAATGCATGTGCGTAAAGTGTCGTCCCAGATTAGCCTGTGCACTTTCCGCCTAAATTGGATTTTTGCTAAGAAGAGACTTCATTTAAACGAAAAATGTCATAAAAGTGGAAAGTGTCGTCCCTGATTAGCCTGTGCGGACTGCACAGTCTAATCCGGCACGACACTTTACGTACATGCATTATGCCCAGTTTTCTCAGAACGCGACACATATATTTGCCTGTCCGGTTGACCTACCTTAAAAAGTTAGTTTCTATCCCTGTATAAGCTTTGATTTACATGTGATGTTTGTTGAATATAATGACATTGAGTTAAGGATGTCTATAGTCCTGAGGCCTGATAGTAACCTTTTCCATAAAACCTGGCTTTGTATAGTAATGCTTGAGATCAGTCTTGTATATAGTCTAAGATTAAGTCTTAAATTTAGTCCAGGGCCCATGTTCACCAACACATTTTTAGACTTACCAATAAAAAATAGACTTAGAACCAAGAACAATACCTCCTGCTTTCAAATTTACACAGGCGGAAAATGCCATTTACGAAATATTCTTCATGAAGAATTATGTATATACATGTAGAGGTGTTTAATACCAAGTTTGACTTTGAAGATAGAAAGCAATTCTTGAATATTCCAATTTATGAATATTCTTTATTCTTAGACTTAAGTCGAATAGTAAGGTGAATACAGACCCAGTATTTAATATGCTACTTTTTCTGAGATTAAGACTCAGAATTTGCCTTATATTTAGTTCTAAATGTTATCCCATATTTAGTCTTCGATAAATCCATTATAATGGAAATATCAGCTGAAATGGACACAGTGTTTTTTTATACGCCCGTATAAAATACGGGACGTATTATGTGAAACCCCTTGGCGGGCGGGCGGCGGGCGGAAGGCATCACTTTGTCCGGACTCTAATTCAAATTGTATTCATCCGATCTTCACCAAACTTGGTCAGCAGTTGCATCTAGTTGATATCTAGGCCAAGTTCGAATATGGGTCATGCCAGGTAAAAAACTAGGTCATAGGGTCAATTAGTCCATTTTCAACAGCGCCACTTTGTCCGGACTCTTATTCAAATTGTATTCATCCGATCTTTACCAAACTTGGTCAGTAGTTGCATCTAGTTGATATCTAGGTCAAGTTCGAATATGGGTCATGTCGGGTCAAGAACTAGGTCATAGGGTCAATTAGTGCATTTTCAACGGCGCCACTTTGTCCGGACTCTAATTCAAATAGTTTTCATCCGATCTTCACCAAACTTGCTCAGAAGTTGAGTCTAGACAATATCTAGGCCAAGTTGGAATATGGGTCATGCCGGGTCAAAAACTAGGTCATGGGGTCACTTAGTGCATTTCAAGGATTTCATGGTGTCCGCTCTCTAAATGAAGTAGTTTTCACCCGATCTTCACCAAATTTGGTCAAAAGTTGTGTCTATATGATATGTAGGTCAGGTTTAAATATGGGTCATGCCGGGTCAAAAACTAGGTCACGAGGTTACTTAGTGCATTTCAAGCATTTAGCATGGTGTCCGCTCTCTAATTGAAGTAGTTTTCATCTGATCTTCACCTAATTTGGTTACAAGTTGTGTCTAGATGATATGTAGGTCAAGTTCGAATATGGGTCATGCCCGGTCAAAAACGAGGTCACATGGTGCATTTAAAGCATTTAGCATGGTGTCCGCTCTCTAATTGAAGTAGTTTTCATCTGATCTTCACCAAATTTAGTCAGATGTTACATCTAAATGATATCTAGGTCAAGTTCAAATATGGGTCATGCCAAGTCAATAACTAGGTCTTGAGGTCACTTAGTGCATTTCAAGCATTGAGCATGGTGTCCAAAACCTTCGAACGGGCGTATCTTGTGACAGTTTGGCACTCTTGTTGTGTGTTAAAATCAGGCCGTTCCAAATGAAAAATTGTATGTATTTTTCCCAAATGGGACTTAAAATTTCCCAATTGAGTCTTTTTTTTTCAACATTTAGTTCATCTCCAATCAAGCTCTATAAGTTGAACTTTAGTAAATATAATATTGAAAACACTTTTATTCTCAATTTTGGAATCATTTGTTAGCAGAACAACAACAACCCTAATTTCCAGATTTTAGTCAAAATGCCGTGATTTTTCCCAATCCAAAGGGACCCGGCCCAATTCCCAAAATGATGAAAAAAAACAACACTGGGACATTTTGAATTAAGACTTATGTTGAAGTTAATATTGCCATTGGGGTTGTTATACCTACAGTTCTAAAGCCCCAAACAATAACTGTAGTTAGTGCTGTTAATTTTGCCGTATTATACCTGTTGACTAAAGGTGCAAGAGCAAAATACCTTTTACAGCATAATTAGGCGTTAATTGTCTTTTTTGCTTTATGTGTGCCATGAAACTGAAGTATGTGTTCCTTGTGTTCAGGGTATAGTAACTGTTATGTAATTATGTTCTGTTAATTCTTCATGTACTTTCTTAAAGTCGGCCATTGCTTTAAGTCACTTTGTTTGTTGGTTTTGCCATAGTATTTTAGATCTTTCCCTGACAGGTTGGTCAGATGATAGGAGCCTCGTTCTGTGAAAACTGGGTTTAATTCATGTGCTGTGTCATTTCAGATTAACCTGTGCAGTCCGCGCAGGCTAATCTGGGACGACACTTTTTGCCTAAAAATGGATTTTCATTTAGATGAGACTTCCTTTAAGTGACAAATTCCATTACAGCGGACTTCAGAGGTTAATCTGAGATGACACTTTACGCACATGTATTAAGCCAAGTTTTCCAAGAAAGAGAGTCATATATTTACTGTAACTAACACAGTTTCAGCAGTTGTTACTAACATATTTAGTTTCATCTGTTGCCATTGGATTTTAGGAGTTCCAAGACGTCATTCTGGTAAGGCAGTGGAATGGAATGAATGCGTGTCTTTTTTATCCATTTTCCACCTTTTTTTCTTTATACAGTGTCATTTTGTTATGCTCTTTGAAAATTTTCGGGGAGCATATAGTTGCCTCTTTGTCCTTCATTCCTTCCTTACTTTCTTCTGTCACACTTTTGTTACAGTTTCTCATAGCGCCATCAATATCTTACAGATCTGTTCCATATTTGGCATGTAGGTACCTTGAATGGACCTCTACCTTTTGATGAGGTTTGAGGTTACTGGGGTCAAGGTCACCGAGGCTTATAATAGATTTTCTCAAGGTCACACTTTCGTTACAGTTTCTCATAGCGCCTTCAATATTTGACTGATCTCTTATATATTTGGCATGTAGGTACCTTGCATGGACCTCTACCTTTTGATGAGGTTTGAGGTCACTGGGGTCAAGGTCACCGAGACTAATAATAGATTTTTTCAAGGTCACACTTTTTTTAACACACAACTAACCAATATATCGACAAAGCATCATCGGGGAGCATCCATCAGTTTTACTGATATCCTTGTTTATGAATGTTTGGGGTTTAACAATCTTCACACTAAACTTTTTAGAGCACTTGCCCGAATTATCATGTCATGTAGTCAACTTATAAAATGTGCTACTTGCCCGGAAATAAAAAAAATCTAAATATGTATTTGCCAGATTTTCATGTCATTTGCGTCCGTCTTTAGGGCATGTGGGTAAGAATGAAGACTGGGTTTATTGGGGTTTGTGGGATATTAAGTCCTTCATAGGGCATTTCCAGTTATAATGCCCCTTGTTTTGTTTGCCCCTTGGTTGGTATAGAGGAATTTCTAGAGCAAATATTCCATTACTGCCTGAGAAATGTTTTGCAAATATGTCCGAATGCACAATTTTGTTAAGAAAAGAGATCAATAACATAACTAGCGTTTTTTAAGCTTTAACTTGTATTTCTGACTTTGATTAGTGTCTATAACAAATTTTAGTTTGAACATTTTACAATTTAGTATCTACAAGGACATCTGTAATTTCTAGAAATCGCTCTTTTCCGTTTCAACATATAGGGTGATTTCTTAAGATAAACTGTCCTGGCTTCCTTGGAATGAGATGTAACATTGTGATTTTAACTCCTAAATATTAGATGTACAGGTTTTGCTTGTGAATGGTTTTTATCCCAGTCTGTGATGTATTCTAGATTGCCTAGGGTTTGCGAAGTGTATATTAACAAGCACTACTGTCCTGTAACTATGGAATTGCTTAGGGTGTGTGCGAGATAAATGTTAAAAACTGAGCTTGTACTTTTAGTTTTGATTAAAGAACACACACAAAAGAAATGCCTTCATGAAAATAAAATATTTTGCATCCTGTGTCTGCATGTGGTCGCTTAAACCAATGTGTGGACATACAGTTTAGACAGGCCCAGATATACAAATATTTACCCATTGGTTAAAGCCAGCCATCTTTAGTTTTCTGACACTCATGAATTTTGAAATCCTTGGTGAATCTCTCCTTGTCCAAAATTAATGCTAAGTATTAAAAGTTATACATGTTTAAGCCTTCTTACCAAAGTGAATGCCAGTAAAGAAAGAGAAATGTGTCTTAAAGTTTAAACATGTTGTGTAGCTTCAAAAAATGTCTGACCTTTTAAATAAAACATTTTGTTCAAAACTTGTACAATAACATGGTCTTTAACACATAAATAATATATAGAACAACTTGGTCCAGTGTATAATGCACCAGCATGAACACTAGCTTTACATTTTTGTGCTTAATTGCTCTCATAGTACATCTTGAGGCACTGAATGGAACATGGTTTTTAGGACTTTTGTAATTCTTTGTATTTGATTCTTTTTCCTATTCTTTCCCGGTACATTTGTATGTCTTGTGTCCTGGTAAAATGTGTCGTGTTCTGAGAAAACTGGGCATAATGCATGTGCGTAAAGTGTCGTCCCAGATTAGCCTGTGCAGTCCGCACAGGCTAATCCGGGATGACACTTTCCGCCTTAACTGGATTTTCGCTTAGAAGAGACATCATTGAAACGAAAAATTCCATAAAAGCGGAAATTGTCATCCCTGATTAGCCTGTGCGGACTGCACAGGCTAATCTGGGATGACAATTTACGCACATACATTTTGCCCAGTTTTCTCAGAACACGACTCAAATTTCACCAGTGTCTTGTACATGTGTCCCATCAACTTCAATAGTTGATATACAAAGGTGCTTAAAGAATCTATGGTGTTCTCAATGCCAAGGTTGTTGTTTGAAACAACTTGTGATGTCCAAAGTTTGCTTACCCAGGAATTTTCTTATTGAACGCATTTAATTAATTTGCAACGGTTAAATTGAAACAGAGGTTAGATTCTGCTGTTTATAATTACATTTGAGTCTTGTTCTGGGAAAGTGGGGCTTAATGCATGTGCATAAACTGTCATCCCTTATAAGCCTGTTCAGTCAGCACAGGCTAATCTGGAACAACCTTTTTTCCGCCTAAATTGTTTTTTTTTGCATAGACGAGTCTTAAAACAAAAAATACCATAAAAGCCTAGATTGTTCTCCCTTTACGCACATGCATTAAGCCCCATTTTCCCAGAATTAGGCTTATTTTCAGGTCTTTGGTTAATTTGATAGATGTAAAGTACCTGATATGCATTGCTCCAACTCACACTACTGTATTACTAGTATTATCATTATTAGTGCAATTGTTACTATGAATAACATTTTATATCTGTTATAGGAACATCTTCTGTATAATATTGTATCTTATGATAGGTTTACGGAAATAGTGTGCACAATTTGTTTATTAAAGCACAATTTGTATCATAGTGGTATCACATTAAGCCAGTGGAGTCTTTCCAGGAGCTAACTTTCGATTGCTTTGTATTTTTTAAAGCCTCATACAATATTTTTATAACACCTAACACAAATGTGTTTGTCATGGTTAAAAAAAATGTATTCCTGCTTTTTTTTTTAAATAAAAACTTATTTTACTGTGTTTTTCACCTGAATTTGCGGGTCTAAATACAGTAAAATCCTCGCAATGATTAAATATTTGGCTTATTGCTTGCAATATTCTGTAAATAATTTGAAACATGCATAATTATGTAAAAAATGTATAAAATAATATACCTGTGTTATTTAATACTTTGATAAACAATAGTAAAAACTTTTGCATTCATTACTGTGGGACATTTATAATTTATTTAACTGGAGTTCTCTAATTTTATCACATTAGCATTATTCATGTAAGTAAAACACAAGTTGCAGCCAAATAGTTTTGCTTGTTGAAAGTGTTTGAAACTTTGCTTTACACTGATGGTACAAAGACTATCATCATTTACAATTACTTTTTATGCCCCCTTTTAAAAAAATGGGGGCTATATTGTTTTTGGCCTGTCTGTCTGTCTGTCCAAAACTTTAACCAATATTAAAGTTTTGTCATTTCTTTGGCAATATTGAAGATAGCAAATTCATATTTGGCATGCATGTGTATCTCATGGAGCTGCACATTTTGAGTAGTGAAAGGTCAAGGTTAAAGGTATTTTTTTTTTTAATCAAAGCGGCACATTAGAGGGCATTGTGTTTCTGACAAACACATCTCTTGTTAATGGTTACAATCAGGGTTGCTAGAAAAAAAAATAAAGTTGACCACAAAAAAAATAATAACATTTATAATCCAGTTTTTGTACGAATTTGGTTAAATCATTGTACAGTAAAGTAAATATTCTCAGAGATGTATGTTTCTGGCCTGATTTCGCGTCTGAAAATATGGGGTTGAAAGGACAGAATTTAAGTATCGCTAACACCTTCAAAACATGATCTTTGACATCAGAGTTCTTTTTATTCAATTAACTTAGTCATAACAAATACTAGATTGTTGCAACTTGTGCAAAAATAACTTTATTTAACCAGATAAAATCATCATAGCCAGATTTGTTTAACCCTTTGAGCGCTGGAACCGGATTTTGAAGGCCTTTGCAAACAGTTTGGATCCAGATGAGACGCCACAGAACATGGCGTCTCATCAGGATCCAAACTGTTTGCTATTCTGATAGTGGTCTTTGAAAAAAAGTGAAGAAAATGATGATCTAAGAAATTCAGCAGACGACATTTTAGCAGATGACAAATTTCCCAGCATGCAAAGGGTTAAGTTGACAGTTATATGACTTACATTTGATCATATAAAAATCCAAGATATAATCCCTCATGGAGTTATTTGCTCTTACTACTACATGTAACTTAACGTTAATATTCAAGAATAGCGAGTCTGGCTAGACATTGTACTTCTCTAGCAAAACATATTGTTTTCCTGTACAAAAAAATATATAATCATGCATAAAGTTGTCGTGTTCTGAGAAAACTGGGCATAATGCAGTCCGCACAGGCTAATCAGGGACGACACTTTCCGCCTAAACTGGATTTTCACTCAGCAGAGACATCATTTAAACGAAAAATTACATAAAAGCGGAAAGTTTCCTCCCTGATTAGCCTTTGCAGACTGCACAGGCTAATCAGGGACGACACTTTACACACATGCATTTTGCCCAGTTTTCTTAGAACACGACATAAAGGTCAGTGACAGGTTAATGCCTGCAAGCTATACCAATACTGCTACAGTCATGCTTATTGCAGGCCTTTTATTTACAAAAGTTTCTTATCTGTTTGATGTTTAAATTTAAACATACTTTGTATTTTAGAGGTAACATCAATAACATATATTGTTGAATATCAGCTGTTTTGCAAAATAACTGCCTGCATATTGAGATAGCTTGACAGCAGTAACCTGTTAACTAACCTTCCCCTTTTGCTTAAAAACTGCTTTGCCTTCTAGAAAATTATGTGTTTATTAATAATGGATCGCACATTCACCTTATTCATCATTGCTATTGAAAATAATAATTATAATGATATGTTGCATTTTTATGGCCCAAAGAGAGGCATATAGTTATCAAAATGTTTCTTTTTAAATAACTTTGCACAAATGTTAACCATCATAAGATTAGCGGCGTATAACACCGGTCTCCCTTCCTCGAACGTCAAGGTCACACTTAGAGGTTAAACGAAAATTTTATCCATCAAACAGCTTAAAAAGTTCTGTCTCCACCATAACTTTGCCATAGACAAGTTCACAATTAGAGGTCAAAGATCACATTTGGCCATATACAGCTTGTGTGGACTTTGTCATTCATCATGCAGTTTTAACCCTTTGCATGCTGGGAAATTTGTCGTCTGCTAAAATGTCGTCTGCTGAATTTCTAAAATTAGCATTTTCTTCGATTTTTTTCAAAGAATACTATCAGAATAGCAAACAGTTTGGATCCTGATGAGACGCCACGTTCTGTGGCGTCTCATCTGGATCCAAACTGTTTGCCAAGGCCTTCAAAATCCGGTTCCAGCGCTCAAAGGGTTAAGCCATAAAACTGTTAGTCCATACTGTAACTTTGTCATTCATCATGCAATTTTAAATAACTTTCAACACAAAACCACCATGTGGAGACTGTTTGCCCTGTTTATCACAGGTCCTGTACCTCGCAGATCTAGGTCACTCTAAGAGGACAAAGGTCAAATTCAAATAAGAAATAGCCTGCACTGGCAAAAATTACTACAAATGACCACAATTAGAAGATAGTATCTTAGAGGTCAAAAGTCGAATCTGGCTAGAAAACTTGTAATTGATATTAGTGGAGTTATGAGACAGAAGTGTTAGATTGGGGCATCCATGCCCTATGAACACACTTCTTGTTATTTTTGCTTAATATGCCATATTAAGCTCTGGTTTGCCATTTGCAGCCGTCTCATTGTCAGTGGGTAGCGATCATCATCATCAGCGACGTCGTCACCCCAGCAACGTATCCATTGAGGAAACGCAGTACGACGACCTGCCATACGCGCTCGAGATCACAGACGGCTCGTTCTCGTGGGATCCGGAGAAGCGAGAGCCCACATTGAAAAACATCCAACTGAAAATACCACATGGTGAGAAGATTTGTATCAAACCATATCTTAAAGGAAGTCGCTTCTAAATTAAAATCCGGTCTAGGCAAAAAGTATTGTCCCTGATTAGCCTGTGCGGACTACACTGGCTAATCTGGGACGATGCTTTATGCACATGCAAACAATATCTTAAAACCCACAATGATGTGAAGTTGGAATAAGACGTCAATCTTAGAATAAACTTTCACATTTACAGGTGTGAAGATATCGTAACGAGCAAGTCAACTGTATAAATGTTACGTTTGTGTGTAATATATTTTTTGCGCAGATGTGGACATTATATATTGACTAACTTGGAAAATCAGCTAAATCTGAGAGTACTGAGTAATATCGGCCCTTACAGGTAACTTCCTGAAATAACTTTTTTTACAGCCCATGAATAACTTACTTAGCTTTTATTGTCCATTTGAGAAAAGACTCATGTGTCCAATGGTTGTCACTTTACCTAATTGCAGGGCTTGTTGTTAAAGGCGGAGGGATATTGTATTGGGGTTGTCCATCCGTCCGGCCGGCCGGCACTTTTGTGTCCGGAGTCATATCTTGGAAATGCTTTGGCTGATTTCATTGAAACTTGGTATGAATATATATATTGATAAGAGGATGATGCACGCCAAATGGCATTGTACACCATCTGTTAATAACAGAGTTATGGCCCTTTGTATCTATTCTGAGTCAATGCAGCACGCACAGGCTAATCAGGGACGACAATTTCCGCTTTTATGGAATTTTTCGTTTAAATGATGTCTCTTCTTAGCGAAAATCCAGTTAAGGCGGAAAGTGTCGTCCCTGATTAGCCTGTGCGGACTGCACAGGCTAATTTGGGACGACACTTTACGCACATGCATTATGCCCAGTTTTCTCAGAACACGACTCATATAATAGGCTGTTACAGGCAAGCTGGTGATGGTGGTGGGTACTGTGGGGAGTGGGAAGTCCTCCCTCGTGTGTTCAATGCTTGGAGAGATGCTCACGGTCGCAGGCAAGGTCACATGGTGCAGGTAAGATACAATACCGTAGAAATTTGGAAGTTTTTATGAGACCTACTTGTGTCTTGTTGGGCCTCGGACATTAGTCATGAG
The DNA here is from genome assembly GCA_007657795.1 of Dreissena rostriformis. NCBI lineage: Eukaryota > Metazoa > Mollusca > Bivalvia > Myida > Dreissenidae > Dreissena > Dreissena rostriformis. Next base: position 186,201 of record VMBQ01000849.1, on the reverse strand, counting down.
CATACACGTCGCCCTCTGAGAAAAGGGAGTTTAATGCAAGTGCGTAAAGTGTCATCCCATATTTGCCTGTGCAGTCCTCTTGTATGATAGTTTTCGTTGAAAGAAAGTCTCTTCTTAGCAAAAATCCAGTTTAGATGGACTTTCTTTAGAGACTTTCCTTTAAACAAAAACTATCATAAAAGTGGAAAATGTTTTCCTTGATTAGCTTGTGCAGACTGCACAGGCTTATCCGGGACGACACTTACGCACATGTATTAAACTCCCTTTTCTCATAGAATTTCCCATATTGATTCAAAAGTTCTCAAGATGAGCTGTTTTTATCATTCCATGTCCAGCATCGTGTGGTGTGCAGCATCAGCTCATAACTCATAAGCACTCTAGAGGGCACAGTGTTGGCTTAATTTTTATGAAACTTTGAAACCAGAATGTTAATTCTAACAACATCTAGGCCAGGTTCGAATCTTAGTCAAGTGGGGAAAAATAAACTAGTTCTTAGGATCTAATCTTTTAAAAAATGTGTAACCACTTTAGAAGCCACATGTATAATTCAATCGTCATGAAACTTTGTCAGAATGTTTATCTTGACTATATCTAGACCAAGTTCAAATTCGGATCAAGTATTCTAAAAAAGAGGTCACAAGGTCAAATCTTAGAAAAACCTTGTAGCCATATAAGAAGCCACATTTATGATAGAATCATTTGTGCCTTGAACCCAGGTGAGCACTTGAGGACCATTATTGCCCTGTTGTTAGACCTAAGAAGTGCATTGTAAGTTACGTCTAATAGAGATAATAAAAAACTCAAAATAACCATGATGTAGTGGTTTCACACATGGTCATATAAAAATTGAAATAAATGTCCAAGAATTTGTGCTGAACAAAGTGGTTTTTACATTGCATACTTGATTACTCAGAAACATTGTCTGAAAGATTTGCAAATAAGCCCATGCTGTGATGGTGACTATTGTTTTTTTCAATGCTTTATTTTTCAGTGAATAATATATTTCTACTGCTGATTTGTTTCCACAGAAACTCCAACATTGCCCTGGTCTCACAAAAGCCTTGGCTGCTGAATACCACCCTGAAGGACAACATTCTGTTTGGAAGCCCCTATTCCTGGAAAAGGTCAGTGTTGTACTCATCATTTGAGTCTCACTCTGGGAAAACAAGGCTTAACCCTTTGCATGCTGGGAAATTTGTCGTCTGCTAAAATGTCGTCTGCTGAATATCTAAAATTAGCATTTTCATCAATTTTTTTCAAAGAATACTATCAGAATAGCAAACAGTTTGGATCCTGATGAGACGCCACGTTCTGTGGCGTCTCATCTGGATCCAAACTGTTTGCAAAGGCCTTCAAAATCTGGTTCCAGGGCTCAAAGGGTTAATGCATGCATGTAAAGTGTAATTCCGGATTAACCTGTGCAGTCTGCACAGGCTTATCAGGGACGGCCCTTTCGGCCCAAAATTGGATTTTTGCTAGCATTAAGCCCAGTTTTCCCAGAGTGAGGTTCATTATTTAAAAAAGGTAATCTCAGACGTAATGTTATTTTGGAGGTCTTGTAAAATTTCCTTGACAAAAATGTTTTTAAGTTTAACGTGCATGATTTCGTTATGACATTGTAATTTTATAGTTTTTTTTACTTGCATAAAGTTTTATAATCTTAGGAAAGTTACGGAAAGAATTCATGCATTATTTTTTAACTGTTTTTTTTTATGATTTAAATCTCAGATTACAATGACACAGTTTGAGGAGTTTAGAACTATTTGTCTCTGTCAAGATAATTATCAAATACTGCCGAAATATGTTTATTAATTATCATATACAGTCTACTATCGTTATCTCGTAGTCGGTGGGAACAAGAAAAAAAATATCGAGATAACGAGAGCTCAAGATATCCGATTAGGCGTTTTCAAAGAAAAAATGAGACGAAAATTTACCTTGTTTTTAACATCTAAATACATGCTAATTAGTGGTCTAACTAAAGCCGTCACCGTGTGGCATAATACTCACAACAGCGTAATAATTACTGTATGAGATTCAATGAGCGTTTCTCAACATTCTGCAAATTTACGACGGTTTATATACGCAAAAATATAACTCAATGCATTTTGGAATGTTGTAAAAACAATTAGTCTTTTGGCCTTTCGACAGGCTGTGTATTAATTGCAGTAAATTGCAGTTAAAGTGACAGGCCTTGCTCAAGTGTTAATGGCTAATGACATTAGACACGTGTGGTCATTGATGCAATTAAAGGATCAATTATCTACCGCACAGTATCGGGGGCAGCCGGGCGAAGCGGGACGGTAAAGTATCAAAGATTTTTTTTCTCACCTTTGCCAACACTGGGACAGTTATTCACACTTCGAGATAAACCACACTAAATACATGTAAAATGGGGACTCGGGTAAAATTTTTATATCGAGATATCGAATTATTCGAGATAACGAAAATCCAGATATGAAATGTTTATTAATATGCATTTTGAAGGAAAAAAGTTGGGACATTGAGCTTACCTCGACATATCGAGAAAATCGAGATATGCAATGTCGAGATAACGAGTGTAGACTGTATGTTATTTCTAATATTAAACAAACAAAATAAATTTGTATTGCTTTTACACAAACAACATCTACATTGCAGAAAAAAAATACCCAAACATAACATAACATCGTGTTCAATTGTGTTATATGATGGCAGGTTTCAGAAGGTTATAGAATGCTGTGCATTGCAACCAGACATAGATAGCCTACCAGCCGGAGATGTAACAGAGATAGGAGAGAAGGTGGGAATAATGCTGGATAAAATTAACATACCTGAAACTTTTCTTCTTTTTTTAAACATTTTATACACTTGTGTCTTTATGGGCCATTTTATGGCAACGCTTGGTGGATGCGAGGGCGGATGGTCGGTGGCACATGCATTGTTCTGTTAAGTAGTACAATTTTCGTTGAATCTTCACCAATCTTTCTTGAATGTTTTTTTTTTTACATCAAATGGAGGCCAAATTATATTACCAGTTGATTTTCACCAGGCTCTTAAGAGTTATTGCCCTTTATTTATATAAAAATTACGTAATTGGCAGTTTCCTTTCTGTTTTTCATGCAGTTGTTGTCAAATTGTTTTCAAATTTCTGGAACTCTTTGTTGACTTAGATGCCAAGTCTGATAATGAGCACATAATTGTACCAAACACTGTACAGTTTTTACAAAACTCGCAGTTTCAGCTCTTTTAAATCATTCTTCACCAAATCTTCACCGAACTTTACAGATATGGGGTCCATTTTTTGCAACCGGCGTAATATTTCTAATTGTTCAGTGATAATTTTCTTTACTGTTTTACTCCTTTTCTACAATAAACATTGGTAAAGAATTGTAGAGCTTATGTAACATTAGCAGTAGTTTATAATCTTCACAACAATTCCTATGATATAATCAAAATTTGAGAGATAGGAGAATAATTAAACACATACACCATTTTCAGCTCAACTGTCCATACAATCATGTGTCATTAACCTTCAAACGTTCTAAAAGCTGTTGTTGTTGTTGTTGTTATTTCATTTTGTTGTTGATGTTTCAGGGTGTGAACCTCAGTGGGGGCCAGAAGCAGCGTGTGTGTATAGCCAGGGCTCTGTACTCCAGTGCGGACATTATCATCATGGTAACTAGGCAAAATATTAATCGTCTATATAAGCCTCATTCTGAGAAAACTGGGCTAAATGAATGTGCGTAAGTCTGTGCAGTCCACCCAGGCTTATCAGGGACGATACTTTCAGCATACACCGGATTTTCGTTTAGATGGGACCTCCTTGAAAGGTCAAATTCCATAAAAGCAGAAAGTGTTGTCCCTGATTAGCCTGTTTAGACTTCACAGGCAAATCAGGGACGACACTTTACACATGTGCATTAAGCCCAGTTTTCCAAGAACGAGGCTCACTTTAAAAAAGAATGTTTAATCGGGATTAGCTCGGTGGGCGTACTTTTTATCTGCTTACAGGTACAGGTATGTGTCATGCACATAATGTTGTTCCAGTGCACAGTGATGGAATAATATCTTAGCAATTGTTGATGAGGAAATAAAATATCTTATTAACGCAGAGTTATGGCCTATTATTTATTTAATATCTGCCTGGCAGTTTCCACTCATTTGCTGCAATAAAAGAGCAATCAAATAATCATCAAACTTATATTTTAAAGATTATTTCAAACCAAGAAGCAGTGTGTGTGTATTGCAAGTGCCTTGTTCTCAAATGCAGGAATCATCTTCATCAATGCCTCCTTTATTAAAATATTTTGTTCTGATTGACTTATGTTTTATTGGTTTGTCTATTACAACTTTGATGTGTTTTATTGGTAGATGTGCAACAAAGTATGTGTCATGCACATGGTCCTTTACATTATCTTTAAACGGAAATTAAAACTTTGACTTATTGTCAACTGAAATAAAGAATTACTAAAAGATCTTAAAAAATTACAACATCCCTGGAATGGCAGTCACAAAGCTTCTTATTTTAAACATAAAACATATTAATTGATACATTTCTTTAATTGCTGTTTCATTTGTAAAGTTATGTTTATTAAAAAACATGAACACAAAAATAAGATGACATTTTCTCGGTGCTGGACTAACATGTTGGCCCTGTTAACAGCTTTTAATACGTTGAAATTAGCTGCGCTCTGAGAAAACTGGGCTTAATGCATGTGCTTAAAGTGTTGTCCCAGATTAGCCTGTTCAGTCTGAGAAGAGAAGAAGAGACTTCCTTTAAACCAAAAAAATACGATAAAAGTGAAAACTGATGTTGCTGATATGTTGGTCATGTTTAAACAGCTTTTAATACTTTGATATTTAAAAAAAAACATGTGCGTTGTCTAGGATGACCCGTTCTCCGCACTGGACGCTCATGTAGGTCGTCACGTGTTTGACGAGGTGGTTCTGAAGAAGCTGCTGCAGCGCAAGAAGACCGTCATCCTAGTCACCCATCAGCTGCAGTATCTCAACTATGCACACAGCGTATGTAGCCAATAGGGAGCCTTTTTATTTCCTTCCCTATTTCTTTGTTCCTGTCATATTGATCTGTCGTTCTTAAGATCGTTTCCAACTGATATCTTGAGAACTATTTGACCTGCGATCAACTTTGGCCTGGTGGCTTTAAACGTTAAGGGCCAGTCAAGGCAAAAGTCTGTTAACTTCAGACCCAAGTTATTTTTATTTTGAAGGCAATGTCATTATCAAATGTATGCAAATTATTTGACAATGCAAATTTATTAAAGGGTTAACAAATTAGTCACATAAATAACTTGATAAAAAAATTAAAGATTGTTAGCATAACCTGGTCATTAAAGTTCTGAGCAACCATGCTCTGAGTATGATTCTTTACAGAGCTTTAACATTGTAACAAGACTGAACTTAGCTGTATTGTATTAATTGACTTCATCTTGTCTATTTACTCTGAAAGAATTACTTAAATTATTAGATAGGAACCTCTATTGACCAAGCATGAAAATATACACGGTCAGCATATTACCTGGCTTAGCCAATGGAAAATAGTATCCTGTATGAGGATGGATGAAAAAAGCAGGTCATTCTTATAAAATTGACCTGTTCATATGATTGTAAACCAGCTGCAGCCTTATGAAATTGATCGGTGTATTGAATTTGCATCCATGATTTCAATCAAGTGGCAACTTTTTGTCATTGAACCATAAAATATGCGACTTCCATTTTGTGGTGATGAACGAAGAAGAGAGTGTCCGTCAGCTTTAGGTAAATGATCCATGCATGGAATTTTGATCCAAAATGTCCAGCTTTTTTTTTATTTCGACTCTTTGACCAATGAACAATGTTTCCCAAATACAGGTTGTGGTAAGGAACGAAGAAACGATATAGTGTCAGGCAGCTTTATAAATTTATTCATGCATGAAATTTCAACCTTTTTGGTTGGTCACCTGTTCGGAACTCTTTTTCACATACAGGTTGTGGTGATGAACGAAGGGGAGACAGAGTGTCAGGCAGCTTTGGGAATTTATTCATGCATAAAATTTCAATCCAAAATTTCCAATTAGTTGTAAATCTTGGACTCTTTTAACATTTATACCTTAACCTCTCAGATCTGCACTTTGACGTGTGTGCAGTCCCTTAGACAATCAAATTCAATTTGAGACCTTTCTTACAAGATTTAAGTTTAAAAGGCTTTATTTCCAACCCCAAGATACTAATGAGCAGCAAACAACATAAAACCTGAACAGACTGCGAGTTGCTCGCAGGCTGTTCTGGTTTTATGCTGGTTGCATATAGCAATCTTTTGTTAGCTTCTGAGCAGGAAAGGGTTAACAATGTGTTCCCACCTCCAGGTTGTGGTAATGAACGATGGGGAGATAGAGTGCCAGGGCAAGCTGTCTGAACTGAAGAGACTCCATCCAGAGATCTACAACAACTGGAGGAAGGCCCTCAAAGAGGCCAAGAATGCAGAGGCGTATGTTTATGAGCAGCCCTTTGGGAAAATGGGGCTTAATGCATGTGCATAAAGTGTTGTTGGCACTCCGCTTGGAAATTTCACGTTTAAAGTCTTTTCTAAACAAAAATCCAGTATAGACGGAAAGTGTCATCCTTGATCAGCCTGTGCAGGCCTATCTGGTACAACACTACGCACATGCATTAAGCCACCTTTTCCCAGAGGTATAAGTAAAGCTCTCCAAAATAACCATGACACTCACCTTTATGCATGAATATTTGTAAATACGCTTACAATGAATTTATATTATTCCGCATTGAAAAATCTGGTTAAAAAGTAATCACAGATTATCCCATCTATATTATGTAATGTTAAGATGTACCCTCAATGTCAACATAAACATCCGGCTTTAATGTAGTTCCACATTTTTATCTTGTCTTCTATTTGATTTGATGCACTTTCATTATGCATTAATGTATTTTTGGTTTACAGCCGCTTTTATGTGTTGTAAAATATTTTCATACATGTACCAGCAGAAAGGATTCCGAGACGCTGCAGGAAGATCACGAGGACCACCTGACCCAGCGACAGACCAGCACCACCAGCAACCTGAGTGAGGTCAGCTCTTCATCCTCCACAGAGGAGAAACTCAACCAGGAGGCTAACGGGAAGGTGAGCTGCGTTCTGGGAAAACTGGGCATAATGCATGTGCGTAAAATGTTGTCCCAGATTAGCCTGTGCAGTCCTCACAGGCTAATCAGGAACGACACTTTCTGCCTTCATTGGATTTTCTCTAACAAGAGAATTCCTTTAAACACAAAATACCATAAAAGCAGAAACACTTTACGCACATACATTGCGCCCAGTTTACCCAGAGCGAGGCTAAGGTGCATCTGGGACAAACGATGTTGGGTGCAACTGATTTTAAAAATGATGGCATATGACGTACTTAAAACTTTAAATATGGTTGGTACAGTAGATTTTACGTTTTGTCTAGCGTCAACAATTTTTGGATACTTACACAGTTGGTGCGTATGACTATCCCTTTGCATGCTGGAAAATTTGTCGTCTGCTAAAATGTTGTCTGCTAAATTTCTAAAATTAGCATTTTCTTCGATTTTTTTTCAAAGAATACTATCAGAATAGCAAACAGTTTGGATCCTGATGAGACGCCACGTTCTGTGGCGTCTCATCTGGATCCTAACTGTTTGCAAAGGCCTTCAAAATCTGGTTCCAGCGCTCAAAGGGCTATTCTCTACCTAACTGTATCCTACAACTTCACTTTGATCTTGATGTTGACCTTGGCCCGTATTCACCAACAAATTCTTAGACTTAAGAATAAAGAATAGTCTTAGACTCCATAAATATACCTAAGAATTGTATATAAACATGCTGAAAATGGTGCTTATATCATGAACATATTGTTCTTAACAAACAATTATACAATTAAAGGTGTTAACCGCCATGCTAGACTTTCCGCTTTTGTTTATAAGAAGTTTCTTCTGAACAAAAATCCAGTATAGGCATAAAGTTTTGTCCCTGATTAGCCTCTGCGGACTGCTCAGGCAAATCTGGTATGACACTTTAAGCAAATGATCTACCTACCAGATGTCCAACATCTTGAATTAAGAGAAAAGATATTTCAGTGCATCACAACACTTCACACAAACATTCTTGGAAAATAAGGCTTAATGAATTTGCGTAAAGTATCGTCCTAGATTAGCCTGTGCAGTTTGCACTGTCTAATCAGGGACGACACTGTCCTCCTAAACTGGACTTTTGCTTAGGAGAGACTGCCTTTTAAACAAAAACTACCATAAAAGCTGAAGTGTAGTTTCTGATGAGCCTGTTTGGACTACACAGGCTAATCTGGGACGACACTTTCTGCAGTTTTCCCAGAAAGGGGCTCAAATATTTATTATATGTATAGTGCACAAAAACAGAAATATGTGATGATAGTTATTATGGCAGTAATAACAGTGCAGTAAATGCCTGCAGGTGCTGGATGTGCCCATGACATCAGACATGAAGAAGCCTGCAGATGTGGTCCTTGACAGACCAAAATCAGACCTAATTGAGAAAACAGATGAGAAAAGTAAGCTCTTGTGAAAACATTGTCATGGAATCCTTATGCATGTTTTTTTTCTTTCTGATATTGGTTAACATAACCTTTTGGTATGATAAAAATTTACTTTAATGGATCGTGTAACTATATGGTTAAATACTTCTTCTGTATCTTAAGTATCAATAAATGCCATCAGGTTCTCTATATGAATGTCGCTCTGGTAAAACGGAGCTTAATGCATGTGCGTAAAGTGTCCGCACAGGCTGATCAGGGACGACCCTTTCTGCCTAAACTGGATTTTCACTAAGGAGAGACTACGGGGACGACACTTTACGCTCATGCATTAAGCCCTGCTTTCCCAAAGTGTGGCTCATATCTCTTCCCTGCAGACAGTGATCCTGATCTATCGGGCCCGTCGGGCAAGCTGATCAAGAAGGAGCACAGGGAGGTGGGGTCTGTGTCGTGGCGCGTGTATGTGTCCTACCTGGCCTCTTGTGGCCCCATCCTGGTGCCCCTCTCCCTCCTCCTCCTCATCCTCAACCAGGTCCTCCTGGTCGGTACCAACATCTGGGTCTCAACATGGGCATCACGCTCTACCATGTTTGTGAATAACCGGCCTCCCAACTCCACCAAGGTAAGGCCACAATGCTCTCTTAACCCTTTTAAGATCAAATTGTAAATGCATGGGTTTATAGTCTGATTATAGACTCATCTTCAACTGACTTTGACATTTACCCCCGCCCTCTCACTGGGACATAAGTCGTCTGTTAACATTCAGCGCAGTATGCAGCCACAGCACATTTGCTTATTTCCCTCACAGGTACCCATTTATACTCCTGGGTGTAGAGGAGCAAGTGCTGGATAAATTGTTTGCTCAGGAAAATTCCACGGTCTAGGTGCGATTCGAACCAGGGACCTTCCGATTCCTAGACCAGCATCCTACCACTAGACCACGGTCCCACACGGCATCAGATATGCATTTTGATGTGTTTGTAGTCCCTTAGAAAATCTAATTTGATTTAATACCTTTCTAGATTCAAGTTTTAAAGGCTTCATTTCCACTCCTAAGATACTGATAAGCAGCAAAAAACAGCATAAAACCAGAACAGCCTGCGAGTAAAACCAGAACAGCCTGCCAGTAACTCTCAGGCTGTTCTGGTTTTATGCTGGTTGTATATAGCCATTTTCACTCGCCTTTTGAGCTGGAAAGGATTAATTCAGCGTGACTGGTGACCAACACCTGCAATGCTTAAATGCTGCCACTCACAGAACCACAAAGTTTTTAGCCATGACTGGTTCCTGTGGAATCCTAATTCATCAGATGGCATTTTTGAAAAACAACAACAAAACATTGTGAACATAGTTAGGAAAACAACATCCTTTTTCCCAAATACACTTTTTTTTTTGCCTTAGCATTGCTAGAGAAACACGCTGATTTATGCTTCAGTTGTCTTTCTTTCTTTCTTTAAACATAAATATCAACTGTTTATATGTACAAAAAGGGCATGTCATGGGAACAACTGTGACAAATGGACAGGCCAGAAGGACAAGAATGCTTATTAACTTTTTATTTTATTTTTATGTATTATAGCCCTTGAATTATAAAAAAAAAAATGCCAAATTAACCTTGTCAGCCCTTTTAACACATTCAGTTTAATTTAATCATCTTCAAACATGTTCGTTTAAAGGTAGATACTTTTAATACACCCGTCTCTTCACAGGATGTATTATGGATACACTCTTGGTGGATGGATGTTTTCATTGAATCTTAACAAAACTTTCTGAAAATATTTGTTGATAAAAATAGGGGCCAAGTTTAACTAATAAACAGCCAATTTGCATCGGGCACTTCAGAGTTATTGCCCTCAGCGTTTTTTTTCCTTCTTTGAACGGGTCCGGTAAACGGCCCTGTTCCCAATCGGGACCGGACCTGGTCCCAAAATCGCCGACGGACCCTTCCCAATTTAGAAAACGGTCTTTTCCCAAATAGTTTATATAAAAACGGCCTCGTATCGATTCGAAAATCCCAAATAGACTATCTTTTTTGTCTCAAAACGACTTCAGAAGTTAGTAAACAAGTATGAAAAGGAAACGGTTGTTGTTGTAGTTGTTGTTGTTCATTTAGAATGAGGCCGACGCAACTTCCGATAGGTGGAGCCACCTAGTTACCAAGTTGACTGTTCCCCGGCCGGCATACATAATGCGGCATTATTGAATGCTGGCGGGGAAACAGTCAACCAAATAAGGCAATAGTAGTAAAATTGACCTTGTTTTGTACGCTTCGATAACAATGTTTCACATGTTCGTGACAGTTGTTTATTGAACGTTCTCGTTAAATACAGATTCAATATACAAAATAAAACCCTTATCCGAAAAGAATGATAGATATTTCGAAATGCCGACTTTGACAAAATATTTTCCCGGGTTTTGGTTTTATTCGTAGCGACGTCTTTACGTAGTAAACAAACCCAAATATGGAAATCCGAAATCTCGTTTTACTCTTCAAATACTCGCGGCGAAGTTAAATAGTCAACTACTTCCGACGATTTTGCACACTCGCATCGTGGTTTTTATATAAATAGCCAGAAAATGAGTCACAATTCAAAATACTACTTGAAGAAAGTGAACAAAACGAAATCAGCCAAGCATAAAAGTCTTGTAATAAGCACGTCACCCTTTGACACAATGTTTTCCACCTAAATTTCTGTTTTCCATTATAACAATGGTCATCTGCTGGTCCTTTTAATTTAGACAAGTTATCTCAAATTGCCACACAAAGTAATTGTTTAATTGGGCTTTATGCCATTTTAAACAATTTTCAGTTATATTGCGGCAATACCCATTAATTCTATCTGGAAAACCAGTTCTTATTTTTTTTTTAAATAAACTGGTATTTGTTATACAGACTTATGATCTACCCTATCCCAGAATGCCATTGATAGTGTATAAAAGCATTGTTTACTACATAAAATAGATTCCAGTTGATGTATTTGTATGATTTTTGATATTTCCCAATTTGATGGATTTCACGACGCGAAAATTCCCAATTTGAAGGATTTCGCGACTCAAAAATTCCCAATTTCTAGGGGACAGGACCTGTTCCCAAACAGGTGAAAAAAAACGCTGTGCTCTTGTTAGGAATTTCTCATTATTGTGTTCCTCTGT
>VMBQ01000849.1:126898-174019 GCA_007657795.1 Dreissena rostriformis | reverse complement strand
AAATTGCAAAATAACATTACCAACTCATAAAGTTTTAGTTAAGAAGTCCATTTTTACCTCAAATATCGTCGAATTGAAGTTAGAAAGGCAAAAATTCTTCATTTAAACTTCTGCTTAAATCGCAATACAATTACTGACCTTTCGCCATGTTATGAAACAAATTTAAATCAGAAGCAGGCATTACGGTGTAACGTGTATGCGTATTTTTTTCGCTTTACGATATAACGCTCTGCGCTCACAACAGACGAACGCAAGCTGTGTTTTCCGCCGTTTATTCTTCACATTTAAACCACAATGGTTAACATCGAGGCTGCGTTGTCGTGTAAAATCTACCAGCTGTACACAGCGGGTACTGCGAAAGATATTAAAAATTTGAACAGTGGTGTGATTTAAATTAATCAGGCGTGCAAAATTCAAAGTGCCATTACATAAATCTTACGGAACATTATCGAGAAATGAATTATCTACACCGGTATGTAAATATTATTGCAATCCGTTGATATTAACTGTCTGATATCGGGGCTTGAATGTTGCGCACCAAATTCCTTGCGCAACAATATAGACAAAGAAGGAAAACTTTCCACCACATTTTGAATCGTTCGCCCGTTGTACGCTCCAAATATTACCCATATAAAAAGTAGATTAATATTTGAGAGCGTCAACAAGTTGGACTATTATTGAACCAATTTCTATTCAGCAGCGATGCTGGGGGCCGTTTCATCAAAGATCGTACGACAATCTTAATTTACGACTGAAATTTAAAAACTGAAAATATACAAGCTGTTGATAAATAGCTCCGCAAGATATAAGCCATGTGTAAGACAATGATGAAATAAATGATATAACTGTAAATTAGCAAAAATATGCTTCGGTCTTTTAAAATAATGTTTCTTTAAAATTCGTATCGTATTCTAAATTTGTCGTACGATGTTTGATGAAACGGCCCCCAGGTGTCTTATGACCCACGATGTTCTTGTCAGATATCGAATTGAGTTCGTCAACAGTTGAGGAAACTGCTGCATTGGGCTCATTTACTTTTTCCTTGTTCTCGAGTCCTGTCTTGTCAAATTAAAATCCTGTACTTAATGGCACATACTTACACTTGATACATTGGCTGTTGATGTTCTGTTTCGATTGGCGATAAAATATTTCTTAAACTTTAGGGCTCATAGTCTTCGCCAGTTTTGGTCGCTTATCTCCATTCAAAAGGAAAAAAATAAACGTTTAATTTGGAATTGTCAGTTTTGGTTTCCATTTTTTTGGATAGATTTCCTTGTTCATTTATTCTCTTTCTGACAGTTTCAATGTCAATGTTTTCAAATACTCTACTCGCAGTTGACGGCAATGAAGACATCTCGAGGGGTTTATTGTGAAATTTACTAACAGGCGCCACCAGCATTCAAACGCCACGGTCAGCCGGTGCAACCAGCATTCCAACGTCACGGTCAGCTGGTGCCACCAGCATTCCAACGCCACGGTCAGCCGGTGCCACCAGCATTCCAAGGCCTCAGTCAGCCGGTGCCACCAGCATTCCAACGTCACGGTCAGCCGGTGCCACCAGCATTCCAACGCCACGGTCAGCCGGTGCCACCAGCATTTCAAAGTCCCGATCAGGAGCTACTAGCCGGTGCCACACGTATTCCAACGTCACAGTCAGCCGTAGCCACCAGCATTCCTACGTCACGGTCAGGCGGTGCCTCCAGCATTCGAACGTCACGGTCAGCCGGTGCCACCAGCATTTGAACGTCACGATCAGGAGCCACTAGCCGGTGCAACAAGTATTCCAACGTCACGGTTAGCCGTAGCCACCAGCATTCCAACGTCACGGTCAGGCGGTGCCTCCAGCATTCAATCGTCACGGTCAGCCGGTGCCACGAGTTTTCCAACGTTACGGTCAGCCGGTGCCACCAGCATTCCAACGTCACGATCAGAAGCTACTAGCCGGTGCCACCAGCATTCCAACGCCACGGTCAGCTGGTGTCACCAGTATTCCAACATCACGGTCGCTACCCTTGTAGCGACCGTACTCTTTGTTGCAACATTTAGCGTTACAGATGCAGCCGTCAGTAGCTTTTGCAACATTTCGAATAAGTTGCGACATCACACGTCTGCCTTGCTATATTTAACGTCAAGTGCGATATTTCCCGTTAGTTGCGACATCACACGTCTGCCTTGCTATATTTAACGTCAAGAACGAGATTAAGCGTGCTTGCGAAATTTAACGTGGTTTCGACATTTAGCGCGGTTGCGACATTTAGCGTGGTTGCGACATTTAGCGTGGTTGCGACATTAGGGTGGTTGCGATATCTAACGTTGCTACAGAGTTTTTAACTAGCCCAGCTGCTTTTCTTACGGGAATACGCAGCTAAAGTTATCAATATATGTGTGTGTGTGTGTGTGTCTTGAAAATACCATTTTGTCGCCAAAGTATTTTTACATTATATAAACCATATATATGTTGTTCACTACAGTTCCAAATCAATAGAATAACTACATTTTGAAAAGTGACAACACTTTTTATTTAAAATTGAAGCCTTACTCGGCACATATTATGTTAAATTCATATGATATACTTCAAAGAAAAAAAATCATCTTGTAAATAAGGTTTATTATATAGCGTTCTATTTATAAATGGGGTAAAATTAAACTTTTAACCTGTATATTTATATATGAAAGATATTAAAGTTTAATTTTATATGATCAATTTTGCCTAGAGATAGTGTATGTGCATGTTATCGCTTTTACATAAGATAGTATGTTTTTCAAAATCATCGTTTTGAAAAAAAAACACACGTCTCAATTATTAAACAAAAAAAATAAACGAAACTGAAAACAAAATAATACTTGAATATAGATTGCTGATAAGAAGCAATAACACATGGCAGAATTGATTTTTCAACACATATTTAAAAGATAAATGTGTGATATACGCTCGTACTTTAAGATGTTCTTTAAAAGCTGTCGGGAGATCTGTTATAGCCCCGTAATAATTTATGATTAAATAACAGGACTCAATTTGACAGTCATAACTTAACAATATAATTAACAACTTTTAATTACATTTAGAAAAAGGTAAAGCTTGTATAAAATTGTACATACCGTGGCAATAATGAATGTGCACGTCATAGTTCCATTCGGGACACGAAATGTCGACTCACTAGTAGCCGAGTGTTCGTGCCGCCCGCCGACACTTTATATGTCGCCGAGCGCTATAACTGTCAGCCGGCCGCAGTGCCGCCGTGTCAATACTCTTATAAACAACATGCGGCTAACAAACGGCTATCATCGCCGGCGTTTTGCAACATAATCGGGCAATTATTTCGTCGAGAGTATCGAACTTAAGTGAATAATTATGAACAATAAAGAGTTTTGTCGCACACGTCTTACTGATTTATATTGGCACATCAGTCATAATAGACAGTTCACAAATTTCAACTAGTACAATACCTTGGATGTGACGTTTACCTGCTAGAGAACACAACCGATGGTGAATGAAATATTTGTTTCAATGTAATATGACCTCTTTTCTCTATACGCGTCTTCATGTACAAGGAGCTGTTCGGTAGCTGTTTGCGCATTCTTTTGTTATTATACACGAATATTAAATGGTCTATTGTTGTTTTATTACATGTTTTGTTTTACTGATTACTTATTGTTTAAGAGGCTTTCGTATCGTGAAATAAATCCAGGCTTACTGATAGAAACGATGTTTTCGTGCCCATACATTATCATAATAAGTTGCGTCACGCTCAAATGTAATCTGTTAACGATTGGCAATTACTGGTGCCACGATCTTACACGCTCTTACATGGTCTTACCACAAGTTACGAAAGAATTGTAAATGGGCATCGCTCTGGGAAAACCGGGCTTAATGCATTTGGAAAATGTGTCGTACAAGATTTTCCTGTGCAGTGTAGATTTTTGCTGGATTTTCGCGAAGAAGAAACTTCCATCCTTCCAAACGAAAAATACCATAAAAGCGAAAGGTTTTGTCTCTGATAAGGCTGTGCGGACTGTACAGGCTTATCTGGAACGACGCTTTACGCACATGCATTAGATCCCGTTTTCCATCCCTTTTGGGAGTTTTCCGGCAGTCCTCGATTCGGTTTGGATTCGACTCGATCATCACGATCGGGTTCACCTAATTATTACGTACTCGGACGAGGGCTACCCTACATTTATCCAGAATCAATGATCTACGTTACGATACGATACGATTGTTGCGATATCTTCACGATTTTACTGATTGTTGTCAAGATAAGAGCGAGAACTGGAACCGAATGATATAAAAATATTCCGATTGACTATCGTCTTTATTTGTTCTTGAGATCGAGACAGATCGTAAAAGAACTAGACCTTTTTTTATTTGGAAAGATCGACTGCGAACACTATGATGGGAAGTTTATACGAATACATAAGATGTATCGCTCTTTAGGGCGTTACAATACGATCTGGTACGATTTGATACGATGACCCATATTGACAATTGGACGCAGTAGATCGTGTTAATTGTAGTATTGTTTTGAACCGATAGTTTTTCTACGACCAATACGATGGCGGAAATAGACTTTAAGATCTTATAATACCTTATAAGGTCGTATAGGATGACCACTAAACACTAACGTATAATACCACGATTGCTATCACGGCGTCAATCGTGGTAGTGGGAACGTAGCATAAGGCATGTATTACACTTTCCAGTGTTAGCGCACAGTCAATAGTAATCTTACACGAATCTGAAAACGATGAACAGTGATTGGCCGAACGCAGACACAATTGGTATTATATAACCTGGTACAGAATACTCGTTTTTCATTGGCTAGGACATGGCCAGGAAAAATCATTATTTAAAGGGACTTTGTCGTGATATTTTAATCAATATAAACTAATAATTGTAAAACATACGGTATTTAAGAACTTTTCTTTTTTCGTCATTCGTGGTTTCCAGTCCCTTTAAAGGTTATCGCTTAGTTCAATATAACGTTTATCGTTTAGACTAAAAGTCAGCCGCAAATGCAGTGCAAGCCGAGAAGCACACAGAAAATGTCTTATTGTTGTGTTGTAAGAAAAGTAATCATTTTCATGGTGTATTCTTAACATCCAATAGTTCATCGAGACCAGCTGTTTTATGCAATATATAGTCATACACATACAGTAACATTCCAAATTTTGTTAATATGAGCAGAACTTGATTGAAAATATGAATATGAAAACTATTCATGTAAAGATTATGTTGTAATTAATTGTGAAAGTTCATAACGAAGTCACTCTGTAAACATCATATTTAATTAACAGCAACACTGTCTAAACTACTGCAAAATGGCGACGAGCATATTATGTGCACGATGAAAAGGAAAGAAATGGCATTTTCTTTAAAGCGTTTATATTTACCAGGAGAAACCTTTAATTAATAGTTTTTCTCAGTCCCAAGTTCGATTGCTTGGACTACCCAAGACAAAAAGACAAAAGCGATCCAACCATGTCAAGCATTCGTCACAGACGACTGCATTAGTTAATGAATAAATAATTATATTTCAATCTAGTATTAATTAACATCAGTATGTTTAGAAAAGCTGCAACAATAAATCAACTGTATGTCCATAGAAACTTTCCTATCGCTGTTTTAACTCGAGTAAGTTGAGTAGTTATGCCCTGCTGCTTTCTCAATAGATCAATTTAAAAAAACAACACTAATCGATGATTTAAGACGCCGTTTCTTGCAAAAAGTTGCCGGCGTCTCGCGGGACCTCACAGTCCTGTCGGATAGTAGGAGCATCTAATCGGCCTGTCGGTCTGAAGAAGCTGTCTATAGATTGCATGCGAGACAGGAGGGCTTTCTCTGCGAGGGGTTTGCTAGAATTGTCGGGTTCGAAATATTCGAACGAATGAGAGGCTGCATCGCTGATCGAGCTCTGAGGCAGAGATGGATATCTGTATGGCGGCCCGTGGCGTCGGCTGGCATTTCCACAGATACAAGACGAGTCAGTGACGTCATAGAAGTAGTTCCGGTAAAGACCATGAATGTAATAGGACGTTTGATTTGCGTATTGATACGACGGTGTGTCTGAAAGGCTGTCGTTGGATTGACTGAGTCCGGTGGTGGCCGCAATACACTTTGCGGGGAGAGGGGGCGGAAGGCCGGTGAGAACCGAGGGATCGAAATGGCGTTGCTGTGTATTCGATAGATCCATATCACCATTGTCGTAAATTAATGAAAACAGTTTCACTCCGGCCTTCTCATCGCGGCCGATGACGTCATTTACGTAATCATCACGTGCAGAGGTCGCGTTTGAACAATCTGACGGCATGTCGTGCTCAAAGTCACTCTCACCACCGGGCTCGAACACCTCTGTCCTTTGTGGAGATGCGAGTGACGCACTACGGGACGCCACGGTCCGAGGTAATGAGACGACTGATTCTTTACGTGAAGACCCCGCGCTGGAAAGCGGTCGAGACTTCTCTCGCTCCGCTACAAGCTCTTCCGAGAGTGGGTAAACATTTTCCAGAGCGACATCGACGGTACTTTCGGTGGTGGGTCTGGGGGTGTCGTGCAGTATATGGTTATCCTTCGACCGGTGATTTGGTCGGACATGATGATCGCCCTGTAATCAATTGAAGCATGATAAGACAGTAAAACACATCAGAAAACATCAGATAGACATGAACTGCGCCAAAATAAACGAAGCTAACTGAATCCATATTATAATAGTGCATGTTTAATATTTGCACGGAAATATCTAAACATCAGATAGACATGAACTGCGCCTTTTAAGTAAAAGAAGCAAACGGACTCCATACACTAATATTGAATGTTTAATATGCGCACGGAAATGTCTATAGACGGATATGGGCGCTTATCTTTCATCTTTCCAGACGTGCAACTTTAATATCGTAAGATGTCATTAACTTGAGTGAGACAAAACATGAAGACAAAAATCTTAAGTCATATATTTATAGAGAACAACTTAATCGTTGTCAGTGTCCCATTGCTAAAACTAAAACGGTCGGTAGAGCACCGCATGTTAACTTTTAGACAAAAATACAATTAATTTTACATACTTATACAGAATGTGAATGCCATTTTAGCATTCATATGTTTTGACAATACATTTAATGTACATAAATAACTTGATATAAAGTTAGCGGACGTTACCTTAATTGCCGTTAAAGTGTCAGCACCTCGATACAGAACATTTTTGTTTTAATAAACCCAGTATGATTAAGAGAATATAGGTATGCAATGCAAACATGTGTACTTTTTGTACGTTGTCTTTTATTACTATTCCATTTAAATATGCATGAAGACTAAGAATATGTGTACGTCTTAATATTAATAAGCGTACATAACTATGTACGTGGGATGAGTAATAAAACTGATGGACCAAAGCCGGGAGAATGTTGTGTTTTTCTGACATCTATTACCGTATACATCACAGCCGGTAATAACTTAAATGTGATCACAGATTGTAGATCGATATATGAATGACATATCCGCAACAATGTATGCATAAATAATGCCTTATAACACTGGAGCGTGCAAATACTTTGCTGTGCGTTCAAATTTTGACATGACTAGACGAATATCATCCATGTATTGACACAAAGGCCTTACAGACAGCTGAAAGGCGCGTATGGCTTCCAACGGACGAAATGCACTTATTGTGGCGTGTTCTGAGAAAACTGGGCAAAATGCTTGTGCGTAAAGTGTCATCCCAGATTAGCCTGTGCAGTCCGCACAGGCTAATCCGGGACGACACTTTCCGCCTAAACTGGATTTTCGCTAAGAAGAGACATCATTTAAACGAACAATTCCATAAAAGCGGTAATTGTCGTCCCTGATTAGCCTGTGCGGACTGCACAGGCTAATCTGGAATGACAATTTACGCACAAGCATTTTGCCCGGTTTTCTCAGAACATAACACAATTAATAATACTAAGAGTGCGATGAAGACGTGACGCTACAGTTCTTATCGATGCATTCGTTAAATCTAACATAAACAAAGCGACCTAACACGCCACCTTAGACGGACACTCCTCGTCAATAAATGCTATGGAGCCGTGCGAACTAGCGTCCTCCTTGGCCGCTATCCACCGTGCATGATGACAGGAAACGTGCGGTGGGGGCATGCTGAGGAATGGCACGTGCTCGCCCGGATGGTTCCCCAGGGGGCGTGGCAAGGATGGCGGACTTCCCCCCTTCAGCAGAGCTTGACTCTGCAAAAATACCATACTGAAAATGTCGCATCAAGCGCGCGTTTATTTTTTAATTCACGTGATTAACTAGCGCACACTTTGTCCTAACAGTCACGGTGGTGCAGTGTCCATGGTCTCCGCTAGGTGGTTGAGAGGCTAGAAGCTCCACCAAATTGTCCATGGAGAGGTAAGGTGGTATTTACTGGTTCTTACCTGGAAACTTACTGCAGATGGTTTAGTTTGTTCTCCATCCAAAATAAGCTTTCCTGTTTGTATTGGATCATAAGATGTTAGTATTCTCTATGGTCTATCATATAGAACTAGCAAAGTGCATACGACTGTGACTATGGTGCTATCTGCAATTAACTCGTACATAAAAAAGGCAAATTCAGTGTAAGATTTTTAACTACCTGTGGGTCCATGCTAACATCTTAAACGCGTGATGTGCACGTTTTCTATATATTGACTGAATGATTTTTTTTATCCCCTAAACATAAGTGGAAATAAGTGGAAACACAAGATAAAATTAAATAAACAATTAACGGACCGTCCTTGAGCAGGTCCTCGTTTACCCATTTATGCCTAGCGTCAAGAAAAAAGGCCTTGGCTAATAGTGTAGACCCAGATGAGACGCGCATGATGTCAATGTCAAATTAATGATTAATACATATGTCGAATACATACAATTTGATACGAATTACTTTGAAATGAAATGAAAAGTCAAAATAATTACGTTTAAATACAATTTGAAAGGAATGACGAAAAATTGAAAGGGATGCCAAAGTAATGACGTAGAAATACGATTTGGAAAGAAATGATGTACACAAGCAGTAATCGTCAAACGAATAAAGTAGAAATACGATGTGATTACAATGACGTAGGAATGCAATGAATTTCAAACAAATAACGTGTAAATTAATGATTTTGAAGCGAAATTACTTAGAGATGAAATGAGTGCGAAACGTAATGCGGAAGCATTTCATGTAAAACGAATGACGAAACAATTCCCTAAATGGTACATGAATGAAAACGGAGAAAGGAAAGACAGAAAGAAAGAAAGAAACCATAAAGAAAACAAGAAAGAAGGGAAGGAAGAAAGAAAGAAATAATGTACAATTTAGATAATGTCATTAGTTTCTATTTCGGACACAACATGGGGATGCACTGTTAAGCCTTTTGGGACTGTCAAACGATTTTCGTGGAAGTGCTGTGTACCACGTCATATCATCAGTAAATAGTGAAGGAAGTGTTGAGTTTAAGTGCGTGTACCGCGTCATATTATCAGTAAATGGTGAAGGAAGTGTTGAGTTTAAGTGCGTGTACCACGTCATGCCATCAGAAGATGGTAATGAAAGTGCTGTGTTTAGTTGCGTGTACCACGTCATGCTACCCGTCACATTTACCTGCCTGCTTAGCTTGCTGGCGGCGCTGTCCCGGCGGGGGTTGAGCGTCCCCGTGTAGCCGTGCGTGCTGGAGCGCCGGGCCAGGATCAGCGCAGCGTCCCGGTTCGCCTGGTACCTCCGCACGCAGCTGCTACGAACATGAACATTTGGTTTTCGTGAGAGAAATACAACATGTAATAGTCATCGCTGGAGCAGTTGACCTGTGTGGATCTAGTGTTTAAAACTACTTATTGTATTAATTACTATTATTTAATGCTGTAGAGTGGTTTATAGGGAAATTTCGGTGATTTAAAACTGTCAATTCACTGCTGCAAACAGCAAAAAAATAACGGTGAAACAAAAATACAATGCGTTTGGTAGATAGTTGATTGCAATCCAATTAAATTATCATTTCTGTGATCACTGATACATTAAAACTTATTAATTAAATGGAAAAATTGCGATCATATGATCCGCATGAGTTATTGTTAGAAAACGGATATGGTGTAAACGTGACATGTTAATGGATTATTCGCTATTCTTAGGCCAAAAAAAAAAGGTCCGTTTCCGGTCTCATTGGAAAAAAAAACAGGGTCGGTAGGTAGGGATTTTTTTTTTTGTCTTTCGGGTACTAGAATGGAGAAATGAACCGAAATAAACGAAAATGAACATTTTTTTTTTTTTGGCGACCCCAATAAAAAGTTGAGGGTCGGCGCCGTTTCTGGAGACACGGTCGGGCGACCGGAAACGGACCTATTTTTTTTATTTGGCCTTATCTCAAACAATTCCTGTCAAGGGAATCACAACCTTTTAATGTATGCAACTAATCGATCAATAATATCGTTTCCTGTATTTGCCATGCAGATAATTACGAGAAAAAAAATGTCTAGTTGTTTTCATATTGTCGGCAATGAACCGATACATCTTTGTTTTTCAAAATCAATTAAGAAAACCGTCCAATCGAACGGTCATAAAATATATTATTCACCAGGGATGAAAAGTCAAGTGATTACAGAAAAATCAAAGGATTCAAAAAATCGAACTGTCAATAAAGACTGTAAACGATTTCCACTTCAAATCGCAATTGTGTCTGCATTTTTCATGAGGGCAATTTCAGATAGGCCTGATACTTACTGGATTCGTAGCGCGCCTGCGATAGTGAAGAATGTGCCAATAACAGCTGAACAGGTTACTATGACTACCACTTGGGTTTTACTTAAACCTGCAACACAAACATACCAATGTATGGACTGATTTATTATTGATTCAACCGTTGAGTCACAATATTTAACGTTGAATTATACAATACAATAAAGGGATCGTCGCGCGATAATTGAAACTACAGAGATGTAACGGAATATGCTTTATTTGGTTCTGTGTTGAGGCACTCATACTTCATTGTTTTAACCCTTTGCATGCTGGGAAATTTGTTGTCTGCTAAAATGTCGTCTGCTGAATTTCTAAAATTAGCATTTTCTTCGATTTTTTTTCAAAGAATACTATCAGAATAGCAAATAGTTTGGATCCTGATGAGACGCCACGTTCTGTGGCGTCTCATCTGGATCCAAACTGTTTGCAAAGGCCTTCAAAATCCGGTTCCAGCGCTCAAAGGGTTAAGATCCTTCTACTTATATCTTGACGAATGCTAGAAAAGTTTAACGCACTTCACGTGTCAACATTCCTATAAAGCCATGGTAACAGAAGCGTTTGAATCGATGCGCGCGTTTTAGCATTTGTAGTCGAACGAATTCAGATGAATGATTGCTGTCCAAAATTAATATTGAATTCCACGTCAAACGTTTGCAAACTGAGATTGGTCTGGATTGTGATGGAAAAAATATTGAAATATGCAAATTCATTTTCTTGAGAAATTCGGAAAATATTCAAAGTTACTATATTCACGCGTAAAAGAGTTGTTTGTTTCCACTAACCCGACTGATCCTAATTTTTTGGGCCGACTCAAAGTTTTTTTGGGTTTTCCATGTTAGGTTGTGAAACTTTTTGCTTAATTCACTAAAATATCTAGTTTTTTTTCCAATTATATTCGCTAAATTAATTTCACATTGATCAGAATTACCTAAAGAAGGAATGCTAGTTAGAGATTTGAAAGAATTCTGCAAGTTATTGAATATTTCTTTATTAAATGGGAATCATTTTCAAAAGTTAGCGACAACAAAAGTTTAGCCAAACTACCTACCCTTTTGATGGGATGTTAGTGGAAACAAATGACGTTTTGGGATTCAATACGTCCATGTTGTGTAGGTTTAAAGGTGGTTTAGTAAATACAATGCACACATAGACGCAAAACGGGATACACGTACACGTATATATGATAATAATGCTAACAAACCCTACGTTTGGTTACTTGGGACACGCTGTTACACGATCTCTATCCATAGTTATTTAATTAACCCTTTGAGTGCTGGAACCGGATTTTAAAGGTTTTTGCAAACAGTTTGGATCCAGATGAGACGCCACAGAACGTGGCGTCTCATCAGGATCCAAACTGTTTGCTATTCTGATAGTATTCTGTGAAAAAAAATGAAGAAAATGCTAATTTTAGAAATTCAGCAGACGACATTTTAGCAGAGCACAAATTACCCAGCATGCAAAGGGTTAAGTAATAGTGAATTATACATATGTATTTGAAACATACCCGAGGGTGTACCGGGTAAACATAAACAGTATAACAACCATTTGTAAGACTAACAACAACATATTACTAAAATATGCTTTTCGTTGTTACCGGCAAACATTAACATCAATACGACCATTTGTAAAACTAACAACAACATATTAATAAACATGCTTTTCGTTGTTACGTTCGTCTTGATTTCCTATTATTACTAGTATTTTTCTCATATGCATGTTTCGCTTTCAGTGTTTCTTTGCGTAATGCAGTGTATCTCAATAAAACGTTATTACGCCCTTTACTTCGTGCGTTTTACTTGACAAAGAAATTAAAACATTTGACATTAAATGTATCAAAGTGGAACTTAGTTTTGAATGGGTCAATCTACCTGGTTTTGCGCTATCGGACTCGACAGGGTCTCCCGGAGCTCCAACCGCCGCTGTGCCGCTGTCGCCGGTGATATTCCGGGTGTCGTCAGATGCCACCGTCGCCGATATCTTCATATCCAGACTAACAAGAGGCAGACCGGATGTGTCTGTCCGCGATACCCGATGCGGAAGTTGCGTTCGACGACCGGTGACGACGGACGCTGGCGTCTGGACAAGCACCTGGTCACACTTTCCAACATACACGATCCCATTGTTGGAAACGTACACGCGGCGCTCGGCTGCTCCGGATGTGACGTCCCCGAGCCCGGAAGGCACGTGACGAAGGTGGATACTAGCCCCTCTTTCTAACAGGATATATTGTATTTCCAAACACGGCTCCATCCAATCAGCCCTCAGTACTCCGGTCCTCTGGAGACTGTCAATGAGCTGTAAATAGGCATCGCTCGTGTCCGCATTTGTATTATCCGATGAATAAAATGAACATGTCTCTTTAAGAATAAACAACATAACCGACACATGTAACACACTATTCCTCAATGCCCTTCGTGTACCCATCACATTGCACAATAAAAATTGAAATAAAATGGTACAACTCAGAGTCTGTACAACCCCATACAAGTTTAGTCAGGCGCGAGTTCCACATATACAGTTCACTGGGCGAGATATAATAGCCTTATAATACAGTTGTACCATGCGGATCGATGGAATGGCTCGTCTGGTTGAGGTATCAATAGTTTTGTATAACAGCTCTGTCACCGGAGACAAGCGCTGGCAGCCATCCCGCTCATCTCACAATTGGAGTTCTACCGTTTCTCTTTAATACTGTCAACATAGGTGGCGTGTTCTGAGAAAACTGGGCAAATTGCTTGTGCGTAAATTGTCATCCCAGATTAGCCTGTGCAGTCAGCACAGGCTAATTAGGGACGACAATTTCCGCTTTAATGGAATTTTCGTTTAAATGATGTCTCTTCTTAGGGAAAATCCAGTTTAGGCGGAAAGTGTCGTCCCTGATTAGCCTGTGCGGACTGCACAGGCTAATCTGGGATGACACTTTACGCACAAGCATTTTGCTCAGTTTTCTCAGAACACGACACATATTCCTTCGCGGCAGACTGGTTGTGATACATACTTTTACCGTCGGAATTTTTAACGCCATGGGACCTTGTCTTACCGGACAATTTGAGACTGACGTCGGGACGTCCTTTTTTCGTCGGGATATTTGCGCCAACGCCGGTTCTGTGTCAAAGCGTCCGACGCCGGAAATGTTTTATATCGATTGTAAAAAAAAGAACGGACAATTAGAGAACATGCGAGCACTGTGTGTTGTGGCAATTGCAGACACCAGTTCACACGCTTCCTTCCACAAGCCGTGTTTAAATTAACGATAAATGTACGGTCAACACCAGGTATAAGTAAATTAACTATGGAGTAAAAACCCGGCGAAATCATATGCTTTGCGAATTTCATAATTAAAGCAGCACGAATGAAGGTCAATTTATTGTAAGATTGTATTTCAACACCCATTATATAATTGCTTTTTTTTTTATATTGCAATATGCCTCATTTAAAATAAGAAGTGAACTAGAGACAACAGTAAACGACATGAGCGATGTACGTGTTTTACATACAAACCGTTTAACTACTTAAAACTACAAGATACAAACGCAACAGCCACCGAATGACGTCATTAGCGCAAAGTTAATTGATGCGATTAATTTATAACTAATAACTGTCCCGACAGCTGAGTGTCGGTGGTTATGGCCCATCGTACATCAGTATGACAGGCGAAATTGGATCTTTACACTCGTTTGTGACTAGTCTGGCACCTACTGGCAACATAACTCAAACACTTGGCAACTTATATGTGTGTCCTCAGACCTGCATGAGTTTTCCGGCAGTCCTCGATTGGGTTTCGATTCGACTCGATCATTACAATCGGTTTCACCTAATTATTATGTTCTCGTACGTGGGTTTCCATACGTTTATCCAGAATCAATCATCTACGCTACGATACGATACGATTGTTGCGATATCTTCACGATTTTACTGATGGTTTTCACGATAAGAGCGACGACTCGAACCGAATGATATAAAAACAGCCCCATTGACTATCGTCTCTATTCATTCTCTATTCTACTCAGATCGAGACACAAATACCGGTTGACGTTTTTCATATGGGAAAGATCGACTGCGATCACCGTGATGGGGAGTATATACGAATATATAATATGTATCGAGATTTGTGACGCTACAATACGACCTGATACGATTCGATACGATCCCTAGTAACAATTGGGCGCATAAGATGGTGTTAATCGTGGTATGTATTGTTGAATGGATAGTTTTTCTACGATCAATACGATGGCGAAAATGGACTTTAAGATCTTATAATACCTTATACGGTGTTATATATGTTGTGTCCTGAGAAAACTGGACATAGTGCATGTGCGTAAAGTGTCGTCCCAGATTAGTCTGTGCCGTCCGCACAGGCTAATCAGAGACGGCACTTTCCGCTTTTATGACGTTTTTCGTTTAAATGAAGTCTTTTTTAGCAAAAATCCAATTTGGGCGGAAAGTGTCGTCCCTGATTATCCTGTGTGGACTGCACAGGCTAATCTGGGACGACACTTTACGTACATGAAGTATGCCCATTTTTCTCAGAACGCGACACATACGGTCTTATAAGATAATCACGATACGCACACGAATAATACCACTATTTCAATAATGGCGTCAATCGTGATAGTGGGAACGTAGAATTCGAGATACGTTTTGCATAATGTAAAAGACAGTGGACATCCTGACTCGGGTAATAAAGGGGCTTGTTAGCACATTTTGGTGTTTAGTTTAATGTCATTAATGTATTTATTAACAAAACTATAACTTTTGGAATAGACTGAAGTTATTAGTATAGAAAGATATATTACAGATATATTCACGTTGAAAAAAATAGTTGTTCTGCTGCGAGATTCAAACCCGGGACCTCTCGTGGTAAAAGCCTATGCTCTTTTTCTATACTAAGGAGGCATTAGATTTATTTGATTCATTGAGTCGCGTATTACACCGCCATCTTGTTTTGATTTTGACTGACTTTTCGCAGTTTTATGCACATTTTCGGCAAACGTTCGCAATACGGCCATTTTCGTAATGTGGCGATATTACACGAAGTTAATTACAGTTCTGATACTTTAAGCAGGCGCGGGAATATCTGTCGTAGTTTTAAAACCGTCAACGAAATGGAAATGAAGCACTGCTGCACTCATGCGCATAATCCGTAATGCGACCTAAGTGTACTTAACTTTTTTTTAAAGAAAAAGGATATTTCGTAGGCGCGAGCTCGATTACCACTTAAATCATGTATCGAAAAATATGTATGTTTTTTATGTAAAGATTTCATCAATATAACGTTGGTCATGGGTACATATCTGCTTGAAAAGAGGTAGTATGCATTGATTTATTTTTGTATATATTTAAATACCGTCGATATGTCCCTTAAAATGTTGTTATAATATGCAGTTATTCTGCTGTTAGTCGCGAAATTAGTACAAATGGTGAATTTGATAACGTATGACATTCAAATGATATGATATTTCAAGGACTTGTTCACAGATGGTCGAACTGACAATTTTCCAACTTTGTATCACCAATTCAAAAAATAAAATAACAGTGTGCATCAGGGAGCGAATTTACACTAATCATATAGACTCATACTGAAAATACACTTTCGTCTATGAGTAATCATCTCTAGAAATTGATAAAATTATTAAGCGTTATAAACGCGAAATGATTGAATAATTTGGAGTGTTCTGTTTTTTTTTTAATTAATAGTTTGTGACAATATCTGGAATGCTTATATAAATTAAATAAATTCTTTAAACAAAATGCTTGAAGAAATCTGAAAAGCATTAGGGTGAAATTGCTATGTCATTTGATGTTTGTATGTAAACTATGCACTGAATATCACGAGTGATGTAAGTCATGGACGTTTTTGAAACAAAGAGTAAACATCATATTTTGTTTGGTACAGATAGCCCTGTAAACGAGCTATTCTGTATATAAGCCAAGAACTTGCCATTCGTAAATCACAACAGTGGCTGACTGCGTTGACAATAGATTATTAACAATATAGACATTGACGTTCACATCAAATGAGCCGCGCTCGGGGAATACACTGATAACTCGAATTAACTACCAAATAATCCTATATATGAATTAACTACCTTAATTACTCATGCCTGTCAACTAAGCTGTCAATAATAAATTGAACTAGAAATGGCGCGGCAGATGCCGACGCGTATCCCCACGCCGCATAGATGTTATATTAAAAGGCAATTTTGGCTGGGCAAGACCTATGCCGGTGGGGCCCCGGGGGAGGGTAATGTGGACATGGATTGTCGAGATTTGGGTACGAACAAAATTTGGGTACGAACAATTTGGGTACGAAACAAAATTTGGGTATACAATAAAATTGGGTACGAAAAAAAAATTGGGTACTACGAAAAAAAATTGGGTACTACGAAAAAAAAATTGTGTACGAAAAAAAAATTGGGTACGAAACAAAATGTGGGTACGACAAAAAATGTGGGCACGAAAAAAAATTGGGTACGCAAACAAATTTGGGTACGCAAACAAATGTGGGTACGCACAAATATTTGGGTACGAAAAAAAAAATGTGGTGACGAAAAAACAAAATTGCTACGAAAAGATAATTGGGTACGGAAAAAAAAATTAAGTAAGAAAACATTTTGGATACGAAACAAAATTTGGGTACGAAACAAAATTTGGGTACGAAAAAAAAATTTGGTACGAAACATTTTGGGGACGAAAAATAATTTGGGGGTACTGGGAAGTAGTACCCGTGGACCTCTCGATAAATTTGAAACGGACGGAAACCAAGCTGCCTTTACCTTTATCAATGGCACTGGGGTGGGTAATGTGGACATGGATGGTCGAGATAGACCGTGTTGTCATAAGAGATGTTCAATATTAATTTGAAGTCAAAAAACAAAATTTTTGGTGGGCGTGGTTCTCCACTATCTCCTCCTACACTATAAGCATTAGAACCTTGAAACTTACACACATGGTAGCTATGAGCATATGTGCGACTGTGCACTATTTGGAATTTTGATCTGATCCCTGGGTCAAAAGTAATTATCATGTGCGTCGCATGTTGTTAGTAAAATGATCTTTTTTAACCCATTAATTTACCCATAACTTTTGACCCAGGGGTCAGATCAAAATTTCGTCGCCGTCACCGTCGCACATATGCTCATAGCTACCATGTGTGTAAGTTTCAAGGTTCTAGTGCTAATAGTGTAGGAGGAGATAGTGGCCGAACGGACGGACAGAAAGCGGAGATTATATAGGATCTGGCATGAGTTGTCATATCATACCATATTTTATTAAGGGGTGTTGCGGCAGTTTATTTAACCGAGAATATATTTATGGCAACACCGATGCTATTATCACAACCCAATAGTTTTGTTATCAGAATCATCACACATTTATGACCGAGTAGGTTCATAATAGGTACTCAGTGGTTCGATCCCAGGTGCGGTAAACTTTTTTTTATTCTTTTTTTCTTTCTTTTATTTCACTCTTGTTTTTTTCCTGGAGCTCTTTAGTCCTGTTGTTTACATTAATAAATTTAAAGCATTTAATCACAAACTCCAAAACATGCCGAAATCTGTCAACAAGTCCCTGTTATGGAGGATTAAGGTCGAGTTTGATACTGTATGGTCTTATGTTTGTGATTAAATATTGTATTAGTGCTGTGTTTTAGTAAGCCGTTGTGATCCCAATTAAGATTGTAAACAATCTATAATGTTTATGCATAACAGTCTGTGTACCGGTACTTGGGTTTCGCCTAATTGCTGTATTTTAGGAAATTTGACATAGACGGTAGGGATAGTTGAACAAAAAAATCTCTGTTAAAAGTGCGGTGACCCCCCTTTTTTATTTTTGTTTTATGATAACAATACGTAGATGAACATATTTGAGCAGTTTCGCAAAAAGTTATTAGATAGAACTTTTTTAACTTCCATTTTTGTGTTAAAATAGTAAAAAAAATACGTTTTTTTGGGTGACATAAAAATTATAAAAATTAAAATTTCTTAAAATTTAACTTGTGTTCTCCATTTTTTGGTAGTTTGTGGTTTAATTAAATGGTATATGATATATATTATCTTATATAATATCAATATGTTGCCAATTTCATAGGTTATTAATCATTATTATGCAATTAGAGATTTTTCAGATTTAATGAAAAAGTACATGTTATAAAATGGTGAATAAAATCAAAACAAGGCCGGTGACCCTATGTTTTTATTTCATTTTTCATATAGTATTTGTATGTAGTACTTGAATATAAATTTTTAGCAAAAGTTATTAGATGGAAAAAAATCAGCAAAACTGCCGCAACACCCCTTAAACGAGCTCAGGAATTTTGTGAGTAAGCGAGCCTTTGGCGAGATTACTGACACATTTCCAGGACGAGTTTAATAAAATATGGTATGATATGACAACGAGTGTCAGATCTTTTTATCACATGCTTTTAAATGAGCAAATTAAATAAATATTTACGCAAACATAATGATAAATCCCGAATGTTGTTTACATTTCGTGACGTCATTTGACGTTGCAACGTCATTTCAGCAAAAAATAAAATGCGATTGGTCAATAAACGAAAACTAAGCCAAATGAAAACGATAAAAAAGTATATTACACATGTGTAATATAAAAATATATGTAATGGTCATATTACATGGGAAACAGGGTATGGCATGTGATAAAATACAATATCCCCACGCTTTTAAAAGCGTGGTGATAATTAACCGAATGAACTGCTTATGATAATTTAAAATAACTGTCTATGAAACTAGTTACTGGAATTAATATCGGATAGGCTGTCTATTATTGTATAATAACATGACTTGACTACATATTACAGGTTATGATAACTTCAATCGACTTCTGAATATGCTATTTATGGTCTATTGAGTTGACTCACGAAAAAGATATAAGTGACATGAACACTGGACAGGCCATCTCTGACAACTTGAAATAACGCCCGAATCAGCTGTATATTACAACTTGAATTGTGTTACGAATAATTCATTTATGAAAACATCAATGGACTAAATAATAGGCAGTTAATAATGATTGGTTTCCACAAATGAATAAACTGTATGTGAAAACTGAAATTGACTACCGAATAAGTTGTTCACGAAAACTAAACCCTTTGCATGCTGGCAAATTTGTCGTCTGCTAAAATGTACTCCGCTGAATTTCTTAATTAGCATTTTCTTCGATTTTTTTTTAAAGAATACTTTTAGAATAGCAAACAGTTTGGATCCTGATGAGACGCCACGTTCTGTGGCGTCTCATCTGGATCCAAACTGTTTGCAAAGGCCTTCAAAATTCGGTTCCAGCACTGAAA
The DNA here is from genome assembly GCA_007657795.1 of Dreissena rostriformis. Lineage (NCBI taxonomy): Eukaryota > Metazoa > Mollusca > Bivalvia > Myida > Dreissenidae > Dreissena > Dreissena rostriformis. The sequence goes on along the minus strand of VMBQ01000849.1, from coordinate 153,985 downwards.
GAGTTAAATGCTTCACAAAAAAGCGAAACGTCTGATAGTTCCTATACCTTGCTACTTTGAGTAAGAACCAATTACAAGACTTAAGCAGAGGCGATGCTCAAATGTTCCATTGTTCGAAGTAATGTTTGAGTGATGTAGGTCTGAGAGCGCACATATAAGTTGCCCAGTGTTTGAGTTATGTTGCCAGTAGGTGCCAGACTAGTCACAAACGAGTGTAAAGGTCTAATTTCGCCTGTCATACTGATGAACGAGGGGATATAACCACCGCCACCGCCACAAGTAATTAGTTACAAATTAATCGCATCAATTAACTTTGCACCAATGACGTCATTCGGGGGCAATCGCGTCTGTTTCTGATAGTTTTTTTGTTGTTGTTTTAACTGCATGTATCATCTTTTATGTTGTTTGACTGTGTCTCTATTTCACTTCTTAATTAAAATTATGCAAATCGCGAACCAACCAATGCTATGTTTAAATCAATTTTTTGACCATCGTGCAAGGCGCTTTAATTATGAAATTCGGCAAGCATATGCTTTCGCCGACTTTTCTGCATTTTCTGTAATTGTCCGTGCAATGTGTTGACGATCGAGATAAAACCCTTCCAGCGTAGGTCGCTTTAGCACAGAGCTGGCGTTTGCCACAATCATCCCGACTGAAAGAGGGCGCCCCGAAGTCAGTCTCGAATTATCCGGTGAGAAAGGTCCCATGGCGATAAACGAATCCGACGGTTAAAGTATGTATCACAACCAGTCTGCCGCGAAGTAATATGAAGAACTACAATTATGAGATGAGCTGGATGGCTGCCAGCGCTTGTCTCCGGTGACAGAGCTGTTATACAGAACTATTGATACCGCAACCAGACGAGCAATTCCATCGATCCGCATGGTACAACTGTATTATAAGGCTATTATATCTCGCCCAGTGAACTGTATATCTGGAACTCGCGTCTGACTTAAATCGTATTGGGTTGTACAGACTCTGATTTTTACCATTTTATTTGAATTGTTATTTTGAAATGTGATGGGTACACGAAGGGCATTGAGGAATAGTGTGTTACATGTGTCGGTTATGTTGTTTATTCTTAAAGAGACATGTTCATTTTATTCATCGGATAATACAAATGTGGACACGAGCGATGCCTATTTACAGCTCATTGACAGTCTCCTGAGGACAGGAAAACTGGAGGCTGAATGGATGGAGCCGTGTTTGGAAATACATATCCTGCTAGAAAGAGGGGTTAGTGAAGGTCAGAGAGCGTCCGAGATGACCGTGAGGATCCACCTTCGTCACGTGCCTTCCGGGCTCGGAGACGTCTCATCCGGAGTAGCCGAACGCCGAGTGTACGTTTCCACCAATGGGAGTGTGTATGTTGGAACGTGTGACCAGGTGCTTGTCCAGACGCCTGCGTCCATCGCCACCGGTCTTCATTCACAATTTCCGCATCGGGTATCGCGGACCGATACGTCCGGTCTGCGTCTTGTTAGTTTGGATATGAAGATATCGGCGACTGTGGCATCAGACGACACCCGGAATTTCACCGGCGACAGCGGCACAGCGGCGGTAGGAGCTCGGGGAGACCTTGCCGAGGCCGACAGCGCAAAACCAGGTAGAATGACCCTTTAAAGAATTAAGTTCTGATGTGACACATTTAATGTCAAATGTATTTAATTTCGTTGTCACGTAAAACGCACGAAGTAAAGGGCGTAATAACGGTTTAATGAAATCCATTTCGCGAAAGAATACTGAAAGGGATATCTGAGAAAACCTCGTAGTAATAATAATGAGCAATCAAAACATTCGTAACAACTCAAACCATAATCAAGTAATATGCCGTTGTTAGTTTTAACAATCGTTATATTGATGTTGATATTTACATCCTCTGGTATTCAGCCAACTCTGTCTATGATACTGGCTTATGGCGATGTTGTTTCTTTTATTATTATATATTTAATTGCTCTAACTGTGGTTTCTTTACTTATTTACATCTTGTTATTGCCTGTGGATTCGTTACAACTGCACATGTATATTTCACTATTACTTAAATTACTATGGAGATTGCGTAATAAGGTGTCCCAAATAACAAAACGTCTTGTTTATTAGCACTATGATAATATATGCATGAACTTGTATCCCGTTTGTCGTGTACGTGTACCTTACTTGTAGTTAACCAACTTAACACTTAAACCAAATGTAGGTACAGTCATTTGTTTCCACTAACATCTCGAACAAATGTGGCGTGTTCTGAGAAAACTGGGCAAAATGCTTGTGCGTAAATTGTCATCCCAGATTAGCCTGTGCAGTCCGCACAGGCTAATCAGGGACGACAATTTCCGCTTTTATGGATTTTTTTGTTTAAATGATGTCTCTTCTAAAGAAAAATCCAGTTTAGGCGGAAAGTGTCGTCCCGGATTAGTCTGTGCGGACTGCACAGGCTAATCTGGGATGACACTTTACGCACAAGCATTTTGCCCAGTTTTCTCAGAACACGCCACAAATGTGTAGGTAAGTAAGCTAAACTTTTTTGTCGCTAACCTAATTTTTTTTTTCAATTTTATACAGTTATGCAATGATATTCAGAATTCTTCCAAATCTCCATTTAACATTCTTTCTTTATGTAATCTTAATCAATTTGAAATAAGTTTAGCGAATATGATTGGTACAATAGTTTTTAAGTGAATGAATCAAAATGAAAAACACCAACAAGTTAAAAGGCTTCACAGAAATTAGGATCGGTCGGGTTCGTGGAAACGAACAACTCCTTCACGCGTAAATTTAGTAACTTTCAATATTTTCCGAATTTTCCAAGCAAATGAGATTGCATTTTTCAATATTGTTTCCATCGCAATCCAGACCGATCTCAGTTTGCGAATGTTTGACGTGGAATTCAATATTAATTTTGGACAGCAATCATTCATCTAGTAATTCGTTCGACTACAAACGCTAAAACGCGAGCATCGATTCAAACGTTTCTGTTACCATGGTTTTATAGGAATTTTGACACGTGAAATGAGTTTAACTGTTCTAGCATTTGTCATGACATAAGTAGGCGGATCTAAAAACAATGATGTATGAGTGCCTAAACACACAGCCAAATACAGCATATTCCGTTATATCTCTGTAGTTTCAATTATCGCGCGACGATCCCATGTTTGTATTATTTTATTTAATGTTTAATATTGTGACTCAACGGTTGAATCAATAATAAATAAGTCCATACATTGGTATTTTTTGTGTTGCAGGTTTAAGTAAAACCCAAGTGGTAGTCATAGTAACCTGTTCAGCTGTTATTGGCACATTCTTCACTATCGCAGGCGCGCTACGAATCCAGTAAGTATAAGGCCTATCTGAAATTGCCCTCATGAAAAATGCAGACACAATTGCGATTTGAAGTGGAAATCGTTTACAGTCTTTATTGACAGTTCGATTTTTGAATCCTTTGATTTTTCTGGAATCAGTTGCCCTTTCATTCCTGGTGAATAAAATATTTTATGACCGTTTCATGACGGTTTCTAAATTGATTTTGAAAAACAAGATGAAACGGTCATATTTTGATTAGGAGCCTATAATACGACAATAACTAGACTTTTTCTTGAGATTATCTACATGGCAATGACAGAAAACAAAAATATTATCGAATAGTTGCATAAAGTTACAACAGAAAAAAACTATTTAATAAACCCATTTATGCCTAGCGTCTAGAAAAATCGGCCTTGGCAAACAGCGTAGACCCAGATAAGACGCCGCATGATGCGGCGTCTCATCAGGGTCTGCGCTGTTTGCTTAAAGGAATTTCTGTAAGAAATATTCTAAATATGGAAATAAATATACTAGACATCCCTTATTTTGGGAATAAATTGATCCAATTTAGAAGGATGGGAGGGTCCACTAGGCATAAATGGGTTAAAGGAACGCGCAATTTGAGGTGTGATTCCCGTGCCAGCAATTGTTTAAGATAACAACAGCAAATAATCCATTAACAACAGTTCGCGCTTAGATTTTTATTAATTAATAGAAGCAAAAAGGAGATTGTCTAAAGATATAATTGTCACAATGTGTGTATGTGTCACGTTTACACCATATCCACATGTTGACAGTTAGGCACGAGGATCAGATGTTCGTATTTTTTTTCCATTTAATTAATAAGTTTTCAATAGTCTTCTAAAAGCAATGAATTTTCGTTGCACAATTTGCAACAGGCAACGACCAGTTTTAAATCACCGAAATTTCACTATACATGTTAAACATTATAAAGCATTCAGAAAGAGTAAATAAAAGAGAATTACCTAAAAATAAATAAGTAGTTTTTAAGACTAGAGCCACAAAGGTCAGCTGACTGTGTTGTATTTGTTTCACGCATCAATGTGTTCATGTTCACAGCAGCTGCGTGCGGAGGTACCAGGCGAACCGGGACGCCGCCCTGATCCTGGCCCGGCGCTCCAGCATGCACGGCTACCCGGGGACGCTCAACCCCCGCCGGGACAGCGCCGCCAGCAAGCTGAGCAGGCAGGTAAATGTGACGGGTAGCATGACGTGGTAAACGCACCTAAACACAGCACTTCCATGACCATCTTTCGATAGTCACAAACGACTTAACCACGGTGCCTATACCACGTGACTATTTAAGATCTGTGTTGGGAGAATAAAGCGCGACCAAGTTAACATTTTTTTGATTTTTTTTAAACAAATAAGTATTTTTTCAGTAAAGTGCAACCGCGCGTTTGTAATATGAAGTCTCCACACTGATCCGACATTTTTCTAACCGTTCAAACGCCTGGTTGCACTTAACTGAAAAAAATACTTATTTGTTTAAAAAAATCATCATACATATAGAAAACTCTCACGAATGAGCGGGCTCTCCACTGTATCCCATTAAAAATGGTGAAATATTAAAAAAGACATCCTTAAAAATGTTAACTAGGTCGCGCTTTATTCTCCAAACACAGAGCTTAAAAAGTCACGTGGTATAGGCACCGTGTTAACAGTGTATCACCTTTTGTGTCCAAAATAAGCACTAATGACATAATCTAAAAATATTCTTTATTTCTTTTTTGTATTTCTTTTTCTAGTTTTCTTTTTCTTTCTTTCTTTCTTTCTTCCTTCTCTTTCTTTCTTTTCTTTCTCCGTGTACATTCCTGTATCATTTAAGTGAATTTTTACGTCATTCGTTTTAAATGAAATGCTTACGCCCAAGGTTTCACACTCGTTGCATCTCTAAGTAATTTCGCTTCAAATTCATTCATTTACACGTTATTGGTTTGAAATTCATTGCATTCCTTCGTCATTATATTCACAGTGTATTTCTACTTTATTCGTTTGACGATTACTGCTTTTGTACGTCATTTCTTTCCAAATTGTATGTCTACGTCATTACTTTGGCATCCCTTTCATTTCTTCGTCATTCCTTTCAGATCGTATTTAAACGTAAATGCTGAGACTTTTCATTATATTTCGTGTAATTCGTTTCAAATTGTATGTATGCGTCATATGTTTACGTTATTATTTACATTAATTGCATTTTTATTGTATACACAATTCACTTTCAAATTGCATTTCTAATTCATTTTCGTTTCAAATTCAATGTATTTCTATGTCGTTCATTAACATTTATTGCATTTCAATGTCATTGATAATGTGTTATCTTTTCCTTTGAAGGGAATCTAATTAATTAATACTAATTAGGTTATTAAAATACCGCTGTTGAATTTCAATTTCATTATTGGTTTTCCCTGGGGACCTGATTAACGACGGTCCATTAATTGTTCAGTTTGTTTTTATCGAATCTTTTGTTTTCATCAATGTTTCAGAGAATAAAAAATCATTCGGTCAATATTTAGAAAATGTGCAACGGCACGCGTGTTAAATGTAAGCATGGACCCACAGGTAGTTGAATAAACACTGCATTGGCTTGTTTATGTATGAGTAAATTGTAGATCGCACCTTAGTCTCAGGCGTACGCACTTTGCTAGTTCTATATGATAGAGCATAGAGAAAACTAACATTTTATGATCCATTACAAACAGGAAAGCTTGTTTTGGATGGAGAACAAACAAAACCATCTGCAATACATTTCCTGGTAAAGAACCAGTAAATAACGCCTTACCTCTCCCTGTAAAATGAGATGGAGCCTATAGCCTCTCAACCACCAAGCGGAGACCATGGACACTGCACCGCCGTGACTGTTAGGACAAGATGTGCGCCAGTTAATCTCTTGGATCATATAATATACGCGCACTTGATGTGACCTTTACAGAATGGTATACTTGCAGAGTCAGCTGAAGGGGGGAAGTCCACCATCCGTGCCAAGCCCCCAGGGGGACCCTACGGATGAGCATGTTCCATTCCTCAGCATGCCCCCACCGCACGTTTCCTGCAAGCATGCACGGTGGAAAGCCGCCAAGGAGGACGGTAGTTTGCACGGCTCCATAGCATTTATAGATGAGGAGTGTCCGTCAAAGGTGGCGTGTTTGATCGCTAAGTTTCTGTTAGATTTAACGTATGCTTTGATACGACTTGTAGCGTTACGTTTACACCGCACTCTTAGTATAATTAATTAGTGCATTTCGTCCGTTGGAAGCCATACGCGCCTTGCAGCTGTCTGTAGGGCCTTTGTGTCAATCAATGGACGATATTCGTCTAGTCATGTCATTATTTGAACGCACAGAAAACTATTTGCACGCTCCAGTGTTATCGGGCATTATTTATGCATACACTGTCGCGGATATGTCATTCATATATCGATCTACAATCTGTGATCACATTGAAGTTATTACCGGTGGTGATGTATACGGTAATAGATGTCAGAAAAAAACAACATTCTCCCGGCTTTGGTCTATCAGTTTTATTACTCATCCCACGTACAATGTTATGAACGTATTTATATTAAGATGAACGAATGTTCTTAGTCGTTATGCATTTTTGTATGGAATAGTAATTGAAGACGCCGTACAAAAAGCACATATTTTTAAATGCAAAAAAAACTATATTTTCTTTTACATGCTGGGTTTATTAAAAAAAAAATATATGATTGTTCTGAATCGAGCTGCATAACACTTTAACGGCAATTAAGGTAACGTCAGTTAACTTTATATCAAGTTATTTATGCACATGAAATGTATTGTCAAAACATAGGAATTCTCAAATGGCATTCAAATGTTGTATTAGTAAGGTGCCTGTAAAATTAATTTTATTGTTGTCTAAAAGTTAACATTTGGTGCTTTACCGACCGTTTAAGTTTACGCAACAGGACACTGACAACGATTAAGGAGTACACTTCAAATATATGACTTAAGCTTGTTTCTTCTTGTTTTGTCTCATATAAGTTAATAACATCTTAAAATATTAAAGCTGCACGTCTGGTAAGATGAAAGATAAGTGCCCATATCCGTCTTTAGATATTTCCGTGCGAACATTAAACATGCACTAATATAATATGGATTCAGTTAGTTTCGTTTACTCTAAGTTAAAGGCGCAGTTCATGTCTTTCTGATGTTTTCTGATGTGTTATGCTGTCTTATCATGCTTCAATTGATTACAGGGCGATCATTATGTCCGACCCAATCACCGGTCGAAGGATGACCATATACTGCACGACACCCCCAGAACCACCACCGGAAGTACCGTCGATGTCGCTCTGGAAAATGTTTACCCACTCCCGGAAGAGCTTGTAGCGGAGCGAGAGAAGTCTCGACCGCTTTCCAGCGCGGGGTCTTCACGTAAAGAATCAGTCGTCTCATTACCTCGGACCGTGGCGTCCCGTAGTGCGTCACTCGCATCTCCACAAAGGACAGAGGTGTTCGAGCCCGGTGGTGAGAGTGACTTTGAGCTCGACATGCCGTCAGATTGTTCAATCGCGACCTCTGCACGTGATGATTACGTAAATGACGTCAGCGGTCGCAATGAGAATCCCGAGATGATCGGGGCACAGTTTTCGTTATTTTACAACAACGGTGATGTGGATCTATTGAATACACAGCAACGCCACTGTGACCCCTTGGTTCTCACCGGCCTCCCGCCACCTTTCCCTGCAAAGTGTCTTGCGGCCACCACCGGACTCAGTCAATCCAACGACAGCCTTTCAGACACACCGTCGTATCAATACGCAAATCAAACGTCATATTACATTCATGGTCTCTACCGGAACTACTTCTATGACGTCACTGACTCGTCTTGTGTCTGTCGAAATACCAGCCGACGCCCTGGGCCGCCATCCCGATATCTATCCCAGCCTCAGAGCTCGATCAGCGATGCAGCCTCTCATTCGTTCGAATATTTCGAACCCGACCCCACTAGCAAGCCCCTCGCAGAGAAAGCCCTCCTGTCTCGCATGCAATCTATAGACAGCTTCTTCAGACCGACAGGCCGATTAGACGCTCCTACTATCCGACAAGACTGTGTGGTCCCGTGAGACGCCGGCAACTGTTTGCAAGACACGGCGTCTTAAATCATAGATTAGTTTTTAAAATTTATTTATAGAGAAAGCAGCAGGGCATAGCTACTCAAGTTAAAACAGCGATAGGAAAGTCTCTATAGACAAACATGTATAGTTGAATTATTTATTTAGCTATTCTAAAAATCATTATGCAGTCGCCTGTGACGATTGCTTGAAATGGTTGGATAATTGTTGTCTTGGGTAGTCCAAGCAATAGAACTTGGGACTGAGCAAACCAATACTTAAAGGTTTCTCCTGGTAAATATAAACGCATTAAAGAAAATGACATTTTTTTTTTCATCGTGCACATAATATGCTCGTCGCCATTTTGTAAAAAAAGAGTAGTTTAGACAGTTTTGCTTTTAATAAAATATGATCTTTACGTAGTAAGCTCGTTATGAAATTTCACAATTAACAACAACAAAATATTTAACATGAAAAGTTTTTATATTCATGTTTCTATTCTGTTCTGATCATATGAATATAATTTTGGATATTACTGTATGTGTTTGACTATATATTGCATCAAACAGCTGGTCTCGATGAACTTTTGGGTTTTAAGAAATCACCATGAACATGATTACTTTTCTTACAACTAACCAATTAGACAATTCTTGAGCGCTTCCCTGTGTGCACTACACTTTCGGCTGACGTTTAGCCTAAAGAATAAATATTGTATGACCTCAGTTAACGATGCCCTTTATATCATGATTTTTCCTTGCCATGTCCTAGCCAATGAAACACGAGTATTCTGAACTAGGTTATATAATATCAAGTGCGCCATCGTTCGTCAAATTCATGTACATCTTTTTGTGCTCTGTTTCCAGAGTCGTGTACGATTATTATTGACTGTGCGCGTACACTGGAAAGTGGAATACATGCCTTCTGTTACGTTCCCACAAGCACGATTGGCGCCATGATTCAAATCGTGTTATTATTCGTGAGCGTATAGTGCTTATCCTATAAGACCGTATAAGGTTTTATAAGATCTTAAAGTCAATTTTCGCCATCGTATTGATCGAAGAAAACAATCGGTTAAAAAAATTCTACAATTAACACGAACTACTGCGTCCAGTTGTTGATAGGGATCATCGTATACAATCGTATCAGATCGTATTGTAAAGTCACAAAGCGCGATAAATCTTATCTATCCGTATATACTTCCCATCGTAGTGTTCGCAGTTGATCTTTCACAAATAAAAAGGTCTTGTTCTGATTCGATCTGTATCGATCTCAAGACTGAATAGAGACGATATTCAATCGGGCTGTCTTTATATTATTCGGTTCCAGTTCTCGCTCTTGTCGTGAANAATGGTTCGAAAATTTGACATTATAGGTATGTGGGATTCATAAGTCTAGTCAAAATTACAAGAACATTGGAATATCAGCTTCAGTAATATTGCAACCCCATCAAATTCCTTGCCGATTCTGTTACTATATTTTTTAAACATTTTAATTATATTAAACAAACCAGTTATAAAAGAAGTTAACAATATAATTACCTTGCAATTTCAAAACTAGTTTTAATCGTACAAATCACTGTGCCATTATTTACGATTAATATGTTAAGGATTTCGTAAACACACGCGTGCGCAATTGTTAGGAAATGAACAAGAAGTTGGTAAATGTGAACTATTCGGCCTTCCTCGTTAAATCCGAGGTAAATTTATTAGTAGTTGCCAAGCTATGGCCAAGGGTTCCATTCGCTGCAAAAGATTCAAAAGGCGGAGCTAAGCACGTGCTTTTACATAATTTGATCTTTGCCATTGAGTTATAAAAACCCGATTGGGTTTAGCGTAAACAAAGGAAGCCAATTTTGTCGGCGAGAACGGTGTAGCTTTATACCTTCAGACAGGAAGCGGCTTTCCTGTGATGACCTCAAAATGTCAATTCACACACATTGCGAATTTTTGCGAGACCTTTAATAGTGTCCTTAGTCGTTTGTTTTCATGTTCAGTATAGAAAAATCACCTGCTAACACGCAAACTTTGGATTAAATTATCAAAATGAAAACAATTTTGCAAACTGCGATTATATTAATTGGTATCAGTTAAAAGACGACGTTTTGTTTGTCGTAAATCAACAAGATTTCTTTACAACAACAGCTACTTGCATAACCGCTGGGATCGATCAATCTTGGTAGAATTTCATTATTTTTTACATGGACGGCCTTATAAGTCGAAACTGTAATTTTTATCAAATTTTGGAGGCAAAAAAATCTCGACTTATGACTGCTTTTTTTAAAGTTGCTGGTCTGAGAAAGGATAAACTTTTGAAACAAGTTTGCATGAATGTATTCAGTTCTGAGCCATTTCTCTTAATGCAATTTTGTCGTTAACATTTATTTTGCATTAAGGGAAAGTATTTATTTGTAATGTTTATGGTTGTTTAGTGTAGTTAAATTAATCAATTAATAAATAAAGTGATGTACTTAATGAAGAACTTGTTTATGCGGGAAAAAAAATTACCATGTTGTAATGCTTAAAATATTAAAAAAAAATATATACGTTTGTGTGTGTGTTAAAAAAAATGTTCCACTTTCAACACTTAATTGGTTTACTTTTGTAATGTTACAGCTACGAATCAGAACTGTCATACGAGTACCATTATGTAAATCTTAGTTTTACCATAAACGTTTAACTTAATTATTATTTTTTAACCCATATCTGTAACAACCTGGAAAAGACCTCATCCTAATATTGAATACATCAAATGCTTAAAACAACTTGATTCAACATTAAAAACTACCCTTACTATGGACCATCAGTGCTCCAGCTAGGATTTGAAAAGGACAGGGGGGCTTTTTTGTCAAAAGGGCACTTTGAGCGCATGGTATTATACGGAATGCTTACTGTTGCATATTAATTTTTATATTATTAATAATTGTTAGAATAAATTATTTCCATTTTTATGAAACCATGCAAATAAAATGTCTACAACGAGGAATAAATTAATAACAATGAAATAAGAGAGTTATAAATTATAATATGTCTCAAAAAAATTAAGGGCAGGGTGGGGCTTCGGAAGGGCAGGGCGGGGCGCCCTTTAATTTAGGCCTAGCTGGAGCACTGTCTTCAATCAAGTATTGATTTCAAATTACTTTGCTATATTTAATATCTCGAACTTATTGAAATAGGGACTGTCGTTTCACACCACTATTCGTACTGATTCCATGATGGTGAATACGTATGACTGAGATTTGATCCACCCACACACAAACACCGCGTCAAAGAATGAAGCTACAATATTTGAGCCTCGTTTTGGGAAAACAGGACTTAATGAATGAGCGTAAAGAAATGTCTCAGATTAAACTGTGCAGTTTGCACAGAGTAATCTTGGACACCACTTTTCGCTTTTATGGAATTTTTCGTTTAAAGGAAGTCTGTTTTAAACCAAAACCTATTCTAGGCCGAAAGAGTCTTCCATGAATAGCCTGTGCAGACTGCACATGCATTAAGTCCGGTATTCCCAGAGCGCGGCTCATTTGATGTGAACATCAATGGCGTTATTGTTAATAACCAGTCAACCCAGTCAGTCCCTGTTGTGATTTAGGAATGGAATACGACAAGTTCTTGGGTCGAATTGAGAGTCTCGTTGACAGGGCTTGCTGTGTCCAACAAAGGATGAAGTTTATTCTTAGCAATGTGTTCAAAACGTCCATGACTACCATCTTCTCGTGATATTCAGTACGTATATTACATACAGACATTTACAGACATGGGAATAACATCCTTATGCTTTTCAGATATCTTCAGGCATTGTGTTCAAAGTAATTAAAACAGTTTAATTTATATAAGCACTCCACATATTGACACTAACTACCAATACAAAACAAACAAAACATTCCAAATTATTTAATCGTTTCGCGTTTATAACGCATAATGATTTAAAAAAATTCTTGTGATGATTACTCATAGACGAAAGTGAATTTTCAGTATGAGTCTATGTGATTAGCATAATTTCGCTCCCTGATGCACAGTGTTCTTTTATTTTGGGTGATACAATGTTGGATAATTGTCGTTTCGACCGATTGTGAAAAAGTTCTTTAAATATCATATGATTTGAATATCAGACGTTATCATATTGCTCATCTGTACTAAATCCGCGACTTACTGTACAGCAGAAGGACTCATAATTATAACAGCATTTAAAGGGACATGTCGACGGTATTTATAGTAGTTACCTCTTTTTAAGCAGATATGTATCTACTAACAACATTACATTTGATAAAATCTGTATATAAAAAAACACATATTTTTTCGATACATGCTTTAAGTGGGAATCGAGCTTGCGTCTACAAAAGATCCCATTTCTTTGAAAAGTTTAGTACACTTAAGTCGCATTATCGATTATGCGCATTAGTGCAGCAGTACTTCATTTCCATTTTGTTGACGGTTTTACTACTACGACATATGTTCCCGCGCCTGCTCAAAGTATTTGAAGTGTAATGAACTTTGTGCAACATCGCCACATTACGAAAATGACCTTCACCGCGAACGTTTTCCGAGAATGTGCATAAAACTGCGAAAATTCGGTCAACATCAAAACAAGATAGCGGTCTTATACGCGACTTAACAACTCTAATAAATCTAATGGCTCCATGGTATAAAAATAGAGCGTTCGCTTTTACCACGAGAGGTCCCGGGTTGGAATCTAGCTGCAGGACAACAATTTTATTTAACGTTATTTTATGTTGCTATTGAAGTTACTTAAGACTATTACACAATTACAGTGTTGTTAATAAATACATTAAATGACATTTAGAAAATACGGAAAAGTGTATTTCTAAGTCCTTTTATTTCCCGAGTCTAAACTACCCGTACTGTTTAATGCATGTTTCGTAATCTGAATGGGAGTTCATTGACATGTTCGAGAACAGATTGAACGACTTTTGCAACTGTCTATCAAAATGAATGTCTGTTTCGATTTGAGGTGCATTTATGGGACAATGTGATGTTTATTTGTAAGTTAATATGAATACGTTTATGAACGCACATAAACATTCATGACCGACCCAAAACAATACAATTACAAAAAGTATGCTCGATAGTCGGTACATAATTAAGTGTGGTACGAACTAATGGATGAACTATACTGTTCAATTCGCATATTCTTTGTATGATTCACACTTGCAAATAGACAAAAACAACAATAACAAAAGCAACAACAACAACAACACATCTTGAGTATTGTTTGGAATAACTTAGTATAGACAGTGATTAGAGTACCGCTTCAACGTTAAGAGTAGAAATGATTCAAGTCCAACAACACCTTCTGGTGTCCTTCAAATAAGGATCAAAATTACATCCCTTTGTTTGTTTTATAGTATTAATATGTTTAAAGTGTTATTTCGATATGCGTGTGATAGCGAAAGTTGTGTTCGTAACAAAATTTATTTACAAGCGACAATATTTTATTCCGGGAAAAATATCCATTCAAATAACAAAGAATTAAATCATGAATATTGTTCAATTCTTCGCTGTTTTAATTTTGGTTATAACAGTTGACCATTTTGAAAGATCCGTAATTTATCAATTCAAGCATTTTAAAATCCGCGTTCTGGGAAAATTGGGCTTAAAGCATTTGCGTTAAGTGTCGTCCCAGATTAGCATATGCAGTCCGCACAGGCTTATCAAGGACGCCACTTTCCGCTTCCATGGTATTATTCGTGTGATGGAAGTCTCGCCTTAGCGAAAATCCAGTTTCGGTGAAAGTTTTGCCCGGGATTAGCCTGATTGGACTGCACAGGTTAAGATGACACTTAACGCAAATGCATTAAGCCCAGTTTTCTCATATCGAAGCTAATATAATGCGATAAAACGATCACACTTTCCATCAGGAGCCCGTAGTATCGAATATATTACGACAAGTATAAGAAAGGACTGGATTTCAATGCTTACAAGGTCACCGTTCATTCTGGAAGAAATCGCATGCACATGTTTGTTTCGAAATTACTGAAATAAAAGTACTGTGTAAACAAAGATGTAGTTTAAAAAAAAATTAGTCGTAATGTATAGCATGTGTCGTAATGTATACCCGTGTCGTAATTTATACCATGAGTGGTAATGTATACCATGTGTCGTAATGCATAACATATGTCGAAAGGTATACAGTGTGTCGTAATGTATACCTTGTGTCATAATGTATACAGTGTGTTGTAATGTATATCATGTGTGGTAATGTATACCATGTGTCGTAATGTATATCATGTGTCGTAATGTATATCATGTGTCACAATTTATACCATGTGTCGTAATGTATACCATGTGTCGTCATGTATACCATGTGTCGTAATGTATACAATGTGTCGTAATGTAAACAATGTGTCGTAATGTATACCATGTGTCGTTATGTATATCATATGTCGTAATGTATACCATGTGTTGTAATGTATACCATGTGTCGTAATGTATACCATGTATCGAAATGTATACCTGTGTCGTAATGTATACCATGTGTCGTAATGTATACCATGTTTGGTAATGTATACCTGTGGCGTCATGTCTACCGTGTATAGTAAGGTATACAGCATGTCGTAATGTATACAGTGTATCGTTATGTATACAGTGTTTCGTAATGTATATCATGTGTCGAAATGCATACCATGTCTCGTTATGTATACAATGTGTCGTAATGAATACCATGTGTCGTAATGTATACCATGTATCGTAATGTATACCTGTGTCGTAATGTACACCATGTTCCGTAATTTATACCATGTTTGGTAATGTATACCTGTGTCGTAATGTATACCGTCTGTCGTAAGGTATACAGTATGTCGTAATGTATACAGTGTATCGTAATGTATACAGTGTGTCGTAATGTAAATCATGTGTCGTAATGCATACCATGTCTCGTTATGTATACAATGTGTCGTAATGTATACCATGTGTCGTAATGTATACCATGTGTCGTAATGTATACCATGTGTCGTAATGTAAAGCATTTGTCGTAATGTATACCAGTGTCGTAATGTATACCATGTGTCGTAATGTATACCATGTGTCGTAATGTATAGCATGTATCGTAATGTATACATGTTTCGTAATGTATACCATATGTCGTAATGTATACCATGTTTGGTTATGTATACAGTGTGTCGTAACGTATACAGTGTGTCGCAATGTATACAGTGTATCGTAATATATACAGTGTGTCGTAATGTATATCACGTGTCGTAATGCATACCATGTCTCGTAATGTATACAATGTGTCGTAATGTATACCGTGTGTCGTAATGTATACAATGTGTCGTAATGTATACAATGTGTCGTAATGTATACAATGTGTCGTAATATATGTCATGTGTCGTAATGTATACCATGTTTGGGAATGTATACCATGTGTGGTAATGTATACCATGTTTGGTAATGTTTATAATGTGTCGTAATGTATACCACGTGTCGTAATGTTTACTATGTGTCGTAATGTATACCATATGTCGTAATGTTTACATTGTGTCGTAATTAATACCATGTGTCGTAATGTATACAGTGTGTCGTAATGTATACCATGTGTCGTAATGTATACCATATGTCGTAATGTATACCATGTGACGTAATTTATAACATGTGTAGTTATGTATACCTGTGTCGTAATGTATACCATGTGTCGCAATGTATATCATGTTTGGTAATGTATATCACGTGTCGTTTTGCATACCATGTCTCGTAATGTATACAATGTGTCGTAATGTATACCATGTGTCGTAATGTATACAGTGTTTCGTGATGTATACAATGTGTCGAAATGTATACCATTTGTCGTAATGTATACGATGTGTCGTAATCTATACAATGTGTCGAAATGTATACCAGATGTCGTAATGTATACCTTGTCTTGTAATGTATACCATGTCTCGTTATGTATACAATGTGTCGTAATGAATACCATGTGTCGTAATGCACACCATTTGTCGTAATGTACCGTGTGTCGTAATGTATGCCGTGTGTCTTAATGTATACCATATGTCGTAATGTATACCATGTGTCGTAATGTATACCATGTATCGATATGTATACCATGTGTCGTAATGTATACCATGTCTCGTAATCTATAGCATGTGTCGCAATGTATACCGTGTGTCGTAATGTATACCTGTGTCGTAATGTTTACCATGTGTCGTTATGTATACCATGTGTCGTAATGTATACAGTGTTTCGTGATGTATACAATGTGTCGAAATGTATACCATTTGTCGTAATGTACACCATGTGTCGTAATCTATAAAATGTGTCGCAATGTATACCAGATGTCGTAATGTATACCATGTCTTGTAATGTATACCATATGTCGTAATCTATACAATGTGTCGAAATGTATACTAGATGTCGTAATGTATACCATGTCTTGTAATGTATACCATGTCTCGTTATGTATACAATGTGTCTTAATGTATACCATGTGTCGTAATGTATACCATTTGTCGTAATTTACCGTGTGTCGTAATGTATGCCGTGTGTCTTAATTTATACCTTATGTCGTAATGTATACAATGTGACGTAATGTATACCATGTGTCGTAATGTATACCATATCTCGTAATCTATACCATGTGTCGTAATGTATACAGTGTGTCGTAATGTATACCTGTGTCGTAATGAATACCATGTGTCGTAATGTATACCATGTGTCGTAATGTATACAGTGTGTCGTAATGTATATCATAGGTCGTAATGTATACCATGTGTCGTAATGTATGCATTGTGTCGTAATGTATACAATGTGTCGTAATGTTTACCATGTGTTGTTTAGTATACCGTGTGTCGTTAGGTATTTTAGTCGCAATGTAGACCATGTGTCGTAATGTATACAATGTGTCATAATGTATAAAGGATGTCTTAATTTATACAGTGTGTCGTAATGTATACAATGGGTCGTAAAGTATACAGTGTGTCGAAATGTAAATAATGTGTCGTAATGTATACCATGTGTCGTAATGTATACAGTGTGTTGTAATGTATACCATGTGTCGTAATGTAAACAATGTGTCGCAATGTATGCAATGTGTCGTAATGTATATCATGTGTCGTAAGGTATACAATTAATCGCAATGTATACAATGTGTCGTAATGTTTACAATGTGTCGTAATGTATAGCATGTGTCGTGATGTATACAATGTGTCGTAATGTATACAGTGTGTCGTAATGCATACCATATGTCGTTATGTATACAATGTGTCGTAATGTACACTATTTGTTGCAATTTATATCATGTGTCGTAATGTATACCTGTGTCTTAATGTATACCATGTGTTGTAACGTATACAGTGTGTCGTTATGTATACCATGTGTCGTAATGTATACAATGTTTCGTAATGTATATCATGTGTCGTAATGTATACCATGTGTCGTAAGGTATACAATTAGTCGCAATGTATATCATGTGTCGTAATGTTTACAATGCGTCGTAATGTATACAGTGTGTCGTAATGTATACAGTGTGTCGTAATGTATACCATTGGTCGTAAAGTATACAGTATGTCGCAATGAATACAATGAGTCGTAATGTATACAGTGTGTCGTAATGTATACCTTGTGTCTTTATGCATACTATGTCACACAATGATTAATAAGACGGGTCGCTGATCAATGTACACTGAAACCTGTCTTAACCGTACAGTGTCGAGACCTGGCCGATTATTCGGTGTTTAGATAATTTCGGTTTATGAAGGTTTTTAGTAAATAACTTAAACTTTTCTTAAAATTTACATTTTAATAATAAAGAATAAAACACCATGAGTAGTTTATGTAAGTTCTTTAGCCACAAAATAAAGTACCTCCGAAAGAAACAGTCAGCTTAAAATATTGGGACTTTTAACATTATCGGTTTGAATAGAAATTATCAATGAAGTATTCGATTTCAGTTTATTTATTCGAATAAATTGTGTTCATGCAGATGAAATCCATGAGCGAATGAAAAATGCTTACAAATAATAGTGTTATTATGCTCAGATGATATAAATTATGAAAATATGTGTCGCATTCTGAGAAAACTGGGCATAATGCTTGTGCGTAAATTGTCATCCCAGATTAGCCTGTGCAGTCCGAACAGGCTAATCAGGGCCAACAATTTCCGCTTTTGTGGAATCTTTCGTGTAAATGATGTTTCTTCTTAGCGAAAATCCAGTTTAGGCGGCAAGTGTCGTCCCGGATTAGCCTGTGCGAACTGCACAGGCTAATCTGGGATGACACTTTACGCACATGCATTTTGTCCAGTTTTCTCAGAACACGACTCATATATACCGGTACACTCGCTACGCATACATCGCAATCAATCACATTAGTTCATAAAATGCATTGAATTCTGATACATAAAATGGAGACTACATTATTCTGAAACTCTGGGAGCAAACTTAGCCCACAAATGCTTCATTGTCGGTGAACATGTAAATATTCCGCCGTTTAAATAAATAACATAGCACCGTGATTTTTCGAAAAGACTTAACGCTCGCCTGTCTCTGGGGACACTACTGCGCCATTCTGACTCCGTCGTCCCCGGCCTTTCTCGACGTGGGTACCGCCACTGCCACGCAACCCACGTGCACGGGCTCGAACACACTCCTGTACACGTACACGCCATCTTGACAGTCCACGCGACGGAGGACCTTCACGTAGCGCGTGATCGGCTCACAGATCAGATCCGGTATCCCGGGCTCGCTGCACGAGCACACCGTGTCAAGCAGGACGCGCGGGTGGCGGTTGTTGTCCACGTTTTTGAAATAACTCCATTGGCATACAGCTAATTCATTTAGAGTGTTCCGATGTCGACGTAATGAATTGCGCGGCGACGTAAGCGACCGGTGACAGTTCTGGTTTCCGTAGTAATGAGTTAAGGTCCGGTTTTTGTATTGGTCAGGAATGCGCTCCAGCGTCTCGGCGTCTCCTATCCAGCCGGGGAGTCCGCTGAATGTAACTTCCGCCATAAGCTGATAAATGTCTGCTTCATGTTGAGTTCCTACCACTTCCGGCTCGCGACACTGAGCTGCCGCCCGAGGAAGCATGTCGTTTGATGAAACCGACATAGACACGAGGGTGGCGACCACCACCTACAGATAAAATGCAGTTTCTAATTAAAATAACAACAACTAATTAGTGATACAATATGTGTTGTGGCAACACAAATTATAATAGCTTATGAGAAAGACGTATAGAGTATTTTGTTATTGCTTATTATTTATTTATGATTGTGCGCTGTTTTTAGTGATATAATATTTTTATTATAATTTTTATACAGAGACGTACCATAAAGTATTGTCGTTTTGTGTTCATTGTCTTTATTTTCTATTCTTTGTATGTCGTATTGTAATTAATTAGCGCTTTAATTATACAACAATTCGGGCTCACCTTTATATATAATAATCGTCTTCCTTTTCCCAGACAGAATACAACAAATTAAATGTCGTATACGTAATAATAACTATTGCTAAATTAGCGGTGGATTTAGTTTATTCCCATTCAAATCAGGAAGCGATTAGGAAGTTGGAAAATGTTACATACGTAAATTTAATTAAGTCCAGTTTCCGTCCGTTTTCGTAAAGACAAAGCAATCTATGTGAAATAATTGTCAGATATCGGCGAGACGTGACCACTCCGTGACCAGCGTCCCTTTAGTACCGGAAGTATTTCTTTACCCGACCAGGCAGGGTCCGATGTCCACATTGGCTGAATGATGATGAAACATTGTGCTTATATTTCGGTTGTTTAAAACTGAGCAGACGAGTAGTTTCGGAAGGTATGTAACTCACATACTGTAGTATTATAATTACCAATTAAATAGCTTTCATGATATAGCTTTGACCGCATTTATTGTTGAACTCATCAATTAACGTTCTTGTAATTTGATTCGAAAAGATACGTCTTAAAAACCCCAATTCATGCGACCTAGGTTGACTGTCTATTGATGTGGCGTTTTGAAACAAAAGCACCCCCGATCACAAAGAGCACCCGGGTATAAAACTCGTTCAATGCCAAGCATTGTTTTGGGGTTGCGTGTCGTACGGTTTGATATTTGATTAAACTGTTAAGATAACCTGTTTAATATTAATTGGACAAAAATATGTACAGACGATATTTTGTTTCATCAGGTGTTTCTACAAACGGCAATGCGAAAAACATGTAAAAACTCTGTTTTTGTGCATATCGTTTCTTTCATTGTCGTTGGATAAATTCAAGCAACAACTCTGCTGTTTTGTTGTATATACCGTTTCTCATGGCAAACCGGACGGCTGAATTTGAAACGGAAATTGAATTGAACTGGCGAACAACGTAAAGCAGTTACGTCAGACCGAAATTTCCGTTGTGACGTGTACATGTCGCTCTGGTTTTTGTCTGTAGACTTAGTGAAGGATTGTGGACTGTTTTTGTATAAACCGTCGGATTGATGTTTTGTTCTGTATTTTGTAAATTTGAATGAAGTGTGTTTTTTTTCAAAAAACAGACCTACGTATAGCTCTTGTTCATGTCACTATAGCATTATAATCAACAGCGTAGCGTTAGTTTGTGATCTAGTGGTGAACAATTCGGATAACACGGACGCATTAGGGACGTTAACCTTGTAAAAGATCGCTTAATTAAAAATTTCATTTCCGGGTGGGATTTACGTTCGGCAGTTCGTAATATTGTATGAGCATATTGTTTGAAGCAGTTTCATATGTGATTAACATTTATATTCACTTAAGATGTAAAAATTCTTGAACAAACAATGCCTTTTTGAATGACCCGTTTCTTCCAATTGCTGCATCCATTTCATTCAAATTTGTTAGATTGGCGTTAAGCAATCTGAATTCGTAACCAAAAATGCACACTATTTATATATTATTATTACATCATAAAGTGTTAAAAGCTGCATTTTTTCCCCATAAAATTTAATATTTCAGTAGCCATTCAGAGATTTCTGAAATTATAACATATATGTAAATTAACAAAAGCTAGTGTAACGGGTGACGAATGCGTGTTATTGTAATGATGCTTTATTGTAGCTAGACGCTTAGAGGGATGGTTAACCCTTTGAGCGCTGGAACCGGATTTTGAAGGCTTTTGCAAACAGTTTGGATCCAGATGAGACGCCACAGAACGTGGCGCCTCATCAGGATCCAAACTGTTTGCTATTCTGATAGTATTCTTTGAAAAAAAATCGACGAAAATGCTAATTTTAGAAATTTAGCAGACACCATTTTAGCAGACGACAAATTTCCCAGCATGCAAAGGGTTAATGCGCAAGGCTCAACTAGGTTTGATTTCCTAATATGTTTATTCATAACCGCTATCAGGAAGCAACTAACAACCAAACAAGCATACACCGCCAGCTTCTATTCGCCGAGCGGGGCAGTAGGCGGGGCTTATTGGGCCTCGACGACGGTATTACAGTCATAACGCATACATTTCCGGAATCCTTGATCAGCAAGAAGGAGCGTGCACGTCGCGACCGGGGCGAGAGTCATCCACAAAAGATCTTTTTGGAGACTTCTCAGAATGCTTATTTTCGGTGGGCGGGTCTGAAGAGGGTCGGTTAAGGGCACTTCTGCAGGTGGCTCTGCGAATCCAGCGAGTACCGTCATCCCTCAAGGCGGACGTCTTCTCCCGCTGACTTCGCTGTCTCCCAGAACTTGGAAGAATCGCCAATGGAATTCTAATACTCCGTTTGTGGATAGTGGTTTTCACGACGTCGTCGGAAGAGGGACGGTAACGGCGGGGCAGCGAAGGTAGCAGCGTAGAGGACGGACGGGGCAGACCTGGAGTAGCAATGCAGACCAGTACTTCGAGGGGTAGCCCTATTTAAATAATGGAAGTGTCCCAGGACGACGGTACTCAGTACGCTCAACGTAGTGGGAAAACCATCCTGGGGTTCGGGTGGACGGATGGTGACTTCAAGAGCGGCCATAAAGGCGGCCAAGTGCGCGAGGAGCGGGAAGAATATCTGTGTATATCTTTGTTAGCACTCCGTTTGGCGGAGTAGCCTTTTCCTTTAAAGGGAGGGTCGTTTTGGATCAACATTATTTCCGGAATCATCTAGACGGAACTGACGTTACACAAAAGCATGCACTAGAGCACCACATATTTTCACAATGTTTTTAATTTTAATGTAGTGCATACATGTATTCAAAGTAAACCTTTGAGTGGAGGGGTGGGGCGGAAGCACGTGTCTCCCCTCCCCGGTAATTCTGGTTTACGGCTAATTTAATATCAGATCTAAACATCAACTGTTTATTAAAAGATCTTTTACAGATCTAATAATATTTAAATTAAAAAATTAATACGGACATCTTAATGGTATCTTCTCTAGCTCATACAATGGCAGTAAATTGAATGTGTTACGCGTGTAGTCAATATTGTCCGATGTCCAATTAATATAAATAAAAGAAAAGACATAAATCTAGATAAAAAATATATCAACAAACACTGATATATCTTTGATCTATCTAAGCATTACATGTTGATATACGCCGGTATACTGGATCTATAAACGATCTAAATATCAAATTCATTGCAAACCAACTGTAAATAGTTTTTATTCATTAACAATATCAAACCATGATGAGTCTATTTAATTTTGATATTATGATGTTGATATATTTTGTGTATAAAAAAGAGGTCCGACCGCGATTCCATATAGTAAATATATGTGGCGTGTTCTGAGAAAACTGGACAAAATGCTTGTGCGTAAAGTGTCATCCTAGATTAGCCTGTGCAGTCCGCACAGGCTAATCAGGGACGACACTTTCCGACTAAACTGGATTTTCGCTAAGCAGAGACATCATTTAAACAAAAAATTCCATAAAAATCGGAAATTGTCGTCCCTGATTAGCCTGTGCGGACTGCACAGGCTAATCTGGGATGACAATTTACGCACAAAATGTATGCCCAGTTATCTCAGAACACGACACATATGGGAAAGCTAACGATTATTAACGTTCGTCTCCGAAGGCACGATCGGCAATTTCCGTCAATATACGGAATTCGAGCATGGTCGGACATGCCGCAGTACGAGAACAAAGGGAAACAAGAACTGAAGTCCAGTGACTGGAGGGAAACAATTCCGCCTTAATTTAACATCAAGGGCCATGTCCGACTCCGAAAACCAACCGGAGAAGCCGGCGGCGGTCGAGAAGAAGGTCATCGGTAAGTCATTTTGTTGTGCGAAACATGTTTACAACGATTTTCAACCGTTTAGTTTGAAGTCGGCGTCGCGTGCCGCAACAAACATGGCGGACCCACGTGCTGTTAAAAATGGAAAAGCGTTAAATACTCTTATTAATGCCGTATACATATGAACGCTGTGTAATCTAAATATTCTTTTTAATTATTCATTAATTATTTAACAGCAGCCTAATTCGTTATTTGCAAAAGCCTCATAGAACGCAAGATAATGTTTACCCCATTAATTGAGTCATTACCACGCCCACTTTGTCAGTTTGTGACCGTTTAGGCTGACTTTAACACACGCATTTCATTCAATTTAGGCACAATAATGCTGTTTTATTTTAAACATACGTGTAGAGTGGTTGGCAGTTCCATTACACAGTCACATGATTACATTTTTGTAAAACAATTTTACATGCTCAACTCTCGCTCTTTATTGGACCAGAAGACATTGAATTGAGTTAGACATTGAGCTTAATGATCATAATAGATGCTTGAAATGCTGTACGTGCCATGAATGATGATGCCCTCCAGTTAGACGGCTGTCAAATCTCCCGGCATATTCCAAACCAAACTTATTTGCTGGCCTGGACTCTTACCAGTGTTTTTAGCCCATTATTTTACTTTTTTTAGGANAGTCACAGGCTAATACTTACCGTCACAGGCTCACATACACGGGTTCAAAGTCACAGGCTAATCCTCCAGGAAATACTCACCTCAGGGCAACACGCACAGGTTCAAAGTCACAGGCTAATCCTCCTGGAAATAATCGCTTCAGGGCAACGTTAACACTTATCCTCCTGGAAATACATACCTCAGGGTAAACACATGCACTCACGTTCGCATCCAGAACAACGTCACAACGTGCGTTTCAATCCAGCTACACGCTGGTTCCCTATCACACGACAAGTGCGTGTTTTACGGGCTGGGCACCGGCACAACACTATTAACTGGACCAGAAGACATTGAATTGAGTTAGACATTGAGCTTAATGATCATAATAGATGCCTGAAATGCTGTACGTGCCATGAATGATGATACCCTCCAGTTAGACGGCTGTCAAATCTCCCGGCATATTTCAAACCAAACTTATTTGCTGGCCTGGACTATAACCAGTGTTTTTAACCCATGATTTTACTTTTTTTAGGAATGGCTCCTATGCCATTTCAGTAATTTTTTTTCTTCATAAAGTCCCGGTAAACGTCATATCTGTTTAAGTTTTCCCCCAAACTTATAAATTTAAATTGTTTATTTGTAGCCACCAAAATCACCGGCAGTGTAAAATGGTTCAACGTAAAAAGTGGATATGGCTTCATTAACAGGTAATTGAATCTTACAAAATCAATATGATGTTAATTGGTAGGAGTTGTACGAAAGAACACAAGGCACCCAGTCTTGCAAATTAGCACTCAACCATTCACCAATGCGAGTTAAAATCAAATCTGGCAAATAAAATATGGCCAGAATTAAGAGATTTTAAATAAGTAAAACATTTCTTTATTAAAAAATATTTTATCTGTTCAGAAAATATCAGCAACATTTAAACAGATTCGTTCCCAGTTTTGCAGAAAAAGTTTAACTCAAATTGGAACAGTTTGGCAAACTATTGTAACTGTTTTTAGCTCACCTGAGCCTTAAAGCCTAACATATTTTATTTTGAAGGATTGAATATGTTAATAGAACAGGTATAAGAAGATTAACCGAAGTGTGTATTGTAATATGCCATGTGTCATGACTCATTACTCTGTGTTGACGTGTGTATGTGTGTGTGATTACAGGGATGATACCAAAGAAGACGTGTTTGTCCACCAGACTGCAATCAGCAAAAACAACCCTCGTAAATATCTGAGAAGTGTCGGAGATGGGGAAAAAGTGGAATTTGATGTCGTTGAAGGTGAAAAGGTAATTATGCACTGTATAGGTCGTGCCTTGTATATCAGTTTTAGCTCCTCTTTACCTTATATCAATGGAAAACTGGGTTCTTTAAAATTAATTTGTAAAATTCTGTTCCTTCGTACTTGAATGCCAACTCGCAAGCAATTTGTTATGCCCAGCAAAAATTGATTTCTCTACGAAGATACTTTCTTTAAACCAAAAATACAATAAAAGCTGAAAGTGTAGTCCCAAATTAGCCTGTGTGGACTCCACATGCATTAAACCCGGTTTTCTCAGAGCAAGGCTCAATTACATGTAAAGTTTAGCGTTTCGATGTTACTAAGGCATTGTCTCACAGCTGAGCACCCATTGCTATTTTTGTATTGCAGGGAAACGAAGCATCCAATGTCACTGGACCGAACGGCACCCCAGTGCAGGGCAGCAAGTACGCTGCGGACAGGAGGCGTTACCGCCGTCAGTGGTATCCAAGGAGACGTGGCGACGGAAGGAACGGAGAGGTAACACTGGAAAAACAGTTTCTGCTATAACTTTGTGCAAAGAGCATGAATGATGAGCTTACAGTGTTGGATTCCCCTTCACTTGATCTAAGTGAGAACTGACACTCTGAGCATGCTCACTCACAATTCCAATTCATATTCAATGTTGAGTTTTATGCCCCCTCCCTAAGAAGCAGTTGCCATTAGGGCTGTCACGATACGCCGTGAGCGTACCGCGGTATATCGTGGTACGGCAACACTGTATCGCGGTATGTACCGCGATATTTTACAGATTATGTATCTGTGAAGAAAACAGCAGAATAACAAGTTTTACAAACTTTATTAAACTCATTAATCAGAACACACTGGTATCATAGTATGACTAGAAACTGTAAAAGAAACTTGATAGAAGTAGTCATTGTTATTGTTATTCGCGTCTTTTTCTAAAATGTCCGCCATGTTGTTTACAATAGCTGTGACTACGATCTGTGTAAATCGAACGCTTCAAGGGCATGTTTAAAATGCGGAGTCAGGGGGCCCAGTATTGAAAATCTGTATCGTTCTGACTTTTCCTCGACTTATTCAGAATCTTAAGATAACATGATTCGGAAGTGCCATGCTTTGAACGATCGATATACTAAAGAAAGAAAATAAAAAATAGAATAAACATCTTTTTGATAATTATGAACTTATTTGCAAAGGAAATCGGTCCCAAATTCCAAAAAGGTACGGACCCATACATCGCCGTATTTTAAACGTGAAAGTTAAACATCTACAAGTGGAAGCGCTTGCTTGACCTGGATATTAACGGATTATTTATTTAGCCCTTTTGAATCGCTTCTACAGTTTTCAAAACGATATCTATATCAAAATAATTATGTTATGTATTTATATCTGTGCTAATACATGTATAATAATATTTTAAAAAACCGGTGCGGCAACGCCGTACCGCGGTGCGATTTTTTTCACGACATGCACCGCGATATACCGATATACCGGTGAATCGTGACAGCCCTAGTGAATACGCAGTTGACATCGTTGCTAAACGAACTGTAGTACCCCTTTTCATACCCTATACTTCCCAAAAATAGAAAGTCGATGGAATAACATATTAATGTTAACGTGAAATCTGTTTGTAGATTGCACG
>VMBQ01000849.1:73157-121922 GCA_007657795.1 Dreissena rostriformis | reverse complement strand
ATAATATGGATCACGTCATTACTGTAGCTGTAATATGGATCACGTCATTACTGTTGCTATAATATGGATCACGTCATTACTGTAGCTGTAATATGGATCACGTCGTTACTGTATTTATAATATGGATCACGTCATAACTGTACTATATGATTACTGTAGCTATAATAAGGATCACGTCATTACTGTAGCATAATATGGATCACGTCATTACTGTAGCTGTAATATGGATCACGTCATTACTGTTGCTATAATATGGATCACGTCATTACTGTAGCTGTAATATGGATCACGGCATAACTGTAACTATAATATGGATCACGTCATTACTGTAGCTATAATATGGATCACGTTATTACTGTAGCTATAATGTGGATCCCGTCACTACTGTAGCTGTAATATGGATCACGTCATTACTGTTGCTATAATATGGATCACGTCATTACTGTAGCTGTAATATTAATCACGTCATCACTGTAGCTGTAATATTAATCACCTCATTACTGTTGCTATAATATGGATCACGTCATTAATGTAGCTATAATATGGATAATGTCATTAATGTCGCTATAATATGGATCATGTCATTACTATATCTATACTATGGATCACATCATTACTGTGGCTATAATATGGATCGCGTCATTACTGTAGCTGTAATATGGATCACGTCGTAACTGGAGCTATAATGTTGATCATGTCGATGATGTAGCTATAATTTGGATCCCGTCATTACTGTTGCTGTAAAATGGATCACACTATTACCGAAGCTATACTATAGATCGCTCCATTACTGTAACTATTCGATGAATCAAGTCATTACTGTAGCATAATATGGATCACGTCATTACTGTAGCCATAATATGGATCACGTGATTATTGTAGCTATAATATGGATCACGTCATTATTGTAGCTATAATATGGATCTCGTCATTACTGTAGCTATAATATGGATCACGTCATTACTGTAGCTTTAATATGGATCACGTCATTACTGTAGCTATAATATGGATCACCTCTTACTAAAGCTATAATATGGATTACGTTATGTGTGTAGCTATAATATGGATCACTTCTTACTGTAGCTATAATGTGGATAACATCATCACATAAAAGTGAAGTTCACCGTTACTGTGGCTCGTCTAGATAAGAAACCACAACAACACTGCGGTTATTACCGGTATAAGTCAATTATGGTCTTATGAAGATCTGATATAAATATGTTTTCCATGCTTTATTGTTCTATTATTTAAGTTACAATTAAGTGCTTGCAACATTTGCTATTTTTGTTGACGTCTGATAGTGTCTGTTAGATCTAGTATTATATCAATGGTTAACATGATTCTTCTACTGTAAACAAATCAAGCAAGAACGTAATTTATTCCATACCGACGACATAAGTGTGTTTGTTATTGAGAGCGAAAATTTATCCGCACGTATGCAAGCTCTACACTGTGTGGGATCAAGGAAGGCCTTTGTCAGTTGTTTGTACATGCGGAAACGTACAGATTTCCGATTTAAGATCAATACATAATATGGCTAGGATGAGGAAATCCCAGAGGGTATAACGTTTATAAACAATTAAGAGCAGTTAGTTATATAATATAACCGAATAGCTGTGCACTCAAATGCCAAAACGTGCACATGAATCACATCATCCCCACTCCACAAAATAATAAAATACGTAAAAGATAAACGACTTTTTCCAATTGCATGGTGG
Organism: Dreissena rostriformis; assembly: GCA_007657795.1. NCBI lineage: Eukaryota > Metazoa > Mollusca > Bivalvia > Myida > Dreissenidae > Dreissena > Dreissena rostriformis. Next base: position 120,204 of record VMBQ01000849.1, on the reverse strand, counting down.
CCTTCCTTTTTATTGGTTACATATTACTGTCCATTTAGATTCTAAGAATTTCCGATTGTGGGGGAAGCTATAACAAGCACTAACAAGACAGCGTCTACGTGTATGTTAACCCGTTTCGTCTTGGAGAAAGTGGCATTTTCTTGTCAATAAATAATAAGCTTTAAGTAAATATCGTGACCTTAAGTATACACTCGTCTAACTATCATGGGTGTTTGTCTGGATTCTTAGGTAAAAAAGCTGGCGTTAGCGATATTAATAGTTTATTGGACATGCGTCAGTACACTTATCTAGTCGTACACAAGACAGTTATTAATGGATGTTTTGAATTATTTTTGTAAGTATAGCATTATCATAAAATGACCTAAATTGACAGATTGCGGCATTCGAACTCAAGGACGTAAGTTTCTCTTAATGGTATGCGAAATTTGGACATAGTATTCAAAAGATTAAGTCATAACACCGGGGTCAATCCGATGTGAATATTAAAATATTTTCACATACTTTTCGATATCGTTGAAATAATCCAAGATTAAAAAAATATTAACATTTACACCAAATACATTCGAAATAAGCCATTTTTTTTATAATCGTTTAAACAACTTAACATACTTTAACATATTTCAACTGGTGTAAACGAAACCTTACTTATTATACAGTTTTATATTACCGGTATGACGTTACTTGGCTTTCATATACATATTTGTGTCGTGTTCTGAGAAAACTGGGCATAATGCTTGTGCGTAAATGGTCATCCCAGATTAGCCTGTGCAGTCCGCACAGGCTAATCAGGGACGACAATTTCCGCTTTTATGGATTTTTTCGTTTAAATGATGTCTCTTCTTAGCGAAAATCCAGTTAAGGCGGAAAGTGTCGTCCCGGATTAGCCTGTGCGGACTGCACAGGCTGATCTGGGACGACACTTTACGCACAAGCATTATGCACAGTTTTCTCAGAACGCGACACATATTGTATATACACTATTCTGTTATTGTTGAAATCTGAAACAAAACGTTTGAAAAAACAAAGTTAAACTCTTTAATCCTCAAAAAATAGTTCATGAAGCGGAGTTGACTGGTTGGGAGTAAAGGTGTCCGAACCTTGGTCATGCTGGTTGTTATGAAGGTTAGATCGGCTTATGTGACGCGCTTTCACAATATCACAATGACAATGTGAGTCATTTGGTAGCAATTATAATAATGAACATGAGAAGTTGAAACGCAAATTTAATGCTATTTTTACATGTAGCTAAATGCTCTGGAAACGTACTGCTCATATAAAAAGTAGCCCACTCTTGTTGTTAAGAGCCATTGCAATTATTGCTAGGAGTAGTTCGTGTTCGTAATACATATGTACCAAAATCGAGCTCTATCGGTAGCTGTGCCCCCTCCGTCATAAATTGGCTTCTTATTCATTTAATACAGTGGTTTTTAAATGGCACTATTTCGTATTTGTTGATTGCATTCTTATTCAGCGTGAGCATTTTGTAACATATAAACGCTGAAGATAGCTTTGGTCAAGATCATTCATTAAACGCTCTAGAAACATGGCGTTGTACACATAACCAAATATTACAGTTATAACCAACCGCAGTGCAGAGTAAGTGAACATAAAGAACATGTTCAATTTGGCCTTCAATGTATAGTGAACTTCACAAGGAAATTAAAACATAAATTCATCTATGTCAAACTTCGTTAAAGTCTCGATTTAAAAGCCAAATGAATGAAATTGTATTTTTCATTCAGATCTTTGCTGCGAATGTACTCATTTTATTCATGACATTAAATGTGCCTCGTTTTAAGAAACCTGGGGTTAATGCATGTGCGTAAAGTGTCATCCCAGATTAGCCTCTGCAGTACAAACAGGCTAATAAGTGACGACACTTTCCGCTTATATGGAAATGTGCGTGTTAATAAAGTCTTTTTTTAGCGAAAAAACAATTTAAGCAAAAAGGCTAATCTATGCGACACTTAACGCACATTCATTGACCACAGAACGAGGATCATTCAAGGATCAAAGTTATTTGCTCTTTCATTCCTGCAACAAATGTGTAAACTGCTGATTGTTTGTGTTTGCATCACTTGCATAACATGCATGCTGCTTGCTAGTTGTTTCCGCAGAATATCGTTCCTCCTTTACAGAGAACAAATATGTGGCTAACAAAACGGTCCATATATAACCGGTAGTTTCACGCGGTAGAGGTCCGTTGATTAAAAGTTTTGTTTTCTTCCGTGAAAACATACATTTCAGTTAAAACACTCTGGTTTCGAGAAATATTTCCTAAACCGATGTCTGTATTTGGACACGTTGATTTATTGTGACATTTCAGTCAATGTTGATAGACATCGTGTGTTTTTCCCCGAAATCGCGATTGCATTACGGACTTTTATCGTGAAACTTTGCGAAATTCGATGCATTTCCTAAGACGTTACGCTTATATTTCTTTTATTTTGAATTTTGAAAATCTATAGAGTGCATCTACAAATAGGGGACAAAGGCGTTTACGATTATTCGACTTCGCTATGTTGCGATTAAATCTTATTTATAGCAGAAAGATGCTTTTTTTCAGGACCGGAAGGCTTTAAGCGAGCAGTATGAGGACGAAGTGTCGGGTCGAGAGAGCTGGTGGCGAACCTACATTCGAGTAAGTACAACATAAACAATAATATTGTGACGACCCTGTCAAATAATTGAATTGAATATGATACTCGCTCTGGAAAAAAATGGGGTTTAATGCATTTGCGTACGGTGTCGTTAAAGATTAGCATGTGCAATCCACACAGGCTAATCAGGGCCGACACTTTACGCCTTAAATGGATTTTCGCAAAGAAGAGACTTCCTTTAAACATAAACGTGAGATATGTAGTCCCTGATTAGCCTGTGCATACTACATAGGCTAATCTGGGATGACACTTTACGTACATGAATTTAAACCCGTTGTCCTAGAGCGAGGCTCATATGTCCTTTTATTTAAATTGACAAACCCGCGAAGAAAAACTTGTATCGGGTAATAAATATGTTAAAATCAATCGACATTTATTAAAAAACAAAACAACAACAACACACGCCTAGTGTGGCTGTAGCCTTCTTTTTTTTATTGAATGTACAGTTAAAAAACTATTGCATAACTATTCCCACACATAAATGTACCAACACGTGAAGGATATGGTTTCTCTATAGTATATTTTCCTGCAGTTTATCGTCCATCATTGAATATTTGCGAGATAACAACATCTATAGCATCATAGTTGTTAAGTGCGCCTAGGCCATATTGACTTGCTGATATTGTTCTGAACATGTCTGAAACTGTGTGACTACGTGCGAATCTTCGCCTGCTCGTGGGACATTGAACCGCTTGCTGTTTTTCATGCGAATTATATATAGAGGATGTGTTGGATTTGGTGGAAAATCGATTTTAATTCACGAGTGATCATAGAAAATAATATTTTCACGAGTGGCGCAGCCACGAGTGAATATATATACTAAATATATAATTGCCATGATCATTCGTGAATTAAAATTGATATTCCACCGAATCGAACACATTTTCTTTTTATTTTATGCTTACAAATGATTATTTTTGTATTTTTACCAAAAATAGTTCCAGTTAAACAATGAAAATTATCGATATTTTTCACTGTTAATTTTCACTGTTTGAAAAAGTATCTGTTTTAATTCACTTATATTTCTCTATAAACCACCGGAAAGCATTAAACACACATAATCCGTTAACAACCGGTATGCATATTTGACACTTTGATTATTTATTATGTCATTTTTTATGTCCGGACATCCACATTTCTCGCTAATTGTTTTAACGTTTTTTTTTCTTACGCCATGAAATTTGCGCGGTATTTCACTGTTGTTTTGTTTTGATTGTTCTTCGATGTATGCGCATGTCTCCGCAATTCTTTTTGAATGGTGTACACAATACGCGGAAACAGGTGCTTATTGAATCGAAACATTGTAGCAACACTCTTGGTGCATTTATCTCCATTTTTGTCATTTGTCTGCACTCTCTTACGAAAGAAGTCTGATGTTATTATCATCCCCGTTTACTGCATAATTTAATGCAAATTCTCGATTTTCTTTATTTTTGAGGTTGAATATGTCTAGGGAGGCTACTCTAGATTATTTGTTTACAGTACTGAGTGGGATTAGCTCCCATGACTGAATTGCGACAATATTGTGTGTACGATGCGTTTTGAAACAAGAAATCAACACCAGAAAACAACTTTATAAGCACCGTATGAAAGCACAAAAGCGTCCGATTTATCTCAGCAAATTAACAGCAACAATAACAAGTTCACAATGCCAATATGATCAGAACAGACCAGAACAGCACAAAAGGTTCATCTGGACTAAATGTTAGCCTTGCTCTGTAAAAAGGGGGTTTAATGCACGTGCGTAAAGTGTCGCCCGAGATTAGCCTCCGCACATTTTTTTAAGAAGATACTTTCTTTAAACGAAAAAATACAATAATAGCGGAAAGTGTCGTCCCTGATTAGCCTGTGCGGACTTCACAGGCTAATTTGGGACTACACTTTACGCACATGCAATAAATCCCCTTTTCACAGATCAAGGCTCATATATATTACGTTTGTGCTACGAAGTTCACTTTACCTTATCGCACATATCAACAAAAATCAAAACAAACATCAATAATAAAGTCAAGGTTACATTCCACTAAGTCATTGTGTATTCATCCAAGGCCCAGCGCCTTTTTCCGAAGAGTTCATTTTGTCTGCTGGTATAAAAGAGATTTTACAATCGAAGATATGCTTTTTTGTGACTATTTCCAATATCCTTTATGCTTCTGCATTATTTTGATGCATTTCATTGGATAATGAGCTGACAGAGGAAGTTTTGGGGTGCGTTTAACGTGGTACTGGGCGAGATGCGAAATGCCTTGAAAGTTTGCCGCCGTATAATGCGACTCCATGGGACTGGGATTAATTGTAAACTAACTTTCAACAAGAAATATATACACTGGTCACCTTTATGGCCATAAACCATGTAACATTATTTCCTTTCATGCTTTCCGGATATTTAATAATAGAGAAATATCAGTGAAATAAATCTGATAATTCACTGTTTCAAACGGTGAAAATTAACAGTGACAATTATCGATAGTTTTCATTGTCGAATTTGTTTAACCGGAACTATTTTTAATTAAAAATACAAAAACAAATAATAATTTGTAAGCATTACATAAAAAATATTGTTGGATTTGGTGGAATATCGATTATATTTCACTCGTGATCACAGAAAAAATATATTTCTAATTCACTCGTGAATTAAAATCGATATTGCACCGATTCTAACAAATATGCTCTATATCTTTGAGGAGGGAAATTTCTCATTTATTGTCATTCCCATCCATCATCATCAACAACAAAAACTCCTGAAAATAAGACGATTTTATTACCAAGTCCTCGTCTGTTTAGGAGACACCCTGCCCTGGTGCCTATGACATGGAGCAACAGTACTGGTACTATGACCTTGAAAAGAAACCCAATACGTACAGGTTCAAGTCGGACGGCCGTAAAGTTGACCCCCACCCCCACGGGAAAGGCGCCACCTTGTTGCCCGGGGCCTACGAACACAAGGATTTTCTGTCACGGTAATGTTAAATGATGTTTTAGAAGTTTCATTTAAAATTATATATTTACTATGTCTCTAATCTGACAGTGACTGTGACTACAGTACCTGTCAAAATTCTCACGGCTGGGGCTATTAGGGCGGATTAGGTTATTTGATTTGAGCAATCGTGAGGTCGCGGTGGCGAAGTGGATATGGTGTTCGCCTAACGATCAGGAATTCCCGGGTTCGATCCCAACTCTGGAGCGGTCTCGAGATCTTCTCCCCAGTACCGGTTCTACCCAGTAACGGGCTCGATAGTGCCTCAATAATCCATATGCTTTCTTTGCACTATCACTGAAATATTTAGGAAAATATCATTCTGTGAATTTTTTTTCAAGGGTTCTAACCCTAGAGCCTTAAGTTTCTCAGTTTGAAAACCTAAACGAGAGATTCTATTGTTGATTAATGCAACAAGTAGCCGAAATCAAAGCCAACACACGTTTATTTTCCTGTTACACTGAATCATTTGGCGTGCCATACGAATATTCCTGTATGTCCTTCGCAATACTTATTAACTCTCGAAGGCCGCAATTATATTATACTTATGTCGTCGTTTCTGTAAATCATTGAGTTACTACTTATTGCATTACTATTTGTTACTTTATTTAGTTCCACGGAATCGTACGTACATTGTGGAGATATCGGGGACAAATACATATAGTAGAGTTGGTTAAATTGTAGACCTATAACAAATATAATTTAATTTTTGAGATCGGTACTTCACTTGTACTGGCGAAATGAACATCGATGTTTATAATATTATATTTATATATAATTGCTCTAGTTGGTGTACAAATGTATGTCCATTTACCTGACGACGTCCGCAGTCAATTATGTCAAAACGATGTCTCTTAAAAGTAACTCTTATTTTTTCCCAGGTTGGAGCGAGCCACCACCACGTACGGGTTTAAAACTGGAGAAAGGGACAAGTTTGACGTGCTAAATTTCGGTAGAAAAGATAAGGTAATTCTAATCAAAATTAAAATTGGTATTATTATTAATTTTGATAAAAACATATCAGCTTTCTCCTCTGTAGTTATTATTATTATTTAAAACGTAAAATGTGCGGACTTCACAGGCTACTCGGGGACGACACTTTACGCAAATGCATTAAACCCCCTTTTCACAGAGCGAGACTCATATACAATGCGTATCAGAGTTTACATCCAATATTCACCGAACTTCATGACCATACTAGTGATTTTCGCATAAATTGCTATTGAAAAAACAGCTTCTGTCATAAATGGCGTTCTTGTTTTCTCGACAGGATGTCAATGTTCCGCCTAACAATTACGCTGTTGAGAAGTACATGACGCTGACCGTTGAAAAACAGCCGTCAAAGTAAGTGACAGCAACATTTGGAAGTAATTGTGTTGCATATCGTGTTAACGAATTTTTCTATAGTTAATTTGTAATAATTCTGTCCAGAATATTCATAGAAATATAGTTCTGTTTGAGACATGATAAATTATCAAAATTCAGACTGTTCAAAATAGCTTAAGCTGTTAAACGCAAATACTTACTGTCCGTCAAATTTTGTAAAATGTTCATTTACCATTCAATGCTTTCTTTTTTAGACACAGCGTTTTTAAGTCCCAGTCCAAACGGTTTCCAACAATCCAGTTTAAACCGGTAAGCACATTTTAAAAGTGTGTACTTGTTAAATTATACATATAGTTCATGTTAATTGTATACATATGCTTGTGAACAAGATGTTTTAATAACAAGAAAGACAACCCCGTCAACAAAAGGAACAACAACTCTGTATTTTGAAAAACGGACATTACATTATTTAGTTTTCTAAAATGCTCAATATATTTGTAAAAAACGCACTACCAATTAATAATAATACAATATTTTATTATTTCACATTATGTACCTTATGTTATAAAGTAATCGATCTTGTATACATGTAAATTAAATGCAAATTTTGAAATTTGCAATCCCATTATGATATTATTTACGTGTAACTGTCAGCGTCTACCTGGCGATAATTTCTATGAAATTTGAATTGAACACGTTTAGTGGACAGAAATAATATTTAAAACATGAAATAAACGTATTAATGTTCAGAATTGGAGCATTTTGTTTTATCCGCATATTTATCTTTCATGTTTACATGTTGACGTATTTCAGTCTAAAGAGGGCAATAGTGCTGAGCTCTTTGTTTTTATATTTGTATAGTAAAAGTTTCAAAACCTCTCCGTGAACGCGTTTTAATAGTGTAACTAATAGCCACGACACGCGGGCTTGATAAAGTTTCACGTTGCATAATAACGGTTCTTAAAACCTGTGCACAAATACGTTTTTGAACCTGATACTTAATTCCAAAAAATTATATGTTGCAAGGTTTGGACTATCATAGATATTTCCATACGATTAATTTCAAATTATCTTACAAGAGAATTCCAACCACACCACATTAAAAGCTGAGCTGCTTTACCATGTTACCTTACAAGTACATCATATATTAATCATGCGATGATATGCTTTACCATGTTACCGTACAAGTACATCATATACCCATCATGCGATGATATGCTTTACCATGTTGCCTTACAAGTGCATCCTATACCCATCATGCGATGATATGCTTTACCATGTTACCTTACAAGTGCACCATATACCCATCACGCGATGATATGCTTTACCATGTTACCTAACAAGTACATCCTATACCCATCATGCGATGATATGCTTAACCATGTTGCCTTACAAGTACATCCTATACCCATCATGCGATGATATGTTTTACCATGTTACCTTACAAGTACATCCTATACCCATCATGCGATGATATGCTTGACCATGTTACCTTACAAGTGCATCATATACCCATCACGCGATGATATGCTTAACCATGTTACCTTACAAGTACATCCTATACACATCTCGCGATGATATGCTGTACCATGTTACCTTACAAGTACATCCTATACCCATCATGCGATGATATGCTTTACCATGTTACCTTACAAGTGCATCATATACCCATCACGTGATGATATGCTTAACCATGTTACCTTACAAGGACATCCTATACATATCACGCGATGATATGCTTTACCATGTTACCTTACAAGGACATCCTATACCAATAACGCGATGATACGCTTAACCATGTTACCTTACAAGTACATCCTATACCCATCACGCGATGATATGCTTAACCATGTTCCTTACAAGTTGATATGCTTAACCATGTTGCCTTACAAGTGCATCCAATACGCATCATGCGATGATATGCTTAACCATGTTACCTTACAAGGACATCCTATACCCATCATGCGATGATATGCTTAACCATGTTACCTTACAAGGACATCCTATACCCATCATGCGATGATATGCTTAACCATGTTTCCTTACAAGGACATTCTATACCCATCATGCGATGATATGCTTAACCATGTTACCTTACAAGGACATCCTATACCCATCATGCGCTGATATGCTTAACCATGTTACCTTACAAGTGCATCCTATACCCATAATGCGATGATATGCTTAACCATGTTACCTTACAAGGACATCCTATACCCATCACGCGATGATAGGCTTAACCATGTTACCTTACAAGGACATCCTATACCCATCATGCGATGATATGCTTAACCATTTTACCTAACAAGGACATCCTATACCCATCATGCGATGATATGCTTAACCATGTTACCTTACAAGTGCATCCAACACCCATCATGCGATGATATGCTTAACCATGTTACCTTACAAGTACATCCTATACCCATCATGCGATGATATGCTTTACCATGTTACCTTACACGTTGATATGCTTTACCATGTTACCTTACAAGTGCATCCTATACTCATCACGCGATGATATGCTTCACCATGTTACCTTACAAGTACATCCTATACCCATCATGCGATGATATGCTTAACCATGTTACCTTACAAGGACATCCTATACCCATCACGCAATGATATGCTTAACCATATCACTTTACAAGTGCAACCAAAACACATTAAAAGCTGAGCTGCTTAACCATGCTTTCTTACAAGTGCACCATATACCCATCACGCGATGATATGCTTTACCATGCTACCTTACAAGTACATCCTATAGCCATCATGCGATGATATGCTTAACCATGTTACCTTACAAGTGCATTCTATACCCATCATGCGATGATATGCTTAACCATGTTATCTTACAAGTACATCCTATAGCCATCATGCGATGATATGCTTTACCATGTTGCGTTACAATTACATCCTATACCCATCATGCGATGATATGCTTTACCATGTTACCTTACAAGTGCATCCTATACCCGTCACGCGATGATAGGCTTAACCATGTTACCTTACACGTGCATCCTTAACCCATCACGCGATGATATGCTTAACCATGTTACCTTACAAGGACATCCTATACCCATCAAGCGATGATATACTTTACCATGTTACCTTACAAGTGCATCCTATACCCATCACGCGATGATATGCTTAACCATGTTACCTTGCAAGGACATCATATACCCATCACGCGATGATATGCTTTACCATGTCATTTTACAAGTGCATCCCAAACACATAAAAAGCCGAGATGCTTAACCATGCTTTCTTACAAGTGCATCATATACCCATCACGCGATGATATGCTTTACCATGTTACCTAACACGTGCATCATATACCCATCACGCGATGATATGCTTTACCATGTTACTTTACAAGTGCATCCCAAACACATAAAATGCTGAACAACTTTACACCGTGATTTTACAAGTGCATCCCACGTGTTTAAGTTTTAATCGGTTTACCAAAGTAGTTACATGGTAAAGCTGCTTTACCATGAGCTTTACCATGTTACTATTTTGGTAAACCGATTAAAACTTAAACACGTGGTATCGAAGTTAAATTTTTTATACGAGTGCAGATGAATTTGCTGTCTTTTTTAGCGTGATGGCCCTGCGCCAGGGAACTATGAGTACCACGAAGTTTTTCCACCCAAAATAGCAGTCTCGTCTGTCTTTAAGTCGAAGACACCGCGTTTCTCCAGCTCCCATACTGTAAGTAGCAATCGCTGTTGCTCATTAAGAGTCTAAACCTTGCACAAACAATCTGTATATCATTGTTTCATACTAACGATGTAGAGACTGTTTGTTCCTGTATTGCTTCATTTGAAGTATCACATTTCCATATTGTAGGTTTTGTAGGAATTGCCATAAATAAAATGCCTTATGCTATCGTTGGCCATGAACGTTTCAATGACGTGTTTTTTCTCGCATAAATACGAAGAAATTTTCACATTCATATGGATGATCGCTAATTGATCATGTTTTATTCTTCAGCAACGAATGGCAAGTACAAATGACTAATAATTAATTCGTAACCACATGTTAGCTAGAGTAGTGGTAACCCGAAATTATTTATAGACTAGGGTGCATGGACATTTTTTGTTTTGCATGTTAAGCTGAATTACTATAACACAACTCATCATCCTTATCCTCATCCTCCTCTTCATCCTCATCCTCATTCATCATCATCATCGTCGTCTTCATCATCATCATCGTCGTCATCATCATCATCATCATCATCATCATCATCATCATCATCATCATCATCATCATCATTCTCATCCTCATCATCCTTATCATCCTTATTATCCTCATCATCCTCATCTTCATCCTTATCCTCATCTTCATCCTCATCTTCATCAACCTCATTTTCATCATCATTAAAGATGCTCATCATCATGTTCTGTCCAAGCACAACGTATGCAGATAATATTGTCTGTTTTGTATAGTACATGTTTATGTGCATGTCATTTCTTTCGTTGTATTTATTTCGTCAGGAAAGCAAGATTGTAGATCAGATAAAGTTGCATATAAAATAATATTTTCAACCCTGTTTACAAGCTGTAATTGAATTACCTTTTTCGAACAAATTTCGAAAAGAAACAAATCACAATGTTATTTATATATACTTTAAAGATTTTTCTGATATTTTATTGAAATTAAGAACAAACTGATTTATTTCCTAAACGTTTAGTTTATCAAATTACAGAATGTGTTAATGTTTGTCTTTGTTCACCTCATACAGTTTTAGATTGCTATATAACTCAAATACTCTTGCCTTTTAAGTAGGTTTAGATTGAACCAATTTAAGCGAAAGTGCATAATCAGAAGCAATATCCGCCGAAAAAGTATCTGCAAAAGCGTTTGTAACAGGCTACTTCAGACCAAGTACATGAAAATGAATTGTTTTTAAAGAAAGGACCAGACAGATTAATGTTCGTAATTTGTACCGTTTACTGTTTAACGAAACATACAGTTTTTATCGTATAAAATGTTGGTGTAACAAAAATTAATAAAAATCACATATTAATCTTCTTTTAAAAACAAATCTGGCTCGGGGTTAATGGACCCTGCGTGCACAATATAACAATGTAAATCTTTTTTTAGTTCATTTTACGTTTTTCAATGGCCATCCGACGAACTTATTATTTTGCTGTGGTCTGATGCAGAAATACTACGAACTCCATGAAATTCCCAATCATTGCAAAGTTTTGACTGTATGCAAATTCAATTCATGATTATTCACGCACTAATTACATTGAAAAGTGTGCGCTTGAAGGCCGAAACGGATTAAGCAAGGGAGATAATTCTGATATAAACTTTTTTGCAAATATTTCAGAGAGTTCCTGGTCCTGGCGCCTACGAGAAAACTTTCCAGGCTACACCCAATGGCGTTCTCCAGAAAATGGGCAGACAACACGGGCTATTCTTTTCCAGCGCGTTCCAGGTTTGAATGATGTGACGTCATCGGAAGTGTGACATCCCAACGGACTTATTTTTTTAAATTCTGGACTCGCGTTTACCCACTGATTAATAGACATCAAACTATAAAAAATATTCTACAAATTGTAATGCTTTGTATTCGCGCTAATGTTGAGTCTTACGCTGCCGTAAGCACTTAACCACCTTCAATTATTTCGTACATTATTAAGAAACACTTTGGTCACTGGTATATTCGCAAACCGTGAAATGAATATTTAAGAATAAATAATTTCTTTATACTCAATACTAAGAATAGGTTGGNTCATCATCATCATCATCATCATCATCATCACAATCATAATCATCATCATCATCATCATCATCATCATCATCATCATCATCATCATCATCATCATCATCATCATTATCCTCATCATCCACATCATCCACATCTTCATCCTAATCCTCATCTTCATCCTCATCTTCATCAACCTCATCCTCATCATCATTAAAGATGCTCATCATCATGTTCTGTCCAAGCACAACGTATGCAGAAAATATTGTCTGTTTTGTATAGTACATGTTTATGTGCATGTCATTTCTTTCGTAGTATTTATACCGTCAGGAAAGCAAGATTGTAGATCAGATAAAGTTGCATATAAAATAATATTTTCATCCTTGTTTACAAGCTGTAATTAAATTACCTTTTTCGAACAAATTTCGAAAAGAAACAAATCACAATGTTATTTGTATATACTTTAAAGATTTTTCTGATATATTATTGAAATTAAGAACAAACTGATTTATTTGCTCAACGTTTAGTTTATCGAATTACAGAATGTGTTAATGTTTGTCTTTGTTCACCTCATACAGTTTTAGATTGCTATTTAACTCAAATACTCTTGGATTTTAAGTAGATGTACATTGAACCAATTTAAGCGAAAGTGCAGAATCAGAAGCAATATCCACCGAAAAAGTATCTACAAAAGCGTTTGTAACAGGCTTCTTCAGACCAAGTACATGAAAATGAATTGCTTTTAAAGAAAGGACCAGACAGATTAATGTTCTTAATTTGTACCGTTTACTGTTTATCGAAACATACAGTTTTTATCGTATAAAATGTTGGTGTAACAAAAATTAATAAAAATCACTTATTAATCTTCTTTTAAAAACAAATCTGGCTCGGGGTTAATGGACCCTGCGAGCACAATATACCAATGTACATCTTGTTTTTAGTTCATTTTACGTTTTTCAATGGCGCATCCGACGAACTTATTATTTTGCTGTGATCTAATGCAGAAATGCAGAAATAGAACGAACTCCATAAAATTCCCAATCATTGCAAAGTATTGACTGCATGCAAATTCAAATCATGATTATTCACGCACTAATTACACTGAAAAGTGTGCGCTTGAAGGCCGAAACGGATTAAGCAAGGGAGATAATTCTGATATTTTTGTGTGCACATATTTCAGAGAGTTCCTGGTCCTGGCGCCTACGAGAAAACTTTCCAGGCTACACCCAATGGAGTTCTTCAGAAAATGGGCAGACAACACGGGCTATTCTTTTCCAGCGCGTTCCAGGTTTGAATGACGTGACGTCATCGGAAGTGTGACATCCCAACGAACTTGTTTTTTAAATTCTGGACTCGCGTTTACCCACTGATTAGTAGACATCAAACTATAAAAAATATTCTACAAATTGTAATGTTTTGTATTCGCGCTAATGTTGAGTCTTACGCTGCCGTAAGCACCTAACCACCTTCAATTATTTCGTACATTATTAAGAAACACTTTGGTGGCTGGTATATTCGCAAACCGTGAAATGAATATTTAAGCATAAATAATTTCTTTATACTCAATACTAAGAATAGGTTGGGTAATATGGGTCCAGAAAATTAGCGTTTAAAGAAATGAAGTGTGCATATAAGAAAGTCACGTACAAATGAGTTGTGTACTCCTTCGAAATATTTCCCTCAGATGTTTAAAACGTTTAACAGTTTTAACACAGAAAACTACTACACACTCATGCTGCTAAGCTTGTGAAACTATACTATTTTGCTAAGTACGATGCTTGGAGAATACATAACTGAAGTCAGAAAAGTGGAAAGGTCAAAAAACGAATTTACCTGGATGGGTTATCTTATGAGCAAAACATTTACAGATGGTATTGAAATAAAACTTGCAATGTTTTATCAGTTTACGTTAACATTATCTAGATTTCTAGGTATGATTTAACACGATGTAAAAACAATAAAACACAAATTACCGATTTTCAAAGATAAAGAATTTTCATTTTTGCTTATTAGTCTAGAAGTGCTACAGAATAACTTTAGTATTCTATATTGCTGAAGACATAGCCACTGCCTAAATTGTTACAGGCAGTTGCTAATTTAAATCATTTGTAATTTATTTTATGAAATCTTCTTTTTGGTTGTCTGGGATTTCAGATCTTTGATAGTTTGCTTTGTTGTTGCTTAATAACATGTCTTAAAGCTATAGTTATAAAGATCTAAATGGTTGCTATTGTTAACCTTTTCTGTCTTATTTGATAGAAAATCATGATCTTCACTTCACATAATTTAGTCATTATTTTTTTAAATTCTTTTGAAGACGGATTACATTGAGGAGTTTTTTCAAAGCAAAAAAAAATCTCATTGGTGTACTATGAATGAATACATTTCCTAGATTTATTACTCTTGTAGTTAGAGTCTTTTGTTCATCATTTTCACGTGTGCTCACTGTTCTTGTTTTCAATAGACACTATTTGTCAGTATCAGTATTATCATGTTGTTGAATATTTATAGAATATACAATTTTGTGTTGCATTGGAAATACAAGTAAAACATAAAAATATGTTTCATTTTTTATTACCAAAATACATATTACAAGACCGGCTTGCTCAGTTGTTAGAGCGCTGGACTACAAATCCTAGATTTGCGGGTTCGATCTCCGGCCTGGCCACATAACATACAATAAACATGGGATTGGTCATGAAATCCTTTCTACGGCCGTTCTATCCTTACCTCTGATTCAAGTTGAAAGTTGTGGGATACTGGCATAAGTATATACACTATGTACTGGCAATCCAGCCTTCACAAAACTGTTTTTGTCTGACCTTGACCTTTGAGCTGGTTACACAGGCATAAGCGCAACATGTACTCTCAGCAGTATAAACATGAGAGATGATTTAATAATTTAGTTGACATTTGAACCTATCCAGTTTTGTAGAGTTTATTAAATAAGCAAGTATATTAATGAAATTCTCACGAATATTAATAAAATAGGCATATAAACGTTTCGACGTTTACTTCATCAAAAAACGGTTGCATTTGCCTTTACCACCGCACAATGGCCATGACCAGGTCCGTCAAGAGAAACTATGTAAAGGCAAAGCTAAAACATCTCCCTTTTTTTGATTTTAACCTAAATTAACCTATTTCAACTTTAATTTTCTCAGATAAGTCAAAAGTTAGAGTACATTTACCCTTAGTACAAAAACTTATATGGAGCTCTGATGGTCACTGAGAAATGTATAGAGATGAGAAGACTTTTTTTATGAAAATATTTGTTAGACATAAATTTATGGTGAAGCTTTTTTTTTTAACAAACCGTTATTAAAAAATTACATTTGAAAAAAAATATCGATTTCTCTAAACTTGACCCGATCACTTACACTAAATCAATGTTTTCGGCTGCAATTAAAGCTTTATTTTAGATTATCTTATTGCAAATCATTGTGTCGGTAAACCAAGAACGTGAGGCAAAATTCGACGCGCATTCGAATGAACTACTTTATACAGAGCGATCTTGCCCTCGAAGGGGCCAATATGCGGATGCTTGATCTACAGCCTCGGCCAGTAGGGGTCTGGATACATACAGGTATGCAAAAAACGATAATGTCACAATTGAAAAATTGTCTTTGCTGTGGCTACACACCCTTATATTAACGGTCATCGAAAAAACTTACTCATGAATTCTACGTAACTAACGACGTATAAAAAGAGCAACAATTTTCGAATAACGAACAAATAACTCCAAATCGTGATTTTCGTTAAAGGTGTATTAAATAATTTGGGAAACACTCACATAAAAGTAACTATAACTTGCATGTTGTTATAAACAGGTAGATGCGATGGTTATCGTTCTTGGCATAGTTAAGAGCAGACTGACTTGCAACGCATAATACTAACCTTAGTTGTCCGCAAGCGAACAACTAAAAATACCAAAACAGCGGCAAACAGAAAACGTGCATTTTTTTTTATCTTTTTTTTTTATCTTATTCACGCGAACAGGTCATTCAATTGACGATCTTTTTTGTGTAGTATATTGTTAACAAGAAATTTCTTTAAAAAAGATATACGGCGTTGTTTGTGGTTGGAGTTGGTGTTGGTGAAAGGTATAGAGTTTAATGAATGAAATCAAAGATAGTATAATTATGTCTTTTTCTTTGCAGTTCTTAGGTGCATTTCACGCAGTACGGGATGTTACGCGTAGTTTTTGCGGTTTATTTTACATTATTACATATTTCAATTTCAAAAACAATTAAAAATGGTTTGGCCAAAACTGATATCAGGATATCGAAAAACGATACTTTTATGAACTAAATTATACTAGTACACAGACAGCAATATGGTAGTAATAACTTAATATGAGAACATAGCCTTAAAGTACAAACGCTCTGGCGCTGACAAGACTTTTCATTAGAGATAAAATTGTGTCATGCTGAACACGCTGCAAACCAGCGTATCATGCTATACTACAAAGACGCGTTCATGTTTCAATGATCTGGGGGATCATGCTCAAATCAGCCGATGGCATAAATGAAGTGTATTCATTCGTGTCTAGCCGCGGGAAATTTTATTTGAATTCTATTTGACACTTACATAGGTCAGGTAAGGTGAAAAGCTAGGTTATACAGCTACGTCGAAAAAAAAAATCCAATTCTGCATGGGCTAATATAAACTTTAAGGGATGCAGCACTGCGTTGTGCGACGATGTTAACTGCGTGTACAGCAGGAAACTATTTTATCTCCAATGGAATGGCTAAAGGGATACAACAGTTTCGCAATCACGGCTCAAAATCAAAGCAGGTTGTGTGTTTCCCTTCATATTTGGCAAATTGTCAGTATCGGCGCGTTTATTCTTAAAGGGTATGTTCTCCTATTTGGTAATGACTACAATATTGCAGTATGTGTATTAGTATATTTTATATCATATAATTATTGATGTTCCAAAAAACTAGATTATTCGGACGCCATAACCCATAATGTATTTGAGATTAACTCAATCACGATTAATAATCTTTAGCGTGAATAATGTGATCATATACCACCCCATATTTTCATCAGTAAAATATGTGCTACGGTAATTGTGTTATAAGACCTCCCGTGCTTCACGTTTCCAATCATTTTGTTAGTTCAGTCCGGTTCCTTGTTATGTATATTTTGCTATTTCTGACAACTTAAATTTACACTGTTGGGGCATAGGTCGCAACTTGTAACAAGCCTTGCTCCATCATTGTATCCCATTGTCTAAATCAAAGATATATCCGTTTATTTCAAGTTTAAATTTTATAAACACTTTTAATACACTTTAGATACACATTATTACGAAAACAGTATTAATTATTATTATGGACAAATCATCCTGGACCTTGCAGATATTGTCAAATGTCAGCTTGAGATGTACTATTATGGACATGGAAGGCGGTTGCTATAGAATACAGATCCGTCTTGACCATCAGATAATAGAAAGATATAATTTCTCATTACTTGATAACTTGAGATAGCGTCCAAAGATAATTATATCAACTTGCAGAATCCTGTTCGAGCAATGGTACGTTGACGGTCTCGGTTGATAAATATTTGCCTGTTTTCGAAAGGCAACGCCTATTGGGAGTGGAAAATCAGAAACACGTCTGAGGGAGAACTTGTATATGTTGTCAAAAAACAATTTAACAATATTCGGTTTTATTGAATTTTTCCTTTTGTAATTGTCTGTCTGTTAATTATTTTAAACTCTAAAAACAAATACTTATTCTTGCACTGATTGAACGAATATTGGAAATGTTTGTAACGCGATCGCGAATGAAGAATTTGACCGAAATTGTGGGTTCTCGCTGTTTCGCGCACGCTTAGTCTCCGCTCTAGTCATGTGCCCCCCCCCCCTAAAGGAAAAAAAAACAGAGTCAATTAATTTCCGGAAAAACTTGGTTTTGACTCTGGCGTTTAGCTTATTTCTTTAAATACCATATTCACAAAACAACTAATCTCTAAGCTGTTTGTCAGAAGGATGTTTTCTTTACAAAAGTACAAGAACATTGTATATGTGTAGGCGCCTGAATACGTTCATTTACAGCCCCTTTACTCGTTCACTGTTGACCATGAAACTATTTTATCTAGTGCCTATTAATGCTTAGGGGATAAAATCGTTTACTACTTACATGTCGATGTATCAGCTTATGTGTAATTCAAGGTACATGGTAACATAAACGTGTCAAAAATTGTGTAACTCAATGTATACGCGCCTCCTTATACGAAGCCATGTGCATGGCACGTAACATGTGTCAACTAATGTGTAAATGAATGTACATTGATTGAACTGCATGTATGTATTTGTCACCGTATTATGTAAGTCAATGCACTTAAAACGTTTACTTTAAGATGTTTCTTCTATTATCTAATTTCAAACAGAAAAAGTTGATATCTTACTATAGTTTGTATATAAACCTCCATATACATAAAGCAACCAACAGATTGTAAAACATGTAAAAAACGTTATTATTTACAAACTTTACAATAAACTAGGCACATAATGAACTTACACATTATCTAACCAGTTCGTTTAAACGAAATTAGTAGCAGCAAAACAATTATATAAAAAAGTACTAAACAAGCACCTATAAATAATCATACTCAGCAAATACATTGTAGCATAATATTATCTGATAATTACACCAGACTATAACACAAAACAATACTGCATAGCACACGTATGTCAGGAACATCATATATCAAAACAGGCAAACACTCTAGGGGCGACAGAGAAATGCTAAAATCTCTTCTCTTTATTGCGTATGAACTGTTCGAGTTAGATATGTATTCTATCAATTTCACATAAACACACAATTCAGCGTTTTAAAACGCTGAATTATGTGTTTATTTGATATTGATCGAATCAAAATCTAACTCGTGCAGTGCGAATTATGAATCGTCGTCCATGGTGAACGTAAGACACACCTAAGAGTCTGTTTTATTTACGAGGTAATCTGCGCCAATTAAAATAATACTATATACCGCATGAAGACTATGTCTATCATGTGTTCATTGTTCTGAAAGTTGTTCGGAGAAAGGAATAGGAAGTGATCAATAACATTTCCTCACACACTCAAGCACTAATGGTAAGTTTCCGCGTATACTCTTGAGAGCAGTTTTTTTCGATCGTTTCAACTAAACCTATGGTGTCAGAATACAGCATATTTGTTTCTTGATTGAAGTTAACAAAATGTTTCCATTAATGAACGGTAGTTTTGAAAGCTTAATTTTGAAAAAAGCATTGAATCAAATGAATCCAAACAAGGTACCAAATAGATATTTTTTCAGTGATTTCTTAGTCTTTCCATTTGAATTTCAACATCTGGAGAAACACGTATTTTACCAGCATTTCTTTTCAGTCAGATACAAACCTTACAGTTTTTCAACTCTACTTAGACCAACATAGTGAATGTGGTCAATTTTCTTTGTTCCAAAGTTAATTACAGCTTCTGTCATAGTGGAACCCTGAGCTTTGTGTATTGTTTTCCCTGCTGAAAGATACATAAGGATTTGGCGTCTGATGATCAAGTAATTTTTGGTAATACTGGTAAGTAAAGCGACGACACTTTCCATAATAGGTGTCCAGTTCAACGGAATGTCTGCAGTGTATAGATGTCTATATCGACTGCGCCACTAACAACCAATAGTTGGATCATCAAACACAACGCAAATTATGCTGCATCTACAAGAGTTTTGAACTCTGAAATCATTTTTTTATGATGCATGCTGCACCATTAGTCAAGCCATCGTCTGTGTCTACATTCAGATTTATTTCTGCAGGCAATTCAATTCCAAGGGTAAGTTTTTAGGCATATTCATCGTTTTTGAAGAGTCATCTGGTATTTTAGATATAATTTTACTGTGTAGCGATGCACTTATATCACCAGATACATCATCAACAGCTTCAACTGTAACAATATAACTGACATGCATTTCTTTTAAAATAAAGAATTGTGCAATGATACATCTTCCCTTTTGCAAAATAAATGAGATTTGGTTTTAACGTCAATACTACCACCCTTAACTACTCTATATTTTAAAATATCAATATCCTCTTCAGTGTGAAGGCCTTCCCACAATCTATTCAGCAGCTCTACAAATGCAGCATCATATATCTGATGCATTATCACTTATAGTTGAAAGTATTTTCACCCCTAAAATGATTGAAATATTTAATGAAACCTTGATAAATGCACTTTATTAACACACTTTTCCAAACACCATCACCGCCCGATAGAAATTTTTAAGTGGAAATGCATTGGATTTCATTGTACTAAGCATGTACTAAAAAAATGTTTTTGTTCATGATTTAACTTTCGGATACTCTCAAAGTAAGCATCATTGTCCACCTCTTTCTGAGGAAGAATTTCATAATTTGAGCGTCGCATAGTAACATTCAAGTCTACCCCTAAATCATAATATAATGAATCACTATCAACAGAGTTTGAGTCAAAGCAACCAAACTGACTGGCAAGCGAGACACCTGCATTTTCATCTATTGCTTCTTGATGTTGCGCTTCCATGTTAACAGCTGGTTGTATTTACACACTACATTCATTGCAACCAATGGCTCCGAATTAAAATCACATTTCTTAAATTGCATCTTATTAGCATTGATTTCTTGAATTTTCGATTTTAAACATTGTCATATTCTTCAAAAAAAATCCCTATCATCATCTCTTCAATTTCTGAACAGAATAAGTTTTTGACGAAAATGCTCTTCCCTATTCTTATTGATAGGTGTTATATTGGAAAAATTATTTGCCCACATTTCCTTTTCCTTAAGCATGTGCAACATGGTTACTTTAACACTTTGCCACTAATTTCATTATTAATAGGCGCAATGTCATCTTCTTGATCATGCACATATTCAGTTTCGGGTAATTCATCTACTTCAACATTAACAGATTTATTTTCCTTTTGCTTAGAGATGAAATCATTCCATGAAGCAAATTATGCATAACACATTAGTTCCATAGACTTGGGTCGCCTTTTGTATCTCTTATATAAGAATACTATCGATTTCTACATCAATTGAATCTTAAGAAAGACACTGCAGATGTGTAAATAGTTTGTCATTTGCTTGATTTGTGTCAACATATATAACCTGCCTTGTACAACGTCTCAGTGGCATCTGTAGTACCAAATAGACAGCCTCTTGGGCTCCAATCTCAAATTGGTAAAACACTGATTACCAATTCTTCTTACTTGTTCTCGTATGTTGATGTCTTTTGACTGAGCCTCGGAACAAGCATCCGAAAGCAAGTTTGATTAACCCCTTTGTTCTTTGGAGATGTAAGACACTATGTAAGAAACACAAGCGTATGGATCAAGTATGTACTGCAAGTCCATATTGGCCATCCAGCATTGCATTAAAAAAGTGTTGTAATTATGAATCCGTGTCTAAGCTAAAGATCGCGTCGAGAACGCGTCGAGAAAACTGTCACTCTTTTTAAGGAGGATCTTATTACCTCAATATAAGTATTAAAGTCAATACCAAGAGAAACAAGGAACTCATCGAAATCTATTTGTTTGTTATTAGTGTGTGCCTCATTTAAAAATGCTGTTATTTTTGTAACCTCCTGCGAATGCTGTGGGTATACTAAACACGCATCTAAATGATATAATATAATAGTCTTTGGCATAGGAAACAAAGGAAAGTTGAATCGGCATACATTTGTTTCACGATTGTGGCATGTTTTTGAATGTCGATGTGTTTGGTAATTCACTTATTCTTGGATTGCATTGTCATTTTTACAGGTTATATACTTGTCAACAATGTCTGTGATTAAACTGTCAGGTGAAACACCATGCAGTGGAGCATCTTTCACCCACAAAAGCATATGAATATGGGGGGAATTTCTTTGCTGAAATTCAACTAGATAAAAAAGTCCATTATTTCACCAACTGGCATAATTGTGCTTTTTAAATGTCTTTTATAAGAACTTAAACTCTCATGTAAAAGTACCGGGCACAAGTGACAGGATCTGACTTTTTCTGCCAGGAAAGAGACCTTGCTTCTTCCAATGATATATCTTTACCAAGGATAAGTTTTTGTAGTGATATCAGCAATGGCAACCATTTTTTTTCTGCTGCGGAAAAAGAAGCAAACCAAGTAGGAGTACCAAGTTGACGAATCATTGCGAAAACATCACGCTTAGCATGCTCACAGTAAGGTGGAGATCCACGAATCGTCCGTAAGACTTTATACCCATCATTTTGCATCGTTAGCTGATCAAAAAAATACTGGATTAAGCAAATAACCGGCAGTTAGTCTCTGGTCTTTAGATTTACATTTTCTTACGGCTAGATCAACCTTATCCTTCACGTGTTTGATTTGCAGACGTTTCAACTTGAAAAATAAGTTTGGAATACATTTAGCAACTCGTCTATGAACATTTCTTAACTCACCTTGCAAATATCACTGTAATGCAATGGTTCCAAACGTTGTGGATTATCAAGACGTGGCTTTCCACAGAAAATTGATGGGAATGAGAGTATTTCAGAATGAAAGTCTTGAAATAAGCTGATAGGACTATTATTTTCTCCTTGAGATACACAAAGCACCTGGTTAAATTCTCTGAAATCAAAGGGCTGTAGACATGTGTCTAAATTGCCAACTAATCGATCATTAAAACTATCATCTTCTGTCCAGGAATCTGAGTAATAGTCATTATCAACTGTATCAACAGCATCCTATCCTTGCTGGGACATAGAATCCGGAAGTATAACATTTTCGTGTGGCTGCTTAAGCCAAGTTTCATTTACAACAATTCCTTCATTTCTACAAATGCTGCTATTTGCAACCAACCGTTTTGCAGTCTCAAATACTTTAATTGGCATAATATTTTCAAATAATACATAGGCCAATTTACGCTTCAACTTTATCATTATAGTGTCATGTTCACTCATCATTCTAGGCAGTGACTTGATTGTGCTAATAACATCAGCAGGAACATTAGCAATATTTCCCATCAGGTTTAACTGACCACCCCTGGGCATTTCACGGAGCTGCATGAATGGCAATCTTGGTGAAACCAATCTTTCTTCCAAATTTGATAACTCCAACTCCTTTTGTAAAAAAGGAAATGCCAAGCAATTTTGTTTGCAAAGAGGAGGCTTTTACCTTTACATATAATTTTATAGCAACCATTGCAAATCCACTCAACATTATCAACACTTTTACAATCTGACAGGTAAGGGCGAACATTTTCCAAATTACTTTTTAATTGTTTGAAGTTTTTCATAGCATACCTAAAAAGGGTTGGGAGCAGCTTGAACAGATATAATCTGGTCCTTCACTTACAAGATTGTTAAACTTTGAAGTAAGATCTACAAACTTATCCAAAACAAATCTATCATCTATGCAACCAGTGAATGACTTTCCTTTCATTTTATCCATTATCTGATCAATAACTTGTTAACGGAGGGACGGATTGGCTCGATACTTCCCATTTGCATTGGCGTTGGACAGTAGATTCTCCCTATTGAAATTGGGGTCACTAGGTCAAAGGTCAAAGTCACTGTTACACTAAGAGTGAAAATGATTTCCGATCCATTACTTGTTAACGGAGGAACCGATTGGCTTGATACTTTCCATGTGCATTGACGTTGGACAGTAGATGGCTCCTATTGAAATTGGGGTCACTATGTCAAAGGTCAAGGTCACTGTCACACTAAGTGTGAAATCTTTTCCGTTCAATAACTCGTTCACCGATTGGATTGATACTTCCCATGTGCATTGGCCTTGGACAGTAGATGACCCCTATTTAAATTGGGGTCACTAGGTCAAAGGTCAAGGTCACTGTCACAATAAGTGTGAAAATCATTTCCGATCAATTACTCGTCAACAAATCTACCGATTGGCTTGATACTTCACATGTGTATTGGCTTTGGACAGTTTAAATTGGGGTCACTAGTTCAAAGGTCAAGATCACCGTGACATTCAGTGTTTAATTGGTTTCCATTTTATATGTCATCAAATGATTGAGTGCTGGGCCTCAAACTTTGCAGATGCATGGACCTCCAATTTTATTCGATCATTGTGACATCACCAGTTATACTACTATAATATTCTCAACCCATTTAATATGATGATGATTTAAAAAAAGTGCACAATTTTGTGTCAACTAAAAAATTATTAAAGTGGCAAAGTTACACTCACATGATAAGATTTACTCTTATGGTCAGTTTTGTTGCAACAAATCCTGAATCAATGCCCTTTTTTGTGGGGGGAGGGGCATAAGTCTCCGACTGCGGAGCTTTTGTTAACATTAGTAAAAATAAGCTTTTGGTTACCATGGCAACCATACTTTCAATTAAAGAAACTTGTAAAGGACCACCTCAGGAACATTCCTGCTGAATGTATTAAAATCCACCAAATGGTTTGGGTGATTAGTTATTTGAAAGATAATGTATAAGCTGGACATATGATGCTGGACAAGGGATTATGATTGACCACATTTGCTCCCCTAATGAGCTCAAGTGAGCTTATAACACCGCAGAAATCATGTGTTGTCAATATGAGCCCCACTCTGGAAAAACTGGGCTTAATACATTTGCGTAAAGTATCGTCCCAGATTAGCCTGTGCAGTCCAAACAGGCTAATCAGGGACGACATTTGCCGCCTTTACTGAATTTTCGTCAAGAAGAGTCTTCTTTTAAACAAAAAATACAAAAAAAAACTGAAAGTATCGTCCCTTATTAGCCTGTGTGGACTGCACAGGCTAATCTGGGACGACACTTTACGCACATGCATTAAACCCCCTTTTCACAGAACAATGCTCATATCTTTTGACAAGTGTTTTAAAACAAATTCGGACCCAAAACAAACAAAACTGGATCTAATATAACTATCTTAAAATGAAACAGTCACATTTTTAGCGAGCTATAAATTTAATTTGTTCCTTTTGTGCTGAGTTTTTGCATTGGTTGTCCCATTACATAAACACTGCATATCTAGCTAAAATATGCAACAAGTTCCATTGCAATTACTATTTAACATATGAGCCTCGCTCTGTGAAAAGGGGTTTCATAAATATGCGTAGAGTGTCGTCCTTGATTAGCCCTGTGCAGTCCGCACAGGCTAACCAGGGACGAAACTTTCCGCTTTTATGCTATAATTCGTTCAAAGAAAGAATCCAGTTTAGGCGGAAAGTGTCGTCCCTGATTAGCCTGTGCGGACTGCACAGGCTAATCTGGGACAACACTTTAGGTACAGGCATTAAACCCCCTTTTCACAGAGGGCGGCCAATATAACACTCTGAAATTCCACCATTATTTGGGTATGGCCGTGAGCTCACATGACCTAGTTTCAATCGCAGCCGAGATTTCATTGGAACTAATGTTCTCACAAAGTTTCATGAATGGCCAATAAATTTGGCTTGTATAGCGTCAACAAGTTTTCACTTGTCATATAAGGAAAACTGCCCCGCCATCATGCAGCCATGTTTTTTTACAAATCAGAGGAATTTTCAAACTCGTCCAAGGTATCATTTGGACACATGTTCTGATCAAGTTTCATGAAGATTGGACAATAAATTTGGCCTCTAGAGTGTAACGAGGTCAATGTTGACGACGAATCAGAAAAGCTCACCATGAGCACATTGTGCTAAGGTGAGCTCAAAACCAACAATGGAAGAAATCTGTACAATAGATATGTGTTTCTCTATGAAACTAAGTATTTTTTAGAACGGAGCACATGATTACAGTTTAAGAATAAAAAAGAATAAAATGAAAATGTAAAACTTGTCCTTAAATGGGCCCTGCATTTGGGAGACATAGATAAGATTACAATAATACACTGATTACATAAAATTCTAAAGAAAAAAAATCATCAGAGCAATACAGTTGATTCCTTCCAACAGATGATAAGCATGTTTTGAAATTGTGTGGCAACACAATTAATCAATGGATGAGAATTATAAGCAATTACACATAGCATTAATTACAACGTCAACACAGCCAATATTTTCAAACAACACAGCATTATGTGAACTTGCAATAAGGCATCAGTATTGGAATACTTGTTGTTGGTAAACATTGCATTATATGCAAATTTGCTATATTATTTATTAAGTTTGACAATTTATAATCAAAATGCATACATAATTGTATTATTTAAATTTAATTTACTACAATCAGGATGTTCAATTTGATTTGATCCTTACAACTTTTAAGTGTGTCCATGCGTGCATGAACACAGTTTAAAAATACAGTTAAAATTATAAAAATACGATCACTTTAAATGGAAAAGTCATTGAAAAGTGCTTATTATAATTACAAAAATAAATTCAGAACATAAAATGAGCAGATTTGTGTGAAAAACTCACTAAAATGATGTAACGAATTATTTCGGTAAAGTATGTGATGTAATGCAACACTAAATATGAGTTTGTTGTGACCGAGAATTTATGTTGGAAGTACATGTTCCAAAATGTTTATACTGAAACTAGCACTAGCTAGAATTTTCGAATGGAAGAAGTTACAAGCATACTGAGACGGATTTCTCTGCACACGAAAATCAGGTCTCTAGGTCAAAGATCAAGATCATAGTTCAAGGTCTAAGGTCAAAACATAGTCTCGAGCATAAATAGGATTTTGAAATAACTTGGTATACGTTGCAAGCATACTTAAGGATGTAAAGGCACAAGCACGCACCTAGGTCAGAGGTCAAATATAATTTATTTAAAGACCCTCTTTCAAATATTCACCTAAAACAACTCATTTGATCGACTTATGTCTAATAATATGACCCTCTTTTTACAATAACGTATATGTATTATGAAACTGATGTGGAAATTGCTAGTAAAATATGAAGCAATGATTGAAATTCACACCAAATTTTATTTTTCTTAACGCATTGCAAAGAGAAAACTTAGGGATGGTAGAGGGATAAAGATCATTAAAATATTTCCTGTGTCTAAGAAAAGTGTCATTGAAATGCTAAGTACTAGGTTATTGTTTCAGGTTTAGCTCTTAAATTCATGAACAAAGTTTAATTACTGATCTTTCTTTTCTCTTTCTTTCTTTCTATGGTGTACTAAGACAATATATTTACTTCAGAACTTTAAGTTTGTATTTTTCTAAAACCACTTGCTGACCTACTGAAGAGAGGACATCCATTGTAACCGATTGTCTCTCTTTATTCCTGGAATCTGGCTGTGGTATAGTTCAAGGTCGCCATGGCGTAGTGGATATGGTGTTTGCCTGGTGACCGAGAGGTCACGGTTCAATCCCACCATGGAAGCGTTCTTTAGATCTAACCACTAGACACCCAGATGGTTCTACCCAGGAAACAAACTAGAGAGCGTTTCTATAATACTTAGGCTTTCGCTGCAATTGAGCTAAAATAAATAGGTCTAAACTTAACTATGCTCGAACAACTATGAGACATATCATCCTATTTGTGACTCGTAAAGTCAGTTAATTATCTGTGAGAGGCTATAAAAAACAATTACATAATGATGTTTACCTGGATAGATTCTCTGTAGGGAATGAGACAAGTCCATTTGTAACAGTCTTTGAATATTGCCAGAAAAGATAGTAGAGGTATAAAAAGAACTTACTTATATCACAGTTGTTCATGCAGATAATTGTAAATATTCTTTGATTGAACTGGGGGTATTCATGCAAACAATTGTCAGATTTAAAATATAGGATGTAGAGGTTATGCCAGACTAAAAAATGGCAAAGGGTGGGGGTTGCAGATTCTGAAAAAGAGCAGGGTGACCTTTTTCTGAATTTTTGGGGATGGTAAACTTTGTTTATTGGAAGTGACTTAGTTATGCTGTTTCCACTTAAGTTCTAATATTCAATCATCCATTCAGCATACATCCATGAGGCATGATCTTTATCAAATATAAGTTTATGTCAATATCAAGTTATGCTGTTTGTTATTCTATACAATTGCTAATAGCCACTTAAAACACTTAAGCTGTTTTTGTATTTACCAAACATTGAAAAATAAAAAAGGGTGGGGCATCAACATGCGAGGTGGCCACACATTTTAATAGGGTGGGACATGCAAGTTGAAGGGTTTCTCCTGCTTATCTACTTTAGCCAAATCAGTAATTGCTGTATCTTAATATAATTACATATATCTGATTTTTGGTATGTGAGTGTACCTACATGACTAACAGATAAATTTTGAGTTTCAGTTCGGTCCATGGATTTTTGGCGAACTTATGAGCCTAACTTAATCTTATAAATTTTCTTTATAATAAACGTTTTCCGGAGGTTTTTTATGAAACACTTTCAGATATTTAGCTGATATTTGGTATGTGAGTCTACCTGCCTGACTTTCAGATCAAGTTTGAGTTTCGTTCCATCCCATCGATATTTGACGAAATTATGTGCCTTTGACTGAGGTATTTTCTTTTAACTAAAATGTCCGGACTTTTCTTCCAAAATGCTTTCAGATACTGTCCAAGGCCCGTTACTTTGTCAAAAATCAATGGACAGAAGCAGTTTGCCTTTCATCATTGATACAAACATTAATTTTGTTCTCCTGACATCTCAGCCGTGTACAAAAATGGTTCTTGGTTAAAAAAACAAGGTCAGAAGCCAAGTTTGTTACACGAACAGCACAAAAGCTTTTAAAAACTGTACAGTTCCTTAGTTTGCAGGTATGCAACCTCTCTTGTTTGATAATAAGTGGAATTCAAACCATTCTGATTTTGTGATATCTATGCTAGGTTCAAAACTGGGTCACGTTGGATTAAAAACCAAGTCACTATGTCAAATTAAAGAAAAGGCTTGTGAACACCCTTCAAACCACATATATTTCCCAATTGTCATGAAACTTGGTGAGAACATTTGTCCCTATAATATCTTGGCAGAGTATAAAACAGGATTATGTGTAGTCAACAGTTGGGTCTCTATATTAATTTTGAAGAAACACTTTTGTGGCCATATTTAGAGGCCACATATTAATGAAACTTTGTCAGAACATTTTTTTATGATATATTGGCCATGTTTAAACTTGGTCACATGGAGTAAAAAACTATGTAACTATGTTTAATTCAAGGAAAAGCTTGTGAATACTCCAGAGGCCACGTTTATTGTCCAATCTTTATGAAACTTTGCGAGGACATTTATCTTTATGATATCTACCATGAAAAATGGTTACCTGGTATCAAAAACTATCAAAAGGCCAAATTCAAGAAAAAGCTTATGAACACTTTAGAGGCCCCATTTATGGCTCAATCTTGATTAAACTAGGTCAACACATGTTTCCCAAGAATATCTCATATTAATTTGTAACTGGCTCACATGGGTTTATCTACAAGGTCAAAAACAAACACGCTTGTGCACGCTGTAGGTCAACATTTATTGCCCAATGTTTATAAAACTTGGTGTGAATAGTGTTCTAAACGATATCTTGGCTGAATTAAAAACTGGGCCACATGGCTTCAAAAAGTTGGTCATAAAAAAGGGCAGGGTGACCTCTTTTCTGAAAATTTGTCGGATGGTTAGCTTAGTACATTTTAAGTGACTTAATTATTCTGTTTCCACTTAGGTTCTCATATTTGATCATCCATTAGGCATATATCCATGAGGTATGTTCTTTATCAAATTTGATGTTCATATCAAGTAATACTGTATCATGTTAGTCTATACAATTGCCAATAGCTGATGCAAATACATGAGGTGTTTCTGTATTCACCAGAAAATTGACATAAACAAAATTTAGGGGCATACACATGTAAGGGCCCCCTGCTTTTCAGCTCAATTCCTAGAATTAGGATTGATTGTTATAAACCAGTACTTATTGAGTTAAGTAATTACTGTTTTAATTATATAATTACATTTATATTTAATCAATAAATAATTGTAATGTGTGGTTGAGGACCATGAATGGCTATGGTTAAGGATTGTTTGTAGCAGGGTTAAGGTATATGATTTACCGTGGTTAAAAACCATGATTTTCCATGTTTAAGGTACATGATAAAACATAAATAAGGACAATAATTTGCGATGGCTAATGAAATGGTTCACGATGCTTAATGATCAGAATTGGATATTGTACATGATTGACCATGGTAAAAGATCGTAATTAGCAATGGCACATGACCCTTGTTGACCATGGTACAAGATCATCATTGGCTATGGTACATGACCCTGATTGGCTATGGTACTAGATCATCATTAGCTATTGTATACGATCATGATTGGCTATGATACAGGACCATGATTGGCTATGGTACAGTATCATGATTGGCTATGGTACATGATCATGATTGGATATGGTACAGTATCATGATTGGATATGGTACAATATCATGATTGGCTATGGTACAGTATCATGATTGGCTATGGTACAGGATCATGATTGGCTATGGTACAGTATCATGATCGGCTATGGTACAGGATCATGATTGGCTATGGTACAGTATCATGATTGGCTATGGTATAGGACCATGATTGGCTATGGTACAATATCATGATTGGATATGGTACAGGACCATGATTGGCTATGGTACAGTATCATGATTGGATATGGTACAGTATCATGATTGGATATGGTACAGGACCATGATTGGCAATGGTACATTATCATGATTGGCTATGGTACAGGATCATGATTGGCTATGGTACAGTATCATGATTGGCTATGGTACAATATCATGATTGGCTATGGTACAGTATCATGATTGGCTATGGAACAGTATCATGATTGGGTATGGTACAGTATCATGATTGGATATGGTACAGTATCATGATTGGATATGGTACAGTTTCATGATTGGACACCTATTTTGGGTCACTAGGTCAAAGGTCAAGGTCACGGTGACCTCTTATATTAAACTATAACATAGGCTCTAAAATCAAAGTGCTTCCACCTACAATTTTGAAACTTCATATGTAGATGCACCTTGATCAGTTCTACACGCCACATTTTTTGGTCACTAGGTCAAAGGTCAAGGTCACTGTGACCTCTAAAATCAAAGTGCTTAGAAGTCCTTTTTCCATTTTTTTCATGTATTTATTCAAAACTGCACCCACAGCCGAGCGTTGGCACCCGCTATTCGGTGCTCTTGTTATTATAATATTATCATGTGAGGTTTGTAGTTTATTTGTCACGGTGGTAAAATAAGATATAAAAAGAAAAAAAAACTGAAAGTTTCATATACATGAGAAGCATATGGCAACGCACTAGTCCATCTTTATGTATGTCTGTAATGCGCATTTTTGTAAGAACTTTAACAAGACATTGGAAAACATCCCAACCCTCTATGCTCTATGTAATATAAAGTTTCTTAAAACCCATATAAGGAGAACGTCTTAGCCAATGGCACTCATATTTTTAAGTAAACCTGAACCGTTTCCATGAGGATTGGATTAACATGTTACTTCTGGAATGTTCAGAAACTTTTTATTTTATTTGACATTAGCAACCTAGTTTTCGAACACAAATTCGTAATTTACCCAATTGTCATTTATACCAATTTTCTTACAAAGTTTCGTGAATATTGGAAAAAAATATAATCTCTAGTGCGTTAACCATGTACCATGCAGGAAAGATGCTTGACAATGGGCAAAATGTCATCACAAAAGCTCACTCACTGTAAGCAAATTGTGCTCATTTGATCTTATAAGGACTCTTGCTAGATACATCTGTGTAAGCTATGACAGAGCACTGTGAACAGAGGTTTTCTTCAACGATTTTGTTAATAGATTGCGTTTCAAAGCATTTGACTTTAACTGGTAAAACAAATTTCTTTTTTTTTGCTTACATACACCATAAAATTTACAATAAAAGTATTTTCATCATAATAATACAATAAACCGTATACAAAATGCATCTTCTGAAAACAAACTTGTTAACCGGACTGGGGTTTTCATAGGATAAAAGAAAAATACTTATTCCAGTGCATAGTCCAAATGATGGCATTGTTTTCGACATCACTTAGTTTCGATTGAACACTTGTCACTATCAATATACCAACTGTCTATAATCTTCCGTGTTAAGAAGATCTCTTACAGTTCTCAAGCAGTGGTTGAAGTGTTTGGACATGGCTTGGTATTAAAAACTTCCTTCTACAGTTTATAGTGGGTGAATATTAAATTATTACAATTTTAATGTGAACAACAAATGCAACTAAACGTTTTTATAGACAGTGTTAGACAATGACAATTCTGAGTAACATGTCCTTTGTGAAGACCTTCTGATTTGCGAAACGAATAAGTAAATGAACGGATTTGTTTTGGAATTCAAAGATGATTTTGAAGGAGTCCGGCGGACTTCCTAGACACAAAAACAAGGAGTCCGAGTCTCATTTCCAGGCGTCTCGGACTACCGGAATCCCGTTAGTGTCGAACGCTGGTCAGATGTCAAATATAATAAAAGACAGTTTGGTCATTATTCACCTAAACCAACAATGAGAAGATAACCACAATTGCTAAGGCTCGCTAGCCTGTGTTCAATTAGAAATGCCACTGTAATGGCATATAAAAACCCTTAACTTAGATTTGTCAAATAAGGGTAACTTTACCACCCCTGGTGGTAATATTTCTTAAAAAATCAAATAATGTTTAAGATTTGGGAACACACACACCAAAAGCCATTTTTTTAATCAAATCAAAACAATGGTTATGAATTTAGAAGAGTGGCACCACAAGAACATTTGGCATTGTTTTAAAATTATCAGTTTCTGAAAAGTTTTTTTTTTACAGTTTTCAATTAATCTGTATAAGGCACACTACCATGCAGCCTGGCAACCATGCTTTTTAACAAGCCAGAATAAGCTTTCGGTTACCATGGCAACCATATTAAAAAACAACAACTTTAAATTAAAGAAATTTGTAAAGGACCACCTCAGGAACTTTTCTGCTGAATTGCTGAAATCCACCAGATGATTTGCGAGAAGTTATTTATAGATAATGTTTAAGTGGGACATAGGATGCCCAATGTTGCATTGTGACTGACCACATTAGCTCCCTATGAGCACTTTCTGCTCAGGTGAGCAAATAATTCCTCAAAAGAGATTTGTTGTCAATATACATCTTTTGACAAGTACGTGTTTACAACAAAATTCCAGACTGCTTCAACGACCCGTACCACACATACAAGCTGTAAAAAGTAAAAGATGCAAAATTGTGCTTTGATTAATTCTGTTTGATGATATGAATAGAAAAAAAACTGCATTTGATGAATATAAAAGATGTTTCACAAACACTTGTTGTTCACTGCCATGTCGCTGTAAAGATGTATAAATGTCATTTGGACTGATCAATTAAATGTGCATGCGCCTGCAGAAAGAATGTATTATTTGATTTTCCAGTTGACATTTTAAAGGGACCTTTTCACAGATTTTGGCATGTATTGAAGTTTATCATTAAATGCTTTAAATTGATAAATGTAAACATTGGAACTAAAAAGCTCAAGTAAAAAACAAGAATAAAAATAAATAACGAAAAAAAAAAACACAACTGGGCTCGAACCACTGACCCATGGAGTGAAAGTCTAACGCTTTGTCTACTCGGCCATCCTTGCTCATACTGTGAGTGGTGTATTTTATACTTTATATAAGCAATCCGTGTAGTGTCACACAATATAACGATAACAACAGAACTCTACAAATTATTCAATCGTTTCGCGTTGCAACGCTTTATAATTTTCAGGTTTTTAAATCGTCAAACGATGCATATAATGGACATTTAAGAGCATGGTAAATGTTCAGTATTACTGTTTCCTCGTATATATCATTACTTCAACAAAAATTTGCGAATCTGAAACATTTTTTTTTAAATTTTGTCAATTTACCAAAAACGTGAAAAGGTCCCTTTAAGACTGTTTCGCATAGATAGGTCATCTGGAATTCCTAAATGATGCTGAAAACTCATTACAGTATACACTTCTCTGTTAATTGTCAATAAAGCAAGGTATATAACGATTCTTTAGTGACCATTTTGCCGATCTAACACTGGCCTTTACATATGTATATGTAACAATATGTTCTTATTTATGTAAGTAATAGCTTCCATAATGGAATTAATGGGTAATTCTACAACTAACATTAACTTGTTAACTTTCGTTCTAATGATTCTGAAAAAAAAACACTTCTAATAATTATTTTGTTGTTTCATATTCACATAACATTTTGGCACAACTTGCACACATATCGATTCGCAATGAAGTGGTTTGATAAGATGGACCCTTAACATGACATTGAAAAGTTGCACCAAGTTCAAGTGCAATTACTATTTAACATATGAGTCTCGCTCTGTGAAAAGGGGGTTTAATAAATGTGCGTAAAGTCTCGTCCCAGATTAGCGTGTGCAGTTTGCACATGCCAATCAGGGACAACACTTTCCGGTTTTATGATTTTATGATATTTCGTTTAAAGAAAGACTCTTCTTCGCAAAAATCCAGTTAAGGCAGAAATTGTTGTCCCTGATTAGCCTGTGCGGAGTCTAATCTGGTACGACACTACTCACATGCATCAAACACCCTTTTCACAGAGCGCGGCCGATATAATAACACTCTGATATTCCACCATTGTTTGGGTATGACATATAATTGCTCTTGAACGGATGTTTGCGTCATGGTATTAAATGTGTGTTCCGGAAAAGGTATTTTCGAAAACATGATCACGCGTTAATTCCCGTTACCATATAATGAAACACATACTTGTTGCATGCAGACATAAATGTTAACAACTTAACGTATGAGATGTTACCAAACATAACATAACTACATTTGGTTAAATGTTCATGTGATCATTTACATTTTTCGTTTTCTCATGGTGGTGTGATCATTTAAATTTTACATTTTTCGTTATTCTCATTGTGGTGTGATCATTTACATTTTACATGTT
Source organism: Dreissena rostriformis (assembly GCA_007657795.1). NCBI lineage: Eukaryota > Metazoa > Mollusca > Bivalvia > Myida > Dreissenidae > Dreissena > Dreissena rostriformis. The sequence goes on along the minus strand of VMBQ01000849.1, from coordinate 84,681 downwards.
TCGTTTTTTCCATTGTGGTGTGATCATTTACATTTTACATGTTTCCGTTTTTTCATTGTGGACCTGGTAGTGATGTGTGATGTTCTTGGGTGGGGGCATCAAAATTAGCAGTGTCGCCCTCGATTGGGTAGACAAATACATCTTCAATTCAAAGCCGAATGAATCTATTGTCTCCAAACACTCATATTTCACCACGGATTATGGATGGCGAAGTCTGTGATCTAGTAAAAGGAGTACATTTAACAAATACTTAAGTTATGCCTGTCACCAGTATTTTTATTTGTGCAAAGGAATGAACAAACAGAAAAAATAACCATACCCAAGCAAAAAAGCAGCTATTTTATGAGGCAAAGTTTACTGAGAGTTGACTGCCGTTTTCATTTGTTTAACCTGATCCTAATGCAATTGTAATACTTCTACAGCCCTATTCAATATACCAGTTTTGTTCATAACTGTGATATCTGACTGGACACTCCGTGGTAGGGTAATATCTATAGAAATTGTGATTAAATTGATGTATGAATTAATGTTTATCTCATTGTGTCTTGATTACAGATTTTTTCTTGCTTAACATTTTTTATTATAAGAGCAATTCAAATGGGTCTGGCAGTTGTTTATTAATAAATGATAACAAAAGCACAAAATGTAAATGCATTTACGAGGCATACAATGTTGTCCTAAAATTTGTACTGAATTACAAAAAAGACTGTATATTTAGGCATAAAGTACTTAACACCAATGGTATGACTATTCGATTGAATGAATTCGAAAATGTGAATATTCAAATACTGAGTATGGTATTCGATGCCATCCCTAGTAAATAATAAGGTGAATGTTAATGAGAAATTTAATTTATCCAGCAAAATGTAATGAAAGGTAAAGGCATGTTACATGTGTGACATAAGTAAAAACAAGTATGCTGTAATAACTCGTAAGTTTTCGGACACTTAATTTTAGTTAAAAAAAAATGTATCAGAAAATTTAGATACCCACACATATTCCCAAAATACAGTGTCCGTAAATCTCAATACACACTGACAATATACAAAATGCATTGGATGTTCCTGTATTCCTGTGTATAACATGAACTATTAATGCATTTGTAATAGTGTGTGCTTGTATATACCACACCATTCAGAATATAATTACCAAAGAATATGTTAGCAATGAATTTAAAATAATTGGATTGTTTTTTCCTTTTTTGCTAAAAGATATTCCAAGGCATAACTTTGACCACAGAGGACAATGATTAGCATTTTATAAACTGTTAAACGAATGTTTAATTTGCATCTGTGGACATTTTGATTTATTTGTGATTAAAACATATACATTTTGCGCAGTTCAGTTTGTTCCACTTTGTCATAATTATGCAGGAAGACATAGCTGTAGATAATTGAACAGTGCATTGACACTAATGAATGAATCACTAATTTTGATATTCAATCAAATTAACATATTTTGTACTAATTGACATCCTACAGTTGTTCCTGAAGTGATTTACACAAAAACGCGGAAATGCATTAATCAGAACTTTTTTTTTTGTGTTACTATGATTATTTAATTAATTATCGGATGAAGCCATTTTCTATAAGCGGTATTCATACCCATCAAACCAAATAACACAAATGTAACGGCCAAGTGACTTCTCACATTCATCTGCAAGGTTTTATGACCGTCATCAAATAAAACACATGTGTGATGTGAGGGTTCAACGCAAAAAGATTGATTTGTGATAAAAAGGAAATGTCCGAAAATTAAAAACTTAGTATTCGAAAAATAAGAGTGACGGTATGTTTTGTCAGTAAAAATAAAATCTAACGAGAGGGACATGGGCCCTAAGGCGCTCTCCTGAGATCTAAATGAACTAGACTATTGTGAACAAGTGCATGCGGATTCATGAAGATTGGACCATAAACAGTTACTTCTAGAGTATTAACATGTTTTCTTTTCTATTTGACTTAGTTTAAGAACTCACTTGACCAAGTTTCAATCTCAGCCGAGATTTCATTTGGACAAATGTTCTGACCAAGTTTCATGAATGGCCAATAAATGTGGCTAATATAGCGTCAACAAGTTTTCACTATAGCCATATAAGGAAAACTCCCCCGCCATCCGGCAGCCACGTTCTTCAACAAACCAGAAGAAGTTTCGAACTCGTGCAAGATATCATTTGGACACATGTTCTGACCAAGTTTCTTGCATTTTGGACAATAAATGTTGCCTGTAGAGTGTTAACAAGGTAAATGTTGACGACGGAACGGACGACGCACGACATGACAAAAGGCGATCACAAAAGCTCACCATGAGCACATTGTGCTCAGGTGAGCTAAAAACAATAATGGAAGAAATCTACAGAATACAAATTTGTTACTCTTTGAAACTAAATATTTTTCAGAACGGAGCACATGATGACAGTTATAGAATAAAATGAAAATGTACAACTTGTCCTAAAATGCACACTGCAGTTCGTTTTACTTTACACCAAAATATTGTAGAACATAAGAAATCTACACAAGTAAATCATGTTTGTACATGATAGTCAGTTTGGATACATAGATCAAGATTACAACAATACACTGATTATATACAATTTAAAGAAAACTAATCATCAGAGCAATACAGTTGATTCCTTCCAACAGATGATAAAATGTTTTGAAATTGTGTGGCAACACAATAAATCAATGGATGAGAATTACGCAACTAAACAGAACTAATCAAGACATAAACACCGTCAACAACACAGCATTATGTGAACTGGGAATAAGACATCAATTTTGAAATACATTTTGTTTGTTAGCAATTATACAATATGTATTTTTTTAAGTTTGACGAATTATTAGTTAAATACTTTTGATTTTACTACAAAGCTGGTGTTTAAAATTTGATTTGTTTACATTCTTAAAAGATAAAAATGTGTCATGCGTGCATGAACACAGTTTTAAAATACAGTTAAAATTATAAAAATACAATCACTTTAAATGGAAGAGTGATTGAAAAGTGCTTATTATACTTACAAAAATAAATTCAACATATACGAAATGAATAGATTTGTTTAAAAAAATCACTAACATGATGTAATAAATCATCCAGGCAAATAATGTGATGAAAGGCAACGCTAAATATGAGTTTGTTGTGACCGAGAATTCATGTTGGAAGTACAGGTTCCAAAATGTTTGTACTGAAACTTGTGAAACAAAACTATTTTAATCTGCTCGTAGTTTTTGAACCAAGGTGACAATAGAAACAAAAAAATGTGCATTGGTTATTTGTAGTGTTTAGCAATCACTAACACAATTCAAGGCCAAACACTGGACCACGTGTATTAAGAGGTCATTATTAGCAATAGTAATTATCTTAAAATGTGATTGGCATATATATTTAATTAATTTATCCGATTAAATCGGTAATGATAAAAACATATTTTAATTTTTATTTTGGCTGCTCGCTCACTCCCATTTTTGGGCGCCTAATTTCGTGGTGAACTCCATAAGTGCCTGTTTAAGAAGCATGCTTCTCAAATCACAGTACAAGGCGTCGAAGTTTGTGAGTATATTTTTAATGCAATGATTTTGAATTGTTGAACACCATACAGTGGTCGGAAAGATTGTGTCTTACACTCATTACTTTGACAATATACGTTCTATTAAAGTAATGATCCTCATGATAAACGCTATTATATGAATATGTAGGTCACTTGTTTATGGGTTATCGAAGAATAGATGCTTATATAAACAACAACCATGTTTATTGCAGCAATACTGTTTTTGAAGTACATTATATAATCTCATGCACAGATAAAACTAACATACTTATTGTTAAAGCGTTACGGTTAAAATGAATATAAAGAACTATATGAATTAATAACACAATGTCCACCCATCGCTCTTACTATTACAATAACTAGTTGGTTACTGTAAAGAAATCCACGAATTCTTCAATGGTATCGATTCCATAAGTCATCGGTAGCCGTCCACGTTTGCGATCAACGTAACTGATCTATCCCTCCTTCATATATTTGGCTCCGATTTTCTCCTGTGACCACTGTAAGACTTCATCAATGACAGGCGTCTTCAATTCCATTGTATCTGCCATATATTTGACAGTTAGCAAGCCGTATGGAATCCCTTCTGTGATAGACATGTGCTGAAAGTTCGGAACAAAGGTGGCATCTGATGTTTTTGTCATTGGGTTTATCCATCCTTCCAAAGCTTTGTTTGTTTTCAGACAGGACATCATTTTTATATTTGTCCTTAATGAGACCAGGGTATGCCCCTATCATATTCTGCTACAGATAAATCAATATGGTGCCGTCAAGAAAAGGGAACCGTTTGGTCAGAATGTTTGCAAGGTCGTTAATTTAACTCGATACGCCATCGATATAACTCATCGCACCCTCATCGACTTCCTGATACAAAAGAGGCTCTTTATCAAGGGGTTTGCCGTCCCAATCCTTCCATTTTCTGTACACCAATGATGGGTTAATTGCAGGTATCTTCATAAGTGTATATTTCAGAATATGTGTTTCTACTTTCAGTGCAGGTTTCGACCCGATTAGCATCTGGACTTTTTGAAGTGGAGAAATTTAGTCTTTTGACCATTCCATGTGCCACGCATGTGTAATTTCTTTCACAACAATGACTTCTTCTTCTTCGCCATATTTAATTATTGTACACAACTATGGCAAGGTACAAATTGATAAAACATTTAGTTGAACATTATACTACCACGTCAAGGCTATACAATATCATCTGCATCTAAAAATGCGTGCCAACGTTAACGAACAAAGATTAAACGATAAGTAAGAAATGTTTTGCCGTTAAAGGTAAGTTTTCTTTACCATATATCGAATATCTAATTAAATGCAAATTATAAATCGCATCCAAAACATAGTTTCTCGTACGATTAAGAAAATTTTAAAATTCGATTATTTGCAACAACTTGATTTGACCAATTTACAATACCTTCACTTTTGTGTTAAAACACATTTAGCATGCTCGTCAATACCTTGTCATGTTAAAACTACAAGAAATAAAACAACACGCTTTGACTCTTAATGTTCACTAAAAACAGTAATCACCCTGTAAAACTTATTCACATTCAAGACTTTCATAATAAATTATCACAATTCATCAAATAACAACGAACACAATGTCATATATAAATGGAAAATCGTCTGTTATATCTATAAAAACATACGTTCATTGTTTTCACTCTACTGATTGGAGGAGAAAATGTGTCATTTTGGACAGTATTGTGCATGAACATATCACAGGCATGGTCTTCCACAAGATTATATGCAGTAATAAAAATAATTAAATTATATTGTAAATATAGTGATTACCGTTAACACGTTTTTTGGAAAAGATTCTGATCAAAGTCAAAATATCATATAATGTTATGATCATAAGAACAAATGACTTGCAGAAATTGGTCGTATCCCATATGACACAAGCGTAACTTTAGACCACCCTGCGCATCCCCACAGTTTGGTCATTACCTACCTTGTTTGCTAATGAGACCACGAATAGCTAAGGCATTTCGGTCCATTTATCAGCAAAATCTTGCAAACTTGTAAGCAAGCACCAAACTTTCCATGAATGTACCTTAATATGTGCTCTTTCCAAAAAAAAACGTTAGCCATAAACAAAAATAACATGGCGGCCATTTTTTTTCTAAATGGCGGCCGCATAATTTTTATACATTTTTTCTTGAAAATCAAGGTATTTGCACTCGGAGTCAAATGCAAACAAACATTATTCAGGTTGCTTTGTTGTTAAGAATTTATTATTCTTTGACATTTAGATGTGAAATATTGTACATTTGTATCGAAATTGTCGCAATTTGCACAATAATTGTGAACCACATATGTACGTGTATATCACAAAAAAGTTGTCATAACGGTAATATAAAGACAATACACATGTTTCGCACACATAAACAACTGTTTTAAAACATGTTGAATTAATAAATATATAAAGCATTTAAAAAGAAAACTATTTGACACCCAGGGTGCGCTTATTATGGACTTATTGGTATTACGTAGGATGTAGGAGCGTCGTACACTTCATGGGTGTCCATATTATGGATTTATAGGTAATACGTAGGGTGTAGGAGCGTCATATACTACAGTACAGCTCACGCAAAATTCATGCTTGCTTACAGATTTGCAAGATTTTTATGCTTATTCTCCAAGCTTTAACTCCCGAGTCACTATCAATCGATAATTTAATTGGTTTATTGCAGTTTAATGGCTTTGTAATCCCTACCCGCGAATCGGTCCCGACACTGTAGTCCTCCACGATTAAATTGTGGTCGGTTACTTAAGAGACTGATGATAGCAACAGGGTGTTATTCTCCTGGAAATCGTGCTTTTCATGCATAATTGTATCAAAACATTTTTTTGTTTGTTTTGCGTGACCTGTACTGTACGTTATCTATCGTTTTTACTTCAGTACTGTGGTATTTTATAACATCTGTCACAGGTCAGTTAGTACACCAACATGTATGGTCCTGCTGTTCAGTAATATAGTGATAGGTTTCAACATGAATTTTGAACAATTAATTTGATAGTTGATTGAAGTCATAACTTAATTATCAGTATTATTCTATCAAAGAGAAGTATTGTTTTCCCAATCAAGTTTTTAAAAACGGTTTTTATTGTTACTGAGTCTATTGATTATACGGGTCAATATTAGCTTTCAGATTTAGTGGCTTATGTTGGTAAAAAGTTAGCACCTCGGTCAAGTCACACAAATAATATGGCTAGCGTCAGTGTGTTCATTTCAAAGCACCACACAGACTGGGACAAATGTTGTCTTTGTCAGACTGAAAAGAAAGATGAAGATTTAAAGTTACCTCCAACCGACAGCAAGGGTAAAGATGGTTATACGAATATAGCAACAAACGTTACACAGTTTTACGCAATAAACCGGCTTCCATTGATCTTAGATCCAAGAAGGTTTGATGAGGGGGATGGAATTGAAACAACACTGCGCAAAAGGGAGGCAAAATATCACCAGAGCTGCCGTCTAATGTTTAACAACACAAAACTCGATAGGGCTAGAAAAAGATCTTCTGCAATACCCGATGCATTAGAGGAAGTGCCATTGAAATCTAGAAGATTAGGCTTGGAAATAGACAAGTGTATGTCGTGTGATAGCGAAACGCTTAAGTCAGACCTTCAGAAAGCAATGACTATGAATATTGATAGAAGACTAAACGAATGTGCCCGAACTCTTAATGATGGGAAGCTTCTTGCCGTTCTTAGTGCTGGAGATGCAGTGGCAAAGGAGCTGAAGTACCACAAAAATTGTTTGTCCTCTCTGTACTACAGGGAGAGTGCTCATCTGTCAAGACTTGATGACCAGGAGAACTGCTATTCATTGGAAAATGAAGTATACCCGCTTGTATTGTCAGAGCTTGTGACATTTATTGTGGAATCAAAATCCAAAGCAACAGACCCCATAGTATTTTGTCTTGCAGATCTCGTTAAGATGTTCAAACAACGACTAGAGCAATTTGGAGTTAGTCCGTTAATGTCAACTGTGCATTCAATAAGGCTCAAGGATAGACTGGTGGCAGAAATTCCAGAGATTGAAGCTCATGAAAGCGGACGAGATATTGTACTAGCTTTCAAGAAAGATATTGGGCCAGTGTTATCAAAAGCTTCTAAGTTCTCTGACGCAATTGTGCTCAGCAAAGCAGCAAGTATTTTACGCCGACTCATGCTTGACCACGAAACTTCGTTTGAAGGCAGATTCCAGGAGGGTTATATTGAACGGTAAGTCCCACCCGCTCTGTTGCAGTTTGTCTGTATGATTGAGCATGGAGTGGATATAAAAGCGCAAATGAAGTTTGGGGCATCAACGACAGATTCAGCAATGGCCCAACTGCTACAATACAACTGTTTTTCAAAGAGCAAAGACAGTTTGGTAACAAACAGACATACAAAAGAACGGGAACCTCCCTTTCCTTTTTTTATGGGCATGTCCGTGTATGCAAAAACCCGCAATAAAGTTCTTGTTCAGCTGCTAAATGAACACGGACTCTGCATACCGTACAAAAGAGTTCTCGAGGTTTCTGCACAATTAAAAGATGCAGCTGTTGGAAGGTACATTGAAGAAGGTCTTGTTTGTCCATCTATCCTTATGAAAGGCATATTTACCACGGCTGCAATGGACAACAACCCAACATCCACCACATCTTCATCATTCTTCCATGGAACAAGCATATCACTTTTCCAACATCCAAGCTCTGGCAAGGAAGGCCAAAAGCGCGATCCCTTTAGTATTAGGAACAACAAAGCAAATCAAGTTCCAGAACTTCCAGATTCGTACTCAAATGTCCCCCCTGCAGTCCTTTTGGTGGAAAATCTCTCCTCCGAAACCAGGCAATCGCAATGTTCAATTTATTCAAAACCCACTACTCGATTTACATTGTGAATTTGAATGGCTCAAGGAGACACTGGATGAACATGTGAATATCTTCTGGTCTGCGCATCATGCGACAAAAGAAAGAGGTCTTGCGTTTGAAGTAACAATTGGATCTCTACTGCCACTGCTTCGAGAATCCGCTCAATCTGTGGCTACTTTGCGACATGTCATGGACAAGGTGAAAGACACTATTGCATTCTTGAATCCTGGTCAGGTTGTTGTTCTCACTGCATATCAACCTTTGTATGCCTTGGCTAAACAAATACAGTGGCAATGGCCTGACAAATACGGCGAGGACAAGATAGTAATGATGTTTGGAGGGATTCACATTGAAATGGCTGCACTCAAATCTATCGGAACGTTTTTGCAAGCAAGTGGATGGACGGACGCCCTTACAGAAGCTGAAATTGCTTCTTCAGGAACTGCACAATCATTCCTGTCTGTATCAAGTGTGACAAAAACCAGAAAAGCGCACCAGGTTACAGCTTGTGCCTTGTATAAGCTCATTACAGATTCATATAAGCTGTACTGTAGCGAGACCGATGAAGAGTCGGAAAAGTATTGAACAATGGTACGAGAAGCGAGCGGTAGAAAGTCCCCAGTTCAACTACTGGCACGTTGTGCTGACAATGGAGTTGAATATTTTGTCCTTTATCAGATCTTTACAAGAGGCAACTTTCCAACTTTACACACGAGCATTGGCCGCACTAATACCCTACTTCTTTGCCAACAACAACATCAATTGTGCTCGCTGGCTACCCATACATCTCAGGGATATGAGTAGGTTAGATGTACAGCACCATGAGTTGTCTCGAGAATTTCATGCAGGGAAAATTGTTGTGTTCAGATCGAAACGGCCTTTCACAGCAATGGCAATCGATCAGGCTCATGAGCAAGCCAACACAATTATTAAAGGGGAAGGTGGCGCTGTTGGTGTAACTGAGGATCCGTCCGCGCTAAGAAGATGGATGGTTGCTGGACCAGAGGTTTCACGCCTTGTCTCAGAATTTGAGAAAATGTTCGAAGACAAAAAGGTCACAGAGAGTGTAAGGCACCAAGAGCAAACAATGAAAACACAAAGCGCATTTTTGGAACAAGAACGGAACATGTACAACGTAGTGAAGGAAATGGGCAATCCGTTTCAGGAAGAGAGCAAAGACTTATTGTCTTTGGACACAAAGGTGATAGCAGCTGCCGGTGCAATTGAGCAACTGTCGAAACATCTTCCGAATGAAAGGGAAAGTTTCAAAAAGATCATGACCGAATAAGAAACTTTTGACACAAATTCATTCAATGCCCCAATATAGAAGTCTAAGCTCAATTTCTTTCAACAGAAAATACAGCCTGCTTCCCAGAAGGTTAAACAGAGGGGTTTGAAAGACGACTGTCGTCTGTTTTCAAAACTGTTTATCTCATGCCAATCAAGAGAATGTGACCTCTTAGACTTTTTTAAGCACGAGAACCAATCTTTTCCCGCTGCTCTTAGTGACAATGGACCCTATATGGGTGTCAGAAGTCGACACTCACTACGTTACTTGAAACCACAGTGAACAACTCAGAGACCGTGCCAACTGCTACTGCCATTGTAAATTGATGGTTCGGCGTTGGTGAATACATTACCACCTAAGTTGTCCAAGACATTCGAGGATTATGCTGCACTTGAAGTAGTACCAAAGGTTCGGCGTTATGCTTCCATATAAAACAGGACAGACATTGGTTTTGATGTTTACAAGGTTGATAGTCTAAAGGCAGAGGCCAGATTAAAAGGAGGAGAAGGAAATAGCCGCAGAGTAACACAAAAGGGTAAACTTCCTCAAAAAATGGCACAGTTTCTAACGGGACAATGATAACAAAACTGACCTGTTAAAGTTTCTAGCAGACAAGACAATTGAGTCCCGTCCCCAAAATATTGTGATTGTATCAAAAGAAGACAGCGCAGTATGCAACCAAGACAGTCTTCCTGGGGGACTAATTCCTTGCAGTCATGAGGAAGCAGACACAAGAATGTTTTCGCATGTAAAGAACGCAGTAAACCAAGGTCATACAAAAATCATCCTTAAGGCTAGTGACACTGATGTTCTAGTGATTGCTGTTAAAACATACTCAGCTCTAAGCAATCTAGACTTGGAGAAACTTTGGCTTGAATACGGTCAAGGAGCAAATGTGAGGTGGATCCCTATTCAAGACATTTCTAAATCAATAGTCAACAAAACTAATGATATTGCCTTTTTTTCACGCATTTACAGGGTGTGACACTGTTTCAGCATTCCGTGGGAAAGGTAAAAAGTCTGCATGGCAAACGTGGGATGTGCTCCCAGAGATAGGCGACGTTTTCTCAAAATAAAGCAAATATCCGATTGAGGTTACACCCGGAGACAAAGAGGCATTAGAAAGATTTGTAATAGCCAGACAGATCCAGTTCAGCAGCTGATGTTCATGAAGCAAGATTAGACATGTTTGCTCGAAAACAAAGAAAATGTGATGCAATTCCTCCAACTGGAGAAGCCCTTTGTCAGCACATAAATCGTGCAGCATACCAAGCAGGCTGCATCTGGGGTCAAAGTTTAGATTGTAACATGACTGTGACAGATCCTGCTAAATGGGGCTGGACAAAGCAGGACAATCTTTGGAAAGTGTTCTGGACTTACCTTGATCCAATTGCAGAAAGTTGCAAAGAGTTAACCAAGTGTGGCTGCAAGGTCGCTGCAAATGTTACAGGTTTGGTCTTGCCTGTACTGATTTGTGTAGCTGCATCTGTCAAAAAGACTAATAACGACTTATATCAATGAGACCAGGTCAATAAATACACTTTTTAAAGGACTTTGAATTTGAGTCATCCATCCTTATTGAGAAGACAAATGTGGTTTAATTGACACGGGAAGCAAATCATTACTTGACTTGATGTTTGGCAGTCAATTTGATAATACCATTTTGGATAATGTATCACAATGTATATATATATATATATATATATATATATATATATATATATATATATATATATATATATATATATATATATATATATATATATATATATATATATATATATATATATATATATATATATATATATATATATATATATATAT
>VMBQ01000849.1:0-72458 GCA_007657795.1 Dreissena rostriformis | reverse complement strand
TACGGAATCCGGATAGTGCTATCTATAATCTCGCCCTTCTTTCATCAAGGGCGACACACGACACACGAAGCGATACACGATATTTTGCGCGACAGTCGCGGCGACGCACGATATTTTGCGCGACAGTCGCGGGGACGCACGATATTTAGCGCGACAGTCGCGGCGACGCACGATATATTGAACATAATATATCACCTTATGGGCTACCTACACAAGGGTGATATTTCGTGTTAAATATTTCGTGCGTCGCCGCGACTGTCGCGCAAAATATCGTGCGTCGCCGCGACTGACGAGCAAAATATCGTGCGTCGCCGCGACTGACGCGCAAAATATCGAGTATCGCTTCGTGTGTCGTGTGTCGCCCTAGATGAAAGAAGGGAGAGATTATAGATGGCACTATCCGGATTCCGTACATAAGTGTAGTAAGTATACAATTTAAGAAACTAAATATAATTAAAATGTTACATTGATTAAAAATGTAATATTTTTTTTTACATTTCAGTTCGAACCAAATCCCGTTGATGGCATTTATCTGGCTTTTATCGTTGTTGCTCTAAGTTCATAAATAAGATCAACAATGTTAAATTATCATAGGTTTACAATATGTTGATTCACTCTTTATTCATTTGATCTGTTCATTGTCTTATATTTACAGACCCTAAGATAATATAACGTTTATATACACTATTATACTTTAAAAGGACTGTTTCACAGTTTGGCAAAGTGCCAATTTTCAACAAAATTGTTAAAAGAATGTATGCATTATATTAAAACCAGAACAATAACAATCCTGACTAAGAAAAATGTTACAAAAAATGTGTTCATTTGTTTTCTATTTTTCAATCAAACGCGTATTATTGAGATGGTTTAACTGGAATAAAGATGCAAATGCCTGGGTGATGTAGTAACGAGCTAGCTCTTGCTTCTATTTGTCCCAGGTTCCATCCCTTGCGCAGGCACTTTTTATAAATTATATTTTCCCATGCTATTATAATAATTTAAAACTTTTCCAATTATTTCAAAAGTATGAAAATCTATAAAACTGAGCGTTACTTGGCTCCCTATGCCATGCCCAAACACATGAACCGTGTCATAAATTATTTATTTTAAGACTGTTTCAGTTTGATTTGTTGGAAAACCGAAAAATTGGCTACAGTCCAGATATTGTGAAAACTCTGCAGAAATATCACATTGAAGACTATCTAACTAGCTTTAAAACCAACAGTGTATTCCCGTCAAAAGAGAAATGAAAATCTATCTTTACAAAGTCAGTGCACCAACATGAAACCAGACACTGGCAAATGAGGCTTGAACAACATAACGATTTTTCGTTATTTAAAGAAATTCACTAGAACCTGGAACCCGCTAATTCGGGAAAATTCGCCCAGACAGCCTCTCGGTCATGAAGTTCCTGTCGCGTTTGTGCTGCAAAACACCACCTGAACAACCCAACTTATGTTTAAAGTGCACACACCAGCACATGCGCAGCGAAGTGGAACACGCACTTTTAAAGAGTCCCCTTACCGACTCGCCGACACGTCTTCAAAACGTTCCTAGAAACAGTACGGCCATTAAGCGCGCCACTGCATGAACACTTAAACAACGCAGAACCCGCAACACTGGGGACGTTACGCATGGAAATGATTGATGACGTCATAGCAGACTTGATGTCAATATAACTCTACCCAGATTTCCTGATTAGCTGTGCCAGTTTTTTAATTTACGGTGTCATTAAACATTTGGTTTAAGAATAAAGTATACGAACATGATAAAAACACATAAGTAAACGTTCCATTAGTATAAATCCCATTAAATAATTTCGGACATATTATATACTGTGCTGTATTAATAATGAACTTGTTCTTTAAGTGCCTTCTTAGAAAAGTACTTTGTTTCATCTCAATCGTATTTGATTGTTTACGATAAATTTAAGTGAATATCATGACGATTATTTATTATATAGATAGTGACATGAATCCATGTGTTTATACCGGTGATAACTTTGTCTACGCAATTTGATAGATTCAGTATGTTCATAAATTGTTTAGAAAAACTGCCCATACCGAAGTCAGATTCAGAATCCTGTCATTGTTTTAAAACTCAGACTGTCTAAATCTGTTTGAGATTCAGCATTTAAATACCGACATGAGATTTAATTTGTCATAACCACTGTGAGATTTGGACTGAACATACACTGGTTTGATTCAGGATGTCCATAGCTTTGTGATATTCAGTTTGCTGATATCCTGGTGATATTCAGATTGTCACCGCTGTGTGACTAAGTCTTCCTGTACATTGGTGATTTTGAATCTTTCTTAATACTGATAAAATTCAGTCGGTCTATACCGTATCTACATAGTGAAGCATTAATAATGTCTATAACGTGGAGAAATTCAGAAGTCTTTACAGTTAAAAAGAATGAGACGACTACACCTCACCGTAGTGATTTTCACATTGTTCATACTGTTAAGAGATTCAGACTCTCTACACAATGGCTAGGTAAACTGTGTATTTACTTTGGTAAGATTAAGCAATTTGGGACCGTGTTGAGATTCAGTATGTCAGCAACATGTGCATTTCAGTCTGTCTATGCTATGGATAGAAACAGTTTGTTTATACCGTTGTGATATTCATTCTTTTTATACCGTGGTATGAATCAGTATATTTATGCCACGGCGAGATTCAGTCTTTCTGTGCCTTGATGCCATTCAGTCTGCCTATGCTTTGGATATAATAATATATCGATATGAAAGTCATTGTATTCTTAGCGTAGTGAGATTTAGTCTGTCTAAGCTATGGTGAGATTCAGTCTGTCTATACCGTTGTGAGATCTAGTATGTTTATGCGACGGCGAAATTTAGTCTGTTTTTACATTGATTACATAAAAACTGTTCTTACTGCTTTGAACTTCAGTCTGTCTATACTGGCGGGGATATTCAGTATAATTATACCATGGGGAAATTCAGTCTGCCTATATAGTTGTCATATTCAATTTGTCTGTAAATAAGATTCAGTCTGTAAATGTCGTATTGAGATTCCGTCAGTAAATATGCTGGTATCCCATATCGGTATGCCGATGCAGGACGTGGTTAGATTCAGACTGTACATACCGTGGTTAGATTCAGACTGTACTTACCGTGGTTAGATTCAGACTGTACTTACCGTGGTTAGATTAAGTGTGTTCATACCGTGGTCAGTTTTTGTCCCTACATACCGTGGTAAGCATTCGGTCAGTTAATGTCGAGGTGAGATTCTGTCAGTATATATCCTCGTGAAATTCAGTTGTATATGCATGTTTGTAAATTGATTGGCATTTGATAAGAGTGTGCTTAAATACGTGTTAGAATTCTTTTTCATAAATGAATGCACGACAATATATGTGATGTTCTTAATTATTTTGTGAATGTTTAATATTTTGATGAAACAACCGTTCGAAATACATTTACCATTTTTGCGTAATTTGGTTTACAGACTACAAAGATAGATTTGTTTTCGTCAATAGAAGGTTATACATGTTTCCAATTCTGGAGCTTCCAAAATTCACACTTTCTTTGCATGTCAAGACAAGAATCTATAAGAAAGATAAAATTGCATTGCCTATATAATGATTTCTAACTAACGTTAATGGCTTCATTTAAAAAGGCAACATACCTGTCTATCTACCTGCAGTATCTTCATAGATCTTCTTCACCGGCTGACCATCCAGTGTGTACTGATACAAGGCAGTAAATGATGTGATAAACAACGTGTTTTTAAAGTAAGCAATGCCATGACATTCATGTTTGAAACCAAGTTTTCTCCCTTGAACTATCTTTCTGCTCTTGACATTAAGAAAATGGACGATCATGTTTGTTTTACTGCCTTTAAATGTTACAGCGACCTCTGTAGAAGTGATAGTGCACATGTCCATTGGAGAGGAAGGCAGGTCTGCTTGGGCGACAACTTTATACTGCATATCAAGTATTTTTACTCTCTTGTTACTGAAGTCTACGATTATACACCCTTTCAGTTATTCGCATTTACTAGTGTTAGAGTTGTGTCCCTTAGCCGGATGTGACGTCAAGCGGGGATAAACAAAATCAGCCGGAGAGAAAATTGTACAGTGTAGCTGAAAAAATCAACGTCTCTTGCACTATATATGCGTAAGTTGCACACATATTTTATTATTATTATTATTATATCGATTCATATTAAAGCTATCACTTTTTGTATATTTCATTTAAGTTAGCTAAAATGTAAAATGTCAAGACAAATTTCATGTTCGTACATAAACTTTAAACTTAAATCAAAGATCTAAAAATTGAGGGCTTTTTTCACCACTTTGGGAACATTACCCTTACCATCGAAAATCAAAATTGAATTGTCAATTTTCTATATATTTTTTTGTATTTGTACTCAATTGTTTGTTGTAAAAATTACATGAATATTTTTTANGGGCTGTTTTACCTCAACTTCCAGAAAGATGCAAAGTAATAGAGTTGAGATTATGGTTGAAATGCCGGGGACATTTACATTTTACTTATTTATTTGTCATATTTATTAATTTTTTAATAAGTCATGAAAGTGATAACCGGTAAAAAGTAATACAGAGTATTTAAATAATATAAATTAGATATAAAAGTATTCATTTTTTTATTTTTATTTTATTATTTTATTGTCAGGGTTTGTGAGATTTAAGTCAAATCATATTTATTTATTTTAATCATATGATGTCTGTTCATGTTGGTGCAATTTTTGATTGCTTTTTCCAGATTTTGTTTCCTGAAATGTATTGATGTTAATTACTGATTTCTAGCTATCACAAGTTGTCTTTCATAATTTATTTCGCATTTTATGATACTTCATACTGTTTAATGATCTCTGCTACTTAAATGTGCTAATCTTGCATTATTTCTATTGTAATAAAGCTTATATCATTGTGTAACAATTGTTTTTACTCAATGGATTCCACAAACCTGTAGCATATAAGATATCCTCTTGAATCTGATTCAAATTGTCACTCTTCATTTGAGCATTTTTATCGCGGTGTTCAATCAAGGATATATCAATAATCTTGTTTATTGATAGATATGTGGATTAATTGCCCCTGTGTTAAGCACAAACCAATTATATCGTTATGATCAGATACTGTGCCGACCAATACTAATTA
This sequence comes from Dreissena rostriformis, assembly GCA_007657795.1. Lineage (NCBI taxonomy): Eukaryota > Metazoa > Mollusca > Bivalvia > Myida > Dreissenidae > Dreissena > Dreissena rostriformis. The sequence continues at coordinate 67,309 of VMBQ01000849.1, read as the reverse complement.
ACAACATTGTGTCATACGCCACAGCAGGGACCTATACTTGTACTGATCACAGGTGGCAATGTCTGGTCATTTAACACCATTTATGATACCTCCATGTCTTCTCGTGGTATTAGTAGTCAATTCTTGGAGTATTGTAACGCCAAATACTCAATTGTGCTTTCATTAATTATGTAGCGTATTGTAAACATTTATAGTCATCTGCCCATACAGATTGCCAGAAACTCAATACTGTATATATGTTAGGCAGCTTAATCATAATAATTAAGTGCTTAATACCTAAACATTTTAAATATTTAAAACATGTAATACTAAACATTAAACGTATTTAGCGGGTATCTGTTAAACAAAACTCCGTCATTACGTAGTCATATAAAGAGTGTATGGTAGTGTACGGAACAACATGATTAAAAAAAACATTTTCATTTGACCACAGCGGGGTCAAATAATCTTTCCAAAAAATCCAAATAATACAGATTTATAATTCAAATGCTATATATTTATCACTCTGATCACTAAAAAAAGATTTCAATATACAGGCATAGACAGTTCGGTTCGAACCACGTCCGTTTGTTTTCACTTGTATATACTAATTATTCAAAATTGCCATTCACTGTAAAAACAAAAGAAAAACACAATTAACATAACATTTAAAGAAAGGCATGTACTTCACTTTTTTAATAGTGCTTTGTCATATGGTTCATTAAACACACCTCCTACACGCTCGATAGTTCATAAAAAATAACACACCCCAACACACCATTAAATAGTTACATAATACTATGTATTGAATTTTTCGGCTAATTTATATCTTTGTTTTGAGCACTTATCGATGTTTAGTCTTCAGACCACCTTTTACGCTGATGTTAATTGATAGATCTTTGTGTTAATGGGTAACTCGCAATTTTTATAAAGATGCAATAAAATTTGTAAATATTCACTAATAGTACTGAATAGTATGTCGTTGAATTATTATTTGGGTGTTATAATGTTTATTTTAGAATACATTATCAATTTATTGACAAAACACATAATGTAATTATGTAATAACCGTCCCGCATATAAACAATAACGTTCATATATTATGAAAACAACAGAGGCAGAGATGTAGAAAACACACATTGTCAAACAAGAAATTCCTTTGTTCGCTTACAATCGATAATCGGGTATCCCCGAATGACGTCATTCAGGGGAGGTAATAACAAACTGTCAATAACTGAAAAATTTCTTATTCCATGTAGATGTGCTTTGAATATCGTTAACATATGCCTGCTTTTCAACACATTCAATACTCCCAAGGGTGGACAAACCAGATAGTGTTTGTTCAATACCTGGGTTTTTGCTAAACGCTATTGAGGGACTTCTGTTGACAGTCAATTCTTTCAACAGCTTCTCACCTTGTGAACAAATGTCAAACGCCTTTTGGTACGCTATAAATGAAAGGTCGTTTGGATCCTTTGCAATAATATTTACGGCATCGCTGATTTTCTTCAAACCGTTTGTAGCTTTTGAACATGCGTCTGCATCCGACTGTAAAGATTGTTTTAGTGTTTCCAGTAAGGTGTCTAAATCATGTTTTGTTTTTCGTTCCAGTTCATCGAGTATGTCGTTGATTTTCTTACGAAGCACTTTTATTTCTTCGTACGCTTTATCGTACGAATCCTGCAGTTTCTTCAGACATTCCTGTGTGTCATTGATTGCAGTTTCAAGCTTTTGTTGGACATCGGCAATAGTTGAAGATATATTAAGACATTTCCCTGCATCATGAATTGCTTGTGATTTGTCTTGTATCAGCACCAGCTTGGCACAGTGTCTGAAATTATTATACTATATGTTTCAGTTTAAAAAAATGCCTCACTATGTATCTATAATAACATATCGAGGGGTGAACGCAAGACTGTCGTAACTCATATTAAATAAAGAAGGAGATACGACAGTCTTGTGGTCACCCATCGATATATAACTTACAAAACAATTTACTTAATTCGCAAGAGTGTTAGTTATATTGAAGCTGTCGTTCTAAATGGAATTAAGCTTGCAATAGAAGCATGATGATATAGAGCTTTCCACTGCACGTAGATAAGATAAAAAAAACACACAATCCAAAAACTCAATTGTTCTTTGTTTTGTCTATATTTATACAATAATGTTACACTTAGTTCATTATATAAATATGCGGGATATGAATATTATATTGTCTTATTCGTAAAGCGCTTTGTAATTGTATCATTTCGATTAACCTTTGTGACAAAATAGTATTATGTTGTGCTCTATCAATCCAATGTGTTTTGACTATTAGTCTTTTTCAGACGATTAAATGACATAACAATTGTATTATCGCATGGCGAAATTTCAACAAATATAATTTCAATTTCACACTTCCTGACCGATATATGGTATGTATATAAAAATATATAGTTGCTTAATTGCTTTTGGGGTTAAGACACTGTATAATACCGTATGTTTAAACTTTAAAAAATCGCTTAATCATTATAAATAAGCACCCATTGTGTTAGCTTGTTTTTCGCATTGTTTTCTTCTTCGTAAATGTAAATCAAGATTACAGACATTAATACTTATTAATGCTATAGAATAAATAATGGTTTGGGTTGAATAATCGCCTCACAATAGCTGGTTTATTTTAGTATTCTAACACTACAAGCGACTTGTTTTCTATAGACAAAGAAGGAAATCAAGTGTGGGTAATTCTGCAATAATTATGGGCGGAGCTTAATGTTTCGAAAATAGTTCCCAATAAATAAAGAAAATATTGCAGTAAAATGCACTTGCTAAAACCCGCTCTAAAAGAAATGCAATTAATGTATAATGTATATAAATGTAATGAAACAACAAATTGTATATTTGGTGATAAGTGGCATAACCACGCCTACAAAGAATTTTACTTGTTAGGAAACGTAATAGAGAAAACATTTATAGCATGTCAGCTTTTTAGTAGCATCAAAAACGTGACGTCATTTAGTTTCTACGATTTTTGTCCTCAATGAAAGTGACGTCATTTGCAATATATTTATGAATGAAAACAACGTCATATGTTTGTACAATTCAATGACGTCACTAAATAGTGACATTTGTACTAAGAAGGGCGGAGTATTGAAAAATATAGTTCACGTCCAAAAGCTTGAACAAATTCAATCACAATCGTATTAGAATCAAATGAATAATTTTCTATGATGGTTTGTTGTCGAATAACCCACAGTAAGGAGTATAGATGCGTGTTATCAAATAACTCGTGCTTCACACTCGTGCTTTAATTCCTACGCATCTATACCCCTTACTGTGGGTTATTCGACAAAAAACCAAGATAAAAAAATATTATTTCTTAATTTGATTAATAATAACAAGAAACATCGCCGCACCAGGTAAACAAGTTGTCAACGTTAACGATATTAATTCAAATAATTGTGCAATCTAAAGCTATATATGCATGTAAGCAGCGAAAAAAGTATTTCTATTTCAAGTGACAGCGATTTTGACCTTGGTCTAACTGGTTAACATACATTCACCAGCTGGAAACGCATGTAAACTACCAGAACATTAAATTTCAGAACAATACTATATGTAGATACAGTTGCAAACTATTTAGAGGAAGAGTTTTTTTTATTTTTAGAAATAGTAACATTGATCTAAATCCAAATGGTCATAAATGCAATATCAAGATACGTTCATATACAAGCTACCTTCAGAAAAAAAATCAGCATAATATCTCCATCTAAACTGAAATTACTTAGCAGAAACCTTTTGTTAATTTAACATGTGAACATTGACCTTAATGGTCTCGAAAAAAACTACAATGCGTTGCAACCTTTTCAGAAAACTTCAGTGCACTACCTCCATGTACCATGTAAGTTACCTTCGCACAAATATATATGATCGAATAATGCCGGAAGCGAATAGTAAATACATGTATTTTGCAGACTGTAATGCAGCAAACTTAATAGCTAGACTTAACAAACATACATTACAAGGGCTCGCCTTCATCATACATACAATATTTTATCATGTGCAAATGTGTGAGTAAAACAATTAATTTCTTTTTTAATCAACGTGTTCTTTCGATTTCATAAACTAGTATGTGTGCATTGTATAACACAGAAAGCTAAACATGCGTATTTTATTATTTTAACCTTGAATTTTGTTTTGTTAAATAATATCTTTAAAGTTACGACGAAGTTTAAATTAGTTTAAGGACCATCTGTGAAAGTAGAGGATTGATAAAGGTTACCGTATACTCCTTTAAACTGAATAATTTAAGGTAATACATTCTGACCTGTGATCATGGAAGTGGCACATAGCACAACATAGTTTCCTATGATCTTCACAAAACATCTCTATCAGGCGATCGGAATGCTGCTCACAAAACTTTAAATCTTCCAATGATTTCATAGCAACCGGCCATTTATACATCTCTCCTCTCCCATAAGCTACGTGCTTCTTATAAAACTGTTTGTGGTGCCCAATACAGTCGTCACAAAATCCTTTTGAACACTGTTGACAATAAAACATGGCTTCCTTTTTGACATCATCATCTTCGCAAAGATCGCAGCAATAATCGTAATTTATGTCTGATCCTTTCTCCGCCATCTGTGCTGTTTCTATATATGAAAAACGAAAGTAGGAATCTAGGTGCCTTTCAGTTTAATATTTCGTAAATATGTATTTCCGTGTATTGATTAAACGTAATCGTGATAAAAACCTCGAAGGTTAAAACACATTTTTACACAATCGGACAATATATTTATCTTAAAACAACGCTCTTACAGACAGGTTATCTCAGCGAAAGGTGTAAATATTGATCGAGTTATTTCAATGTACAGTATGTCAATATTTAGAACGGCGTTGTCGTTCGGATAACTCTTGTCGAAAGAGGCCGATCCGATCAACGTGTCATTTATAATCGTTCTTAAAGCTGCTACGTCCAAGATTGGGAAACTAAAAAAACATGTTTTAAATTCATTAAAAAAATAATAAAAATACTATCACATAGAACTGCCTGACGTTCAATTGATTGAACTGTGCCGGAACAATTGTTAATTGTCTGCTGCAGGTTAAACAGTTGCTAACTATTAACCTTATCCGATGATATTAATTGAATTATACATTTTTAAGCAATTTTATCTTTAAGGTAAAAATATGCTTAATTCAACGTATGAAGATAAAATTCGGTATATTTAAGAATCAAAATCCAGGGGCATACCAATTTATGTTTTAACAGGGTATTCATACTAAATTGTTATGAATTACTTATGTAAACAATTATATATTAAATTTTCTGTTAATTTCATTGTTAAATGTTTGTTTAATATTTGTCATTTTAATATAAAGAAGTCACAAATCGTTATGAAATTATAACAAACTATATCCCCACGCCGCGACATGGATGTTCGAGATAGCAACTCGAAATCGAGCCTATGGGTATTTGGTCCCGCGATAAAATTGCCTGTGTAGCAGTGTGAATCGTNCGCCCAGCGACCCGGAGGGTCAATATAGCTGGGAGTTGGATTATTTCAACTAGGTGAGGTTAATACATAGAACATCATGTGTATTAAAATGCGACAGCACACATTAGGTAGACAATCACTGAGTGTAACACACTTTTGTTGATAATAATTTTATAAACATTTTTTTTTATTATTAAACTTAAACCAAAACTTAAACTTGTTCCTGCATTTTTAGCTCAGCTGAGCACAACATGGTCATGTTGAGCTTTTGTGATCACCTTTTCCCTATTGTTTGTTGTGTGTTGGTTGTTCAACCGTCAGTTGTCAACATTTACCCTGTGAACACTATAGAGGCCACATTTATTGTCAAATCAGGCGGGAAGTTTTTCTTTAATGGCTATAGTAAATCTTGTGAACACCCTAGAAGTGAATTAATTGCCAATCATCTTGGAACTAGTCCATATAAACGGACTCCCAGAGCCTTTGATAATTTTTGCTATGACGGCTCTGGGAGTCCATATGCACCCCTTCATAAACATGGTGCAGTTCAGCGCAGCGAATCCGTGCGCTTCACTAAACAGACGTCGTTTGAGAAAAATTGATGAAAATAATGAATAAACTTCATAAACATGTTAAATGGCAACCTACGGATGTTATCCTTTGCATGCACACTAAAAAAACACGATGATGTTTCAACACACTTTTCTCGCTGACATTTTTATGTTTAAATTTGAAACAGTTTATTCTTTATCGAATACCTCAATATTGTTATGGACTGAGGCTACATCAAATAACCCGATGCACAAAATATTAGTGTAGTGCAACCAAACTGAGTTTTCTCCCTTTTAATGGTACATTTGCGGTTAAGACAGGTAAATGTTGATAAGTTCTTGCAGTTTCAGTGTTCCTTAACCCTTGCATTGTTGATTAAATTTTGCACCCATGGACAAGAGAGGCGCATTGCAACTCTCAGCAAACCTTTGGTTTGTAAAGCTGAGAGTTGAATTATTGCAACTAATCTTGGAACTTGCTCAAAACATTTGCATAGTAACATGATATCTCAGCCTAGATAAAAAATGGTTTTGTTCATTTGGAAAACCTGGCTGCCACTGATTGGGACATGTTAACTTATATGGCTATAGTTAAACATTGTGAACACTGAGAGGTTACATATATTTCCCAATCTTCATGAAACTTGCTTAGAACATTTGATCCAATAATATCTCAGCTGAGTTCAAAACTGGGTCGCACAAGGTCAACATCTAGGGCACGAGGTCAAATGAAAGAAAAAGAACTTTAGAGGTCACATTTATTGCCCAATCTGTGTAAACATAAGTCAGAATATTTGTCTCCATTTTATCTCGGTGAAGTTTGAAACAGGGTCATGTTGTGTTAAAAACTCAAGTTATAAGGTAAAATAAAGAAAAAGCCTGTGAAAACTCTAGAGGCCACATCTTAAGCCTCATTGAAATTGGTCAGAACATTTGTCCTAATGATATCTCGACTGAGTTTGAAAGTCACAGTGGATCATGTGGGGTCAAAAACTGGGTCACTAGGTCAAATTAAAGAAAAATCTTGTGAAAGCTCTAGAAATCTAATTTATTGCCCAATCTTCATTAAACTTGTTAGAGCATTTTTCCCAATGATACAGATTCACATGGGGTCAAAAACTAGGTCACAAAGTTTGCAACTGGGGCATGTGGGGTCAATAGGTCAAATGAATGAAAATGCTTGTGACCACTATAGAGGTCACATTGTTTTGCCCAATCACCATTGAACTTGCTCAGAATTTTAGTTTGAATGATTTTCTTGGCTGTATTCTAAAATGGTTCTTAAAATATCACAAAAGCTGATCAAAACAGTTCAGTTCATTTTGGTCTCAGGTGAGAAAACTAGACTTATTATGTTTAATTGCAGTTTTTATTTCATTATAGTATGGAAATACTATGCTACAGATGTTTTTTTCAGGACCAAATTTATGTATATAAGATATTTTTTAATAACTGTGTACTTAATACTGAGTACTGTATGGTTTGAATGTGAACATATAATTATATAACCCCCACTTAATTCACATTCTTAATAATTGTTCGAAATAATCAAGTTTAAAAAAAAAAGAGAGCCATAAATACTTTTCAGTCTCCATGCAAGTTTATTATTTATTTTTATAATCTTAACCCTTAAGTGTCTTGTAAAAAGTGATTGTCTATTTCATCCAGATAATTTAATTGAAATGGAATAAACAATTTCAGACTCCTAAAAGTAACACAAAACAACTATGAGTGGCAAATTCAGATTTGCCATCGACAGAGGTGGCACGTTTACTGATGTTTGGGCCCATTGCCCTTCTGGAGAGGTCAAGGTCTTGAAGCTGCTGTCAGAGGACCCACAGAACTACCCAGATGCTCCCAGGGAGGGCATTAGGAGAATTCTTGAACAGGTTTATTATTTACCTTTAATTTAGAACATTTTTTATAAGTACATTAATCAAGTGATAATTATTTACTTGGAATTCATAAAATTTACCATCGTGTTTTTTCTAATGACATTTACTGATTATTAAGTTAAAAAAAAAAATCAACATGAAGTAGTGCGGTACCATTATTGTAACGTGATTTAATAATTCTTGCAATAGTGGATTGCCATGAATATTAATTAAGAGCACAACCGAATATTTATATGTGCATGTTCAGAGAACAAACATTATATCTTGAAAAAAAATCTATCAAAAAATGCGTTATGTAAATTGATTTGCCTTAAAGTTGTTTTAAACAATTAACTTAAAAAAACTAATGTCATCATTTTTTCCTGTTAACTTAAAAAAACTTATGTCATCATTTTTTCCTGTTCAGTCATTAGGGAGAGAGGTGCCTGCTGATAGCCCGATTGATGTCTCACATATTGATTGGGTTCGAATGGGTACAACAGTGGCCACAAATGCTTTGTTGGAGAGGAAAGGCACGAGAATGGCCTTGCTGATTACCAAAGGCTTTAAGGATCTTCTTCATATTGGAAACCAAGCTAGACCCAGCATTTTTGACTTGGTAGAGTATTGCATCAATACAGTAATTGTTAAGCTGCGTTCTGGGAAAATGGGGCTTAATGCATGTGCGTAAAGTGTTGTCCCAGATTAGCCTGTGAAGTCTGCACAGGCTAATCAGGGATGACACTTTCTGTCTAGACTATATTTTTGCTTAAAGGAGACTTCCTTTAAACGAAAAATACCTTAAAATTGGAAAGTGTTGGCCCTGATTAGCCTGTGCAGACAGATCAGGCTTATGTGGGACAACATTTTACACACGTTCAATAAGCCCCCTTTTCCCAGAGAATGGCCCAATTTTTTTTATTTTTTTTTTATTTATTTTTTGTCCCCCAGTCTATACTGGGGGACATATTGTTTTTTTTGTTAGTTTGTTTGAGTCAAACTTTAACATTGGCCATAACTTTTGCAATATTGAAGATAGCAACTTGATATTTGGCATGCATGTGTATCTCATGGAGCTGCACATTTTGAGTGGTGAAAGATCAAGGTCAAGGTCATCCTTTAAGGTCAAATATATGGGTCAAAATCGCTCAAAAGGGGACATAGTGTTTCACAAACACATCTTGTTCTATGTGATTTTGTAGTCTCCTTAGCATTTTGTTTTCATTATACCTTATTCATTACCTTTAAAAATTGTAAGTATAAAAAAAAATCATGTTATACCTTACACTCTTTTTATTGAGAATGAATCTGTAGGATGTTTCATAAAGAACAGGACTTGATTTAAATTTAACTGTTGTGATATAATATTATATATTGAAAGAATCATTTTTTTAGCTCACCTGAGCACAACGTGTCCGTCGGCTGTCATCCTTCCTGCATCATGCACGTTTGCCTTGTTAACACTCTAGAGGCTACATTCATTGTCCAATCTCTCAAGTTCATGAAACTTGGTCAAAAGATTTGTGATAGTGATAATTTGGATGAGTTTGAAAATGGTTGCGGTGGTTGAAAAACATGGCCACCAGGGGCGGGGCATTTTTCCTTATATGGCTACAGTAAAACCTTGATAACTCTCTAGAAGTAGCATTTATGGTCCAATCTTTATGAAACTTCGTCAGAACATTTGTTCTAATGAAAGCTCAGCTGAGTTTAATTTTTTTTATGGTTCATCAGAAACTATGGCTGCCAGGGGGCAAGGATTTTTTCCTTTTATGGCTTTTGTTAAACATTGTTAGCACTCTTTATATCACATTTGTAGTCCAATCTTCATGAAACTTGGTCAGAACATTTGTTTTAATGATATCTGGGCTGAGTTGGAAAATGCTTCCTGTCCGTTGAAAAACATGGCCACCAAGGGGCGGGGCATTTTTCGTTATATGGCTATAGTACAACCTTGTTAACTCTCTAGAAGTCACATTTATGTAACAATCTTTATGAAACTTGGTCAGAACATTTGTTCTAATGATAGCTCAGCTGAGTTCAAAAATGGTTATGGTTCATAAAAAAATATGGCTTCCAGGGGGCGGTGCATTTTTCCTTATATTGCTATATAGTAAGTGTTTTGTGCAAAGATGTAACAACACTGATCTCTTGGCATTGTTAGTGTTTTTTAATCATCCCATTTATTTGATGTATTTTGTGATTGTTTGTCTAAATACTTGCCAGTTCTAACAGTTTTTTGGTCACACAGTCGGTTAACCTTATCAAAGGTTTCCTGTGCAAGAGGATTAAAAGTGGTTTGATCAGTATATACATGTCAGGGCTTTTTTTCCCCTTTTTGGGAAGATAGCCCATGGCTTTGGATTTGGGAATTTTATCGGCATTTTCAAGAAATTGGGAAAATAAATTCAGTAGCCTTCTTTGGTAGCACTTTAGTACAACCATATATATTGATATAACTCTGTATAATAATTCAAATTAAAATCATATAAATCATTATTATGTACTTTGTTACATGTAATTGAAATAAAATTGTGATAAAAAAATCATTAGACACTTCTAAAAAAAAAAAAAAAAAAAATTTTTTTTTTTTTTTTTTTTAAATTGGGAATTTTTTTCCAAATTTTGGGAAAAAGGTATACCTTTTGCCATTGGGAACATAGCCGTTATTCGGCTATAAAATCGGGCCAAAAAAAGCCCTGCATGTATACTAATTACTGTAACTGATAAATGCATTACTTGAATCAAGGATAGGGGAAAATTGCTATAAACATAATTAATGACCCATGCCCACTCAAGTTTATGTGACTGGGCTGGGAGTCAAACTTGAAATCCCTTGATTGATAGTCCAGCACTATACCAACTGAGCTCTTTAACTTATTAAAACTTTCATGTAGGTTTTTATACCCCCGGTAGGGTGGCATATAGCAGTTGAACTGTCAGTCCGTCTGTCTGTCTGTCCGTCCGAAAACTTAAACGTTGGCCATAACTTTTGCGATATTGAAGATAGCAACTTGATATTTGGTATGCATGTGTATCTCATGGAGCTGCACATTTTGAGTGCTAAAGGTCAAGGTCATCCTTCAAGGTCAAAGGTAAAAAAATAGAATCTAAGGGAAGTAATTAGCTTTAATAGGGAGATAATTTCTAAACCTGCCAAATGATATATTGAAATTTTATTTCAAAACGGCGCAATAGGGGGCATAGTGTTTCTGACAAACACATCTCTTGTTATGAGCCTACGTTATAATCATTTCTTTGGTTACAGGAGATAAGTACACCAGCCCAGTTGTATGACAGAGTCGTAGAGGTACCAGAGAGGCTAGTTCTTCACCAAGAGAAATGTGAAATAAATAAAAATGCTGAAATTGTTACAGGGAAAACAAAAGAAAAGGTATTGTTGTAATTCATTCTTTTAACATACCATATTCCATTTTAAAGGTACTGGGACTAGCGGTATGGGATATGTGCAGGATTTCATAATATCTGAATATCTCTCAATCTGAATGGTAGGTTGAAGTGACCAAATGTGGCTTCTATTCAATGGGAATGAAGTTAATATGTTCTTGGCAAGTCTCTAACTTCTGCCAATAGTGCAGCCTTAAAACTCTTAGTGGATATTTAATCCACAGTGCTGTCACATAATAAATTCCAGTCAAGAATGGTTCGTGGGAAGAAAGAGTATTCAAAGTTAGCACTTTTGGTGTGTATATTGGTTGGTAGCACTTTGAGTTATGGTTCACTGATTTTATCACAATGTTCTGGTAGATATAGTTCTCGATATAATATATTGAATACTATAAATATCCTCAAAATGTCTAGCTGCTGATATTAATAAATTGTGCTTATTGCTTAACAATTATATTCGTTAGGTAGCATTTATTTTTTAGAAGTTCTTGGAAAAAATCATTTCTTGTCATGTTTGACTTATTAAATTATTTTTACACATAGCTGGAAGTTTGGCTAAAAATTGATGAGAAGAAGCTTCGGGAAGAGTTGAGGGCCTTGAAAGAAGAAGGGATTACCAGCCTTGCTGTCGTGCTCATGCACTCTTACATGTACGTATTCATAAGGAGGAAACACACAGGAGTTTCTTTCTAAAACAAGTTCTGCCCAAGGAGTAATAGTAATACTTTAAAAGATTTTTTATGCCCCCTTCTTCGAAGAAGAGGAGGTATATTGTTTTTGGCCTGTCTGTCTGTCTGTCCGTCATTCTGTCTGCCCAAAACTTTAACCTTGGTTAAAGTTTGGTCATTTTGCAATATTGAACATAGCAACTTCATATTTGGCATGCATGTGCATCTCATGGAGCTGCACATTTTGAGTGGTGAAAGGTCAAGGTCATCCTTCAAGGTCAAAGGTCAAATATATGGGTCAAAATCGCTCAAAAGGGAGCATTGTGTTTCTGACAAACACATCTCTTGTTTATAAAAGTTGAGGGCTTTGAAACAAGGTTTACATCTCTACAGGTGTATTTATGCAGTCTAACATGTATATAATATAATTCATTATAAGAAAACAATAATAATTGGCTCGGTCACTTTGTTTGCTGGTTACTTCATGCTCAGAACAATTCAGTTCTTTGGGGTTTCAGTTCAGCTCCTTAGAACCTTTGTTCCTTATGTTATTCATGTTGTCATGTAAACGTATTTCCTTTTGAGATATGATGATCATGAGCGAAGGGTGGGTATGATTGCCCGCGAGATGGGCTTTACCCAGGTGTCGCTGTCTTCAGATGTGATGCCAATGGTCCGCATTGTTCCTCGTGGTTACACAGGTACAGTTGTTTGTGGTCAGATGGAAGTTTTTAGCATGGGAAGCATAGAGAATTCCATGAGAATGTTTCCTTAAAACAATAAAACAACAATCAAGGGTTTCTAATGTAACTATCTTGTATACAATTATTCATATTCAACCCTTGCAATATTATAGTTAAAGATGCTGAGTTGGTATTTTTCAAAAATGTGTTGATATTTTTCATTTTAGAAAATATTTTGCCGCTGTTTTACATTCCACAAAATATTAATAAATCCCTACTGGCAATATTGACAAGTTCTTTTATAAAAAAAAAGCCAACATATACCTTTGAAGGGAACATATTTTCAGCCTTTTATTGCTTTCTTTATTTGCATTTTGAATCAACTGATATGTTGAGTATTTCTGGATATATTTTGATAGATGTAGATTGGCAGGCACGGAAAGCTAAATGACATCAGCTTTCATCAAGAGCAATCAGATAACCAGCGAAAATTAAACTAACCGATGTTTTGACAAGCCTGATTTATGACTATGGCTATAAAACACTCCTAAGTTTAAGGATGAATTTAAATGTTTATCAAAGTCATCTCCAATTTATATCTTTAAAAAGTAAGCGTTTATTTGCAAAGCAAGACACATTTGTGTACAATTTTCTGTTCAGCGTGTGCTGATGCCTATCTGACACCATGCATCAAGACCTATGTGGAAGGCTTTGCCTCTGGATTTGAAGGAGGGCTGCAGGTAAAGTATGCAGCTTTCTGCATTTCTTACTGAAGTCTGGCAATATATTTGTCATACTTTTGTTTATTTTGAAATGTTTGACTACAGCAAAAGTATAAACATATGATATACTGTACAGAACTTATTTTAAAATCAATTTGATTTGTAGAACATGAGGGTATTATTCATGCAGTCCGATGGTGGTCTAACTCCGGTTACATCGTAAGTATGATACTTATTACATTGTAAATCATTATCAGGCTAGTACTGAGAGGGTCATTCAAAAATATGTATGACTGTTGATGTAAAAACATTCACTTCCTTTTATTAAAAGGTCATACTGGTATTATATAACCATTAAATTTGCTGTTAAGTCATGTTTAATATGTAAAGAATCTGTTTTGTAACTGTGATTATGTATAATAAATTGTCTTCNGGGGGGGGGGGGATAATGCTTACCTACAAGTTCTTTACTTCGATGCATTTTATAATTTTCTTTGATCAGGTTTATTTTTTTAATTTGTTTATTTGTGTTTATGTGCAAAATTTTAATAAACAACACCTACAAAACATATACCAGAAGACAAAAGCGTTTCAAAAAGCTAACTTGTACATAACTACTAAGTTTTATATGAAAGCATGTATATACTCTTTCTATACGATATTGCACATATGTAAGATAACATGAGAACGGAATTGCATTGTGTTTAATATACTGGTAATGCAGACTTTACACGATACAGTTTCGATTTTTTATTTAGGTGTTATGTTTAAAAATGTCATTACAATTGATCAGGTTTATTGGTTCGAGGGCCATTTTGTCCGGACCGGCAGGTGGTGTGGTGGGGTATGCATTGACCACTTACAGCAAGGAGTCTGGCATGCCCATAATTGGATTTGATATGGGAGGTATGGGAATTCCTTTTGTCTAGCTTTGGTTCAACAGTTTTACTTTTTTATCAATTCTCAACAACATTCTTTCCAAATTATGAAAACAATCAGAGGTATTTTGATTTAACTATCAATAAGTACTGTTTATTGTATAACATTGCAGTATTTTATCCATAAACATATACATACATATGTATTTAGATTATAATTGTAATTGATGAAAATTAAAAGAGGGCAACAATAAAACAATAATGCCCCAGAAAATGTTCAAGGGTTTAAATATGATTGCAATTTTATTGAGGCAAACAGACAAAGTAGTCACATACAAAATATGTCTGATCTTGTTGCAAAGCCTTCTCACCACTAGTTCTGATTATAGATTTTCATAATCTTGCTTTTTAAGGTACATTTTATACTTAACATTATTTCAAAAGGTACATCAACAGATGTCAGCCGCTATGCTGGGCAATACGAACATGTGTTTGAAACAACCACTGCTGGTGTCACTATACAAGCACCACAGGTTGTAGAATTAAACGAATATCTGAGAAAAATGGGCTTAATGCTTTTGCGGAAAGTATCATCCCAGATTAGCCTGTGCAGTCTACACAGGCTTATCAGGGAAGACACTTTCCACTTTTATGGATTTTTTTGTTCAAAGGAAGTCTCTTCTAAACGAAACTTCAGTCTAGACGTAAAATGTCGTCACTGATAAAAGTGTGCGGACTCACAGGCTAATCTGGGAAAATAGTTTACGCACATGCATTTAGCCAGATTTTCCCAGAATGATTCTCATTTGTAAAATGTATCACATATCATAACATGCCATGCTTTAGAATTGTGAATGTATTATTTCATGAACATAATATCATTTTTGACCTACTGAAGTAAAACTATAGAATTTTTTAGTTGAATGTGAGGATATTTGTTTTCTTTTGTTGTATAAATGTGAAAGGTCAAATTTTCTTTTATTTTAATGCTTTTAATTATTTTTTTTATTTTAATTACCTTTTAACCTTTTTTAAACCCATACTATTTTCAAATTGATGCATAGTAATCAAATCAAAATTCGAGCGCTATGTTGGGTTACAATAAACATGCAGTGGATTTGAAAAACACAGTAATTTGTGGGGGTAGCTTCTGGTCCTATAAGTTGACATAATCACAGGGCTTGTCATGTTTTTAGGCGTCTTGATCCGAGCAGGACTTTGGAGAGGAACAATGTTTTGATATTTTGATAATTCAACTGATAAACAATCTTTTAAAAACAACGGTATATATTGTCGGAAAATGATGTTTATCTAAAGTATATACAGTTCACTTTTAATACAATGTTATCCTGTCTACAAAATAATGATTTGTCTCACCAATTTTGTGATCGTATTTCCAGTTGGATGTCAACACAGTGGCTGCAGGGGGTGGTTCCATGCTGTTCTTCCGTTCTGGAATGTTTGTTGTAGGACCCAAGTCTGCTGGGGCCAACCCTGGGCCTACCTGCTATATGAAAGGTATGCTGGCTATGAAGTGTTGCGTCTGGGACAGTTTTAATTCACGTTTCTTCTGCTGACAGGAGCAACTGAGCCCTTATGTTACTTACTTGTTGCAGCTGGGACATTTGTATAATTTGTGTTTGTGGTTGCCAATCAACACATCAAGTCACTGGACCCATAGGTCTAAATTATTGCGAGTGTAGCTGTTAACTATCCTTAACAGGTTTCATGGCATTTTTACCATGCATAATGCTAACAATGGTTGTAGACAATTTTCTTGGCCAAGTTTTATAATCAGCCCTTGAATAATCTTGGGTTTGCCTCTAGTGTGCTATATTAATCCAACAATTCTTGTTCTGTCAGTTGTTGCCAACCTATATGAAGTGTTAGTGACACAATTATCTTTGCCAAATTTGATAACTAGGAAGATCAGACACTCAAGAGTAACTTCCCTTCCATTATTTCATTCATGTTAGTTTTCTCTGGTCCCCGAGAAACACCTGATTTACCAATATTTTTGTTTTTGGTTGTTACGCAATCAGACTACATTCACAGGTGCCCATTATTGCAACAATCAAAATTGTCACTATAGATTATTTCCCTGATTTTTACAACATTAGGAATTCCATTTAGGCAAAATTTTGGGCATAAATAGGCCAGTTGGGCTGAATAAGTTAATATTTGATTGAAATATATATTGTAGTAAGCTATAATGAGGACGGGTAGTTGTCGGCGTCGTCGTCGTCGTGTCAAATTACAATAAACAACAAATGCTTGGTATGATAATAACGATATTTTTATTCTAAGAATGAATAAGATTAACTGTACGGAATACAAATCTTCAATAAGAAATTAACTTTACTATATTAGAATTGCTGTCTAAACTTAATGTTAAAATACTATCAATGTTTACGGAAAAGTAATAAAGTTACGTACTCAAATATCCTTAAGATCTATCCTGGCCGAGATGGAACGAGAAAAGCCCCGAAAAGTCAGCGTTCTATGTATTTATAAAACGCGCCGGAGAACTTACAAACATTATGACGTCATTACAACTGACCAATAAACAATCATGATGTAAGCAAACTGACCAATCAGAAGCAAGCTTTAAATGAACAAAGTACCAAGTACACAAATCTTCCGAGAAAGGAAATAATTCCCTTTAAAATAGCTAAGCATAATAATAGTGTCATATTATTTTATCAAAGAACAAAATTGAACGATTGGTACAACCATTTGGTGCATGTTAACCTATTTACTGTAAGGCATAGTTTTTACCATTAACAACGATAACAAATTGATTATCTACTCTTTGCAAATGGATGAAGGACATAAAATGTGCAGAATAAACATACACCGAGAAACTGGATACAAAAGGATTTATCTACGTATATATGACGCTGGTTAAAGGTATAACTCCTTAACTTTCGTTTTATATATGTAATCAACGTCTGTCACTGATATAAAAACAACAATATTACAAATGGAATTGAAATTCGCGAACCCGGAAGTAAAGGTAAACGTTTAAACAATATTACGAAATGTGATTGCTCACATTACAATATTATTTTCATATATGTGGTTGTGGCTATATGATAATGGCATATTCTTCCATGATTTTTATTTCATAGGTGGTCCTCTCACAGTTACTGATGCCAACTTGTGCCTGTCTCGACTGCTACCAGAGTACTTTCCAAAGATATTTGGGAAAGGCCAGGATCAGCCGCTGGATGTGGCAGCTACCAAAGCAGCCTTTCTGAAGCTCACAGACGAAGTGCGTACTTACCTTCCAGCTTCTTAGAAAATTGGGTGTAATGCATGTTTGTTAAAGTGTCGTCCCAAATAAGCCTGTGCAGTCAGCGCTAATCAAGGACAACATTTTCTGGTTTAACAAAACATTTCGGTTAAAGGAAGTCTTTTCTTAACAAAAATCCAGTCAAGGCGGAAAGTGTTGTCCCTGATTAGCCTGTGCTTACTGCGCACATGCATTAAGCCCAGTTTTTCCAGAACAAGGATCATACATATATACAAATATTCTGATATATTATATATTTGAGTTTTAAAATGGCTCTTTAATTATTTCAAGCTATTGCATGGAGTCTTATTGTCAATCTACATTAAAAACTTACATGTTCAAATAAAATTAATGCAAACTCCATTCTTTTTAGAGTAAAAAAATGATATAAGAATGATTATTTTTATTGCCATGAATGAGTTTAAGTTGTTAAATTAAAGGAAAAGCTTCAAGTTAAATTGTTGTCACACTGAAAACACAAATTGATATTTATTAGACATAACAGAACTCGATGAAATAAAATACAACATTATTTTTGTTTGTGAAAAAATTGTTCATCCCATTATTTTGGCACTTTAAGGTGAACACATTCTTAGAGAGTCAGATGGACAGCCCCAAACGTGAGCCCATGACTGTGGAGGAGGTTGCCATGGGATTCATCAAGGTTGCCAACGAGACCATGTGCAGACCAATACGTGCTCTTACTCAGGTGAACTTTGAAAGGCGCTTCCTCACTTAAAATATTTATACATGTATACACATATATATGCCCCTACAGGGAGGGGGTATGTATTGGATTCAAACACGACCCGCAACTTGTTTTTCTGTACAGTAGACAAAGAAGGAAAATAAGAATGTTTTATCCTGCAACAAACCATAGGTGGAGCCTACTGTTGTAAAAGTAGTCCAAGAAATTGTTTAGGAAAATGTACTAGGTTATACAAGCAGAGGTTATACAAGCAGTCTCGTGAAAAAAAATGAAATTGTTAAGTTAAATGTATGTGGTTAAATCTAGTAAAATTGACAAACAAAATTATTTCTGCATTATGCTGTGTAGTGGAATTACAAATTGTATATCTAACTTCATCAAAATGTTAACATTCGGTTGATTTGGCATCTAATTTGAATGAATCAAAATGATATTTTAATTGTAGTTTACAACACATATGATGTCACATCAATAATTGACTCAATGTTTATGAATGTTGATGTCATTTTGAATTTTTGCCTCGTGTTCATGTCCGGAAATAGCAGTGGTATACTGACAAATTATCCTCCACCAAAGACGGAGGGATATAGAATTGTTGTTGTCCGTCAGTCCGTCTGTCTGTCACAAACGTTTTCAGGGCTATATCTCAGAAACGATATAAGATATGAACATGAAACTTCATTGGTGTATAGATATCAATGAGGAAAAGTGTTATGCACAAGAACCATAATCCTAGACTTTCTTAAACAAGAGTTATTGCCCTTTGTTTTTGTATGATGTAAGTTTTCAGAGCTATATCTCAGACACCATACAAGACTTCAACAAGAAACTTCATGGATGTATTGGTTTCAATGAGGAGAAGTGCCATGCTTAAGAACCATAACCCTTCACTTTCTTAAATTAGAGTTATTACCCTTGTTGTTTTTGTATGATGTAACTTCTCAGGGCTATATCTTAGATACAATGCAAGATATCAACATGAAACTTCATGGGTGTTTAGAAATCAATAGGAAGGGTGCCATATTCAAGAACCATAACGCTACACTTTCTTAAATAAGAGTTATTGCCCTTTATTGTTTTTTGTATGATGTAACTTTTCAGGGCTATATCTCAGGTACGCTACAATATTTCAACATGACACTTCATGGGTGTCAGTATGCTCAGTATGTTTGTGGATCAAACTTCTTCCACCTTTCTCAACTTTTTTAATGGAAATATAATATGTCATCAGCATGAATTGTAGATGTGAAAAACACTTGCATGCACAATCATCCGCTCGTCCCTGAGTTACTTGCCCTTGAACAAAGCTGATAAAGAGATGCATAGGAATGGGGCATGTTTACAAAGTATAGACCTTCTATGGTTTGGCCACTTGTATTATACTCTCCTTCACAGTGTCAAAAGTTTTGCGAAAAAAAGAAAGCCTACGGCTTATTGAAACGCTTTCGAGTCCCTTTCCTGGGTAGAACCAGAACTTGGTGACTTTTAGGGAGATCTACAGATCACCCCCTCAGTGGCGTTTGAACCTGTGACCTCCGGATCGCTAGGTGGACACCATTTATACTACGCCATGGCCATCTGGTTAACCAAGCTAATGTGACTGTAAAGAGCAAGTTCTCAGTAATTTATTAAATTAATTTTCTGTATGATGTAACTTTATTTGATTGTTTTTGTGACACCTGTAGAAACCTGTATTATTTCACAATATCATTCCCTTTATATGTTTAATTTAATGTGTGTGTTTGCTTGTGTGTGTGTGTATCTGTGCTTGCGTGTGTAACTTTTACAAAAGATTCTATTCAAGTAATACATATTTACATATTAATAAACTGAATTAATTTGTACAGGCAAAGGGTCATGACACATCACGTCATATTCTGGCCTGTTTCGGTGGCGCGGGGGGTCAGCACGCTTGCGCCATCGCTAGGAGCCTTGGAATGACTGAGGTGTTTGTACACAGGTAGGTACTGTTTTTTTTTCATGCCTTTTTGGTGCTCCAAGGTTTCGAGTGTGTAACTACTGTATTTAGAACACAAAATGTCACACTCGTCCCTCGTTGCTTGAGTTCATTTCAAAATCCTTAAGGATTCTCTCTGATTGGCAATATAACTTGAAATCTCATTGTTGCAAGGCAACCATTATCCATCGATTGTTACCCTGATCTGGTATGCATATATATATTTTAATGTTTGTCCTAATAATTACAGCTCCTTCAGAGACATTTTTAGATTCTCTTTGATGGCTTACCTATCTTTACCAATATTGGGTAGAATTGGGGTATCATTTAAGAAGTGATTGGCAAGTGATTAGTATTTGAAGAAATTGTCTTCTTATTTAGGCTCATTGAATATGTTTGGCATTTGTTCATGTGTCTTAAGTTTGTCTTATTAATTTTTTTTATTAGATTGAAACTTGTTAAAAATATAATGTTAAATTGTTTAATATAATGAAGAGTTGTGTGTGTGTGTTTTTTTTTTAAAGAAACACTTCTTGCTTAATCTTTAACTCGCTTCACCATTGTAACTATGACTATATGTTCAATTTGTACCACCAGATATGCAGGTATATTATCTGCCTATGGAATGGCAATGGCCGATGTTGTCCATGAATGTCAGGAACCCAGTGCAACTGTGTATGCCCCAGGTATGTATAAGGGCTTAACATTAACGGTAGTCTGATGTAGGTAGATGTAGTTCGCACAAATTAAAAATGAACCTGCCAATCCGACGGACAGTTAAAATATTCAGGGTCTTCTTTGTCTGTAATAAACTAGCTAGATAACCAGGTTTAAAATCAAGAATTTAGCTGTAATTTCCTACAAAAACTAAAAACATGTATGGACTTTGAAGGTACCATAATAACTGTAAGTTTTCGGACACTAAAAAAAATAATTGTGTCTTAAATTTAGAGACACTAATTGACGATCAAATACGGGTATGCACTATAATGTATAACAAACATTGTATTAACGACTAATATCATGTGCTTGCAAAATACCACGCCATATAGTATAAATTGCTTAAATATAAAAAGTTGCATTTTATTAAAATATTTTCACATGCTATACAGTAGAATCCACTTAATTGAATATCTGATTATCGAATANTTCTAGGAAGCTCATACTTCGGTACGATGCGATTTTTTTCCAGATTTTTTTGACCTTCATAACATTGGAAATAATACTGATTTCGTATAATTGAATACTCCGGTTAATTGAATATTCGGACGTGACAAATGAGCTATTCAATTAAGCGGATTCTACTGTATTTTAATTCATTCTGTACAGAATATTACTCAAATGCTCTACTTTGACCAACAAGTTTAAAGATGAGCATTTGATTTATCGACTCTTTAGTAGGAACCTGAAATTAATGCAATAAAAAAAAAAATCTGCAAACTATGAAATCTTTGTTTGTTTGTCAGTTTTTGCCTAACACCTTCAATTGTTTGTAAAAGCGTTAAGTATTTGTCACAGTTATCTTTCTGGTGTGAAACCATTGTTTATTACTGGTATACATGGTAATTTACCCAATTATACAATTGTAAGGGTCCATTGCCCTTATATATATAAGGCCAGCCAGGTTTTATGACCATAATCCGGTCATACAAACGCATGATCGAAGTGACACCAGTAAAGCGAAAATATGGACGAAATCTGGTAAAATAGGGTTGAAAATGTACTTTCTGAAAAAATAGTGTCATAAAAATAATTATTTTGGCCAAAACAGGGGATGTCAGAACATTTAGAGTGTCAAAAAACTTGGAGTAATTACGGTTTTCCGATACTTACACACTGTTTGATACAGATTTGTTACTAAGGGATATAAATCATATAGTTCTCTTATATTTAATTTAACAACATCATTTTTCGCCTGTTGTTCATTTACATGAATTGTTTACAGTTCACACTCTTTCCAAAGTTTTGTTAGTTTATAAATGAAACTGTTTGTAAAGCACAAAAACTGGCTTTTGAACTACATGTAGTAATGCTGTACAGCTGTTGTACCATTATTATCAGCTATACTAGAGTAAAATGATAGCTTACAATGTCAGTCATATTGCATTCAATTATATTTATAGATTAAGGGACAACCTAAGGAGACACTCTTCAACTCTTGCTATGTTTAAAAAATAATAAAACAAGATGTGTTTGTTAAATACTATGTCCCCTTTTGAGCAATTTTGACCCATATATTTGACCTTTGACCTTGAAGGATGACCTTGAGTTGACCTTGACCTTTCACCACTCAAAATGTGCAGCTCCATGAGATACACATGCATGCCAAATATCAAGTTGCTATCTTCAATATTGCAAAAGTTATGGCCAATGTAAAAGTTTGTGCAAACAAACCAACAAACAGACAGGGCAAAAAGACTGGGGGGACATAAAAATAAAACTTTTATGAAAATATCTCTATACATTGTATATGTGTTGTTAAATTACTGAAAACTTAAATGTAACGGTTAGGACTAGTTGTTTTGTTTTGGTCAGGACAAGTACAATTTTAAGAAACTAGTCCGACTTGACAAGTTCATAGTATGAACTTGGGAACTGTTTTTGGGTAAGCTGGAACAATTTTATGACATAAGCTATGCCTTTGATATGGTTTCTTTGATAAATAAACTTCAATTTTTAAACGTATGCCTATACAATTTTTACTGCAAATCAATCATATAACTTCAAAGAACTTCAGTGCCTACATTTAATGTGATGCTTTGCTTTTTTTCAGAGAATTTCCAGTATTTGGATGACAGGATAAATACTCTGTCTGCTCAGTGTGAAGAAGAATTGGTCAAGCAAGGATTCACTAAGTATGTTCCAGACATCGTAGGTAGTGTTCATAAAATGTACATGGAGGGTTAATTGCGAAACAGGTGTATCAGCTGCACACTCCTTTGTCTGATAAAATAGTTTCATTTTTTATCTTTTCTCTGTACGTTAGCTATATCTTTCATGGAGCCATTTTACAAGTATTTAACCCTTTGAGTGCTGGAACCGGATTTTGAAGGTTTTTACAAACAGTTTGGATCCAGATGAGACGCCACAGAACGTGGCGTCTCATCAGGATCCAAACTGTTTGCTATTCTGATAGTGTTCTTTGAAAAAAATCGAAGAAAATGCTAATTTTAGAAATTCAGCAGACGACATTTTAGCAGACGACAAATTACCCAGCATGCAAAGGGTTAAGTTATGTTTTATCACCTAGGGTTTGAAACATTGTAAGAGATAACAATGCAGGTATTTGAATGGCCTACATTTCCTAACTTAAGTGCTATCAGCTATGCAAAACTTGAAACATTAGTACATGAATCTCTGTAAATACTACTTATGTTTTAAGTATTTGGTTATAGAACTCGTAAAGAAACTAAATATCATTTTGTGTTTAATATCATGAGACTTTCTTTTTTTTTTTGCCTTCTTTTAAACAGATTACTTTGAGCTAACAGATTTTAAAATTCTTTTCACTATTGCATTTAGGGACCAGATTGAAACCACTGCGTTTCTGCATATGAGATATGACCGGACAGACTGTGCTCTCATGTGTTCTACAGAAAACTTCCCAGCAAAAACAGGCACCAGTCAACATGGCGATTTTCTGTCTGCATTCCAAGACAAGTGGGGTGTTTTTTCTTATTTCTTAGTTCACGATTTGTTTACCACAGAGTTTTTGATTTTGGTGTTTATTATTTGACACACTTGTTTCAGGGTAATAATGGATTTGTATGAAAAGAAAATATGTTTGCTGTGAGGGATTGTGTTTGACATTCTGAAATGTGATGTAAATACAAGAGCTTCATTCTTACCAAATTTTTAATGAATGATAACATCAGCACAGTATTTTAAGTGTTTTGTTAAAATTATTCTTCACTTCTTGGGAAAATAAAGTTCCCTAGTGCTAATGATTCTCTACATTCTCTCTATGTTGAGGATTGTTGGTTTGAGTCCCAGTCTGGCCAAATTTCTTGTGTGGGTATTGGTAATCAAAATATTTGAACAGCCATTCTTCCCCACCTCTGATGCAAGTAGGGCAGTTGTTAGTTACTGACAAGTGTGTGCACTTACATACTGATAAACCTGCTAACCCAGGAAAAGTGTATGTGAAATGACTGCCATGGTATGATTGGATACTGTTGAAAAGAGCAAACTTAAGTTCTAACAAACTCATCGTATGAGCCTCATTCTGGGAAAACTGGGCTTAATGCACATGCGTAAAGTGTCACTCCAGATTAGCCTGTGCATTCGGCAAAGGCTAATCAGGGACGACATTTTACTCACATTCATTAAGACCAGTTTTTCCGAAACGCCGCTCTTATGTCAGTAGCACAAAGGTCATCTCCCATTGCAGGTACTTCATTGAGTTTGGCTTCACCCTGCCTGCACGGCCGGTCATAGTGGACGACAAACGCATAAGGGGTGTGGGCAAGGCCGTCTGTCACACAGAACACTCCATACCAAGTGGAGATGGGGAGCCTCCAGTAGAGATAGTATGTTAAGTTATCATTACATACATGTGGGACAATCCTTGGCAGGAGTGTGATTATATAGGCCTTGCTCTTAGAAAACAGGGCTTAATGCATGTGTGTTATGTGTCGTTCCTGATTAGCCTGTGCAGTCTGCCCAGGCTTATCAATGACAACATTTTCGACCTTAACTGGATTTTTGCAAAGAAGAGACTTCCTTTAAACAAGTAATGCAATAAAAGCGGAAAGTATCGTCGCAGATTAGCTTGTGCAGACTGCACAGGCTAATCTGGGACGACACTTTATGCACATTCATTTAGCCCAGTTTTCCCAGNGGGGGGTATTTTGCTCTGTTGATGTGTTTCCAAAATCACATCCCTGCTTTGCCAATATACATATGTTGAAGGAGGAGATTCTATAACTTGTGTATTTGTGAATTGTACCGATCAGGGTTTTTTCCCTGGCCAATATTGTATGTTGCTGTCGACATCCCCTCTTAGTTAGGAATGGTGTTGTGACATCCCTTAATTGCTGCAAAATGCATTACTATGTGATCGGACATGTAATAAATTGAAAGCAATAAACTGTGAAAATATATCAACTGTATGGTCTTTACATGTGTACCTTGCTTGAGAAATGCCCACGCAATCGATCAAATGAAGATTCTTTTGATTGACAAAGATTATTCATTAAATTAGTGTGTCTAATGAAAGCACTTGAGAAAATTAATGAGGCTTTGATGTTTCTGACTGCACACACTGTATTTATCTATAACTGTTACAAGAAAACATTTTAAGTTTATCAAATTATCAATATGAATTGAAGGTTTGATGCATGACATGCTTTTTTGTCTAAAATTTTTTATTTGAGTATTTTTATGATGGATAAAAACATTACATTTTAGTAATTTATTATTACTTTCACAATTGGCAATATTGCTTAACTACTCGCAGTATAATGTATTAAGAATCTCATGAAGAGAGAATAACGAGAGAAACTTCCATATGAGTAAGTTGTGCAAGTATAGAAACCGTCACAAAAATGTGATAAAATTTCTAGAAGCATCAAGTTAATTCAATGTTCAGTAACAAATTTTACCTAAAATTTTTGTAAAGTTATGCCCCTTTTTTGAAATTAAGAATGAGTGTTACCTCCTGCTACATATTTCAACATTCGGGTTGGGGTGGGTATTAATTACTACTTTGACAAGCTAAAGTTCGTACCTTTATTATATAAAACGTACCTGTATGGTTGAGGCAAAATTAATATAAGTTAAATGTTAAAGTTATTACGTTTGATCTTTGTAATTTTGAGGAATATTTGTCACTTGTAGAGGACACAGTGCTATTTTGATGAGGGGTGGCAGGATACTGCAGTTTACCTCTTGGACAGACTGGGTGCTGGACATACAATCAATGGCCCAGCCATTATCATGAATGGAAACAGGTAGTTTATACAAAGTATGTGATTAAAGGGAGTTTTTGTTACTGCCTTGTGGATGTGGCCATATGCATTCATTTTTTGGGGATTCATTTTATTTAGTGGATATTGAATATCCTTGATTTATAAAATGGAGTAAGTTTGTTGGATATAAAATTAATGGTTTTGTTGTAATTCGGATTACAGACTTTGGACTTTAATGTTCGTTGAACATGATTTGATTTTTGATTGGACCCATAAAATCCATGAAAATTAGTGTCAGACATGTAATATTGGTTTCAATCTATCGCTATGTTTGTATTTTGTGGAATTTGTTTAAAGTAGGGGAATATATTATGTTTTGTGATGACCCCTTGAAGTTGAAAACTGAATGATTTGAAATAATTATTTTAAGGGGATAATGTCTTATAGAGGCTACAACTTTAGAATAAAACACAAATTGGATACCATACAATATGGTGACTGAGGGAATAGCTGTATCATCAAAATGTACCACTACTTGCCACATATAAACTATCTTGTCTGATAAGTGATTATGACAAGACCAATGGCAAATAGAATATTTCATGGTTGCCTGAGATCACTGTTGTGACTGCTTACAATTAATAGGTTTGCTAGACTGTGCATTTCTGCGTTAAAGTGTTCATAATTGTTTGATTTCAGTACCATTCTTGTGGAGCCAACATGTCAAGCTTCTATCACAAAACAAGGGAATGTGAAAATAAAGGTAATTTTATGTGAACAAAAATTGAAACAAAAAATTGTCCATTATGTTATTTAACTGAATACTTATTTGTTTAACATAGGAAGAACTACTATTATATTGTGCACATTTAAAATGCAAATATAGGTGGCTCTTAAAGTAGCGTATTTTATTTACACAGTGCCATAAGTAGTATAGCAAACATATGCACAGACCTGTGACGAGGTTTGTGCTAAATATAGTTTTTACAAATTTTCATTCTTTCAACGTAAGCATTATGCTTCAATTTGCACAGTCACTTTAAGAGCATGTCGGGTAACGTCTTTTACAAAATGTTTCGTTATGTTGTAATGAGCAACATAATAAAGACAATTTGCAAAGAAAGTCAAGCTTTTAGTTCAAACCTATTTATTTTAGCTTGATTGCATCGAAAGCCTAAGACTTATTGAAACACACTCTGGTCTCTTTCCTGAGTAGAACCAGTTCTTGGTGTCTTTTGGGGTGATCTAAAGAACACTTTTACACTAGGGATCGAACCCATGACCTCTCGGTCACTAGGCGGTCATCATATCCACTCGGCCACGACAACCTCTGCTGTTGAAAAGTGACTTAACAATGTATATACTGAAGAGAGAACTGTTGCACATCAGAATATAGAGAGAAATATGGAGAAATCTGAGTTTCATGACTGTATAATGTGTTTTATTCTCTGTACCATTTCAGATAGGCAAGGGGAGTGTGGATTAAGTTGTGTTACATGGCGGTATAATTGTTATAATTCTCTGTACCATTTCAGATAGGCAAGGGGATTGTGGAGAGAGTTGGCAAGGACTTGGACATGATTCAGCTCTCCATTTTCTCTCACAGGTTCATGAGCATTGCAGAACAGATGGGCAGGCAAGATTGTTACATTGTATTCAAATCCCTTGCTGTCAGTGTAGTTAGCCCTTTCCATCTCAGAAGCGAAGTTAAAATGGCTAATGCGAAAAGCATAAAACCAGAACAGCCTGCAAGCAACTCGCAGTCTGTTCCGGGTTTTTGCTGTTGCTGCTCATCAGAACATTAGACTTGAAAATGAAGCCTTTTTAACTTAAGTTTAGTAAGAAAGGTTTCAAATTTAATTTGATTTTCTAATGGATTGCAAACGCGTCAAAGTGTGTATCTGCGTGGTAAAGGGTCAAGGATGTTGTTTGATCTGAAATTACTATACCCTTTTTTATGCCCCCGAAGGTGGGCATATAGTGATCGCACTGTCTGTCCGTCTGAAATTCTGTCACACTTTGCGTTTAGGTTTGAAAAATGTTGAAAAATACTTTCCGTTTTGATTTACACAAATGTGGAAAAAGGGGGCATATGTCATCCTATGGTGACAGCTCTTGTTTATAGTG
This sequence comes from Dreissena rostriformis, assembly GCA_007657795.1. Classification (NCBI taxonomy): domain Eukaryota; kingdom Metazoa; phylum Mollusca; class Bivalvia; order Myida; family Dreissenidae; genus Dreissena; species Dreissena rostriformis. The sequence continues at coordinate 39,072 of VMBQ01000849.1, read as the reverse complement.
CATTGACAATTTTTTTAATCATTTCAAAAAGAAATATTGTATGCACTAACAAATATGCTTGCTCAAAGGTCAATGTCACCATCGTGAAATAGACTTTATGTATAGAAAAAGTTATAAAGAATTGGTACATTGATACTGTGTAAAGTGTTCACATCATGTGTGTCACACAACACTCGTTTCTGTGTTCATTGAAATATAGCAGTGGCATCCGTGTCCTTCTAACACATTCCAAGTTTTAAATGACCTTATTGACACTGTTAATGTGACTTTATTAAGAAATTGATAAGTTAATAAATTTATAAAAATTAAGCAATGCAATACAAATATAACAAGAATAACTGGTTTAATTGCCGAACTGGTATACTTTTTGCTCTCCCAGTTGTGATATCTGGAACTAATCTTTCTTAATCAAGTCTCATAATTGTGACATTAATTACTTTGTTGCATCAGCTTAATTGATTTTAATTTATTATCAGCAGCTGATAAAACATGTTGCTTCTTTATAATTTGTATTTTTATGTCCACCAGTATATACTGGGGGACATATTGTTTTTGCCCTGTCTGTCTGTTGGTCTGTTGGTCTGTTGGTCTGTTTGCGCCAACTTTAACATTGGCCATAACTTTTTCAATATTGAAGATAGCAACTTGATATTTGGCATGCATGTGTATCTCATGGAGCTGCACATTTTGAGTGGTGAAAGGTCAAGGTCAAGGTCATCCTTCAAGGTCAAAGGTCAAATTTATGGGTCAAAATCGCTCAAAAGTGGACATAGTGTTTCACAAACACATCTTGTTTTTCATATATACATTTTCATTATGAACATAGCAAAAAATGTATGACAGAAAGTCACCAGAAAATTTCTAGTTAAAAGAATGAGGGGAAACAAGAAAACAAACATTTATGAGACATTTCTTGTGGTTGTGATGTTTTACCAAAGTGTGGACAAAAACACAATACAATATGAAATACTCTCCAACTAATATCACCCTTCTATGCTCTACAATCATTCATATTTCAGTTGGGTTAAAATACAATGACTTTTCTTCAGGGTATTGCAGAGGACTGCCATCTCTACAAATATCAAGGTATTCATTTTTTAAACTTGTATATCACATACATATACTATATACATGTTTTAATCATATTCCTTAGTGCTACATTTGAGAGCTCAACTGATAGTTGTGTTGCAGGTTTTCCATCAGGGTCTTGATGCACTGATATTCTCCAGTTTTCTATTTCCCTGTACATACATTTTTTAATTTACTAAGTTATTGAACAGTGAATGTCATGTTGTTCATGCAAAATCATTGCTATTAATGTATTGACAATTAAATATGTAATTCCTACACATTTAATTCTTAATAGGAATACAGATATGTGATAAATTATTATTAAATAATTATAAATAACATACATATCATTTGTCTTTGTAATAACCTGCTTCATTAATTGTTTAATCCATCTTAGTAACATGTACATACACACTTTTAAATGTTGAAAGTTGTTTAATGAAATGACATCCTTTTAACATTAACAACGTCATTCCACCAATGTAACATCGTGGGATAGACATGTCATTTAATAAAGTCAGAAAATTAAAACACTCAAAATGTTATTTTTAACATGTTTAATATATGAATATTCAAATCGGTTTTATTCACAGGAAACAAAGTAAAGCATATGATAAACTGTTATCTTAATCATTACAAATACTGTATGTAACCAGGAGCGTCTGGACTTTTCCTGCGCCATGTTTGGACCTGATGGTGGCCTGGTTGCTAATGCTCCTCATATACCAGTCCATCTTGGTGCCATGCAGGAGACTGTACAGTATCAGGTATGTCTCGTATGTTCAGTGTTTGGTGGCCTTATTGTGCTCTGTTAAAAGGGGGTTTAATGCATATGCATAGAGTGTCGTCCCAGATTAGTCTGTGCAGTCCGCACAGGCTTATCAGGGACGACACATTACGCTTTTATTGTATTTTTTGTTTAAAGTAAGACTCTTCTAGACAAAAATCCAGTTTAGGCATAAAGTGTCGTCCCAGATAAGCCTGTGCGGACTGCACAGGCTTATCTGGAATGACACTATACGCACATGCATTTAACCTCGTTTTCTCAGAGCAGAACTCATAGGAAAATGCTCTCAGTCATTTATAGGGACAGTCACTGCCAATGCCTTTTTAAGAAATAATGAACACCACTTAGGGCCTTATGGGCTTTTAGTGACCCTCCAGTCAGCCTTCAAACATATAGCCGACCTAAGCTGAAGGATGAGGCAGGCTATCTGTTTGAGATCTGACTTGGAGGTCACATGAAGGCAAGGTTCAAAGTGGTGTTTATTATTTCTTATTACACAAATTTATTAAATATTTTAAAGGATTCAATAATTTTGAAAGCTTGAGGAACAGGGACCCTCCATTTTCATCTTTTAATAGCATGATTGTTCAACAGATTTTTTGTAATTCAGGACTGGTCACCAATAGAGCTTGAAACGTCTGGAAATGTAGTTTAGTGTAGCCTGGGGTTGTACGTATTTTCAGGGTTTGCATACAAAATCTCAAGCAATTCACTGAAGAAGAAATTTCAAGCTTGTTAATAAGATAATCCATTGTGTCATGATTTGTTCTCAATAAATCTTTAAATATTAGCTCCACAATAGATTACTACTGTATTGTTGAAATTTCTTATGTGAAGGAATCAAATCACGGCTTTAGTGGCAGTGAAATTTATTAAAGCTGTTAAAAATACATTGGAAGGCAATGCTCCATTAAATTTCCAGATTTCCAGAGGACCTAATGCGCAATTGGTGACCAGTCCTAAATTCCATAAATCAAAATGTATAGACCCATGCTGATAAAAGGCCTTCTATAAGTAATAATCACAGAGAGGACTTGTTTTTATGTAAGGTATAATATTTTCATCGATAACAACAACAGTGGTTACTTGAACAGATTGTACGGTTCTCTATTTACCTGAATTTTTGTTTCTTCACACATACAGGCAGAAAAAGGAAAGTATTTCAACTGGATGATTTAAATTTATAAACAAATGATGACACCAGCAGGGCAACAGATAAGATTTTGGGTCAATTAGTTTTCACTGCAAGCTTTTTGTAACAATAAGTTTTTTTCCCTCAGAACAATTTGTCAATTAGTTTTTTTTTTACAATCTGATTAAAACATACATATATTTCTGAATCAGATTAGCGCTTGCGCTTCATTTTCGGATATTGATAATTCTCAGCAATTCTTATTCCAATTAAGTCATTATAAATTCACAGTGACAATGGTTGTTTGTTAATATTAGTATTACTTGTATATTGACAAACGGATGATGGAGTCATTTTATTTCAACCAGTTTCAACACTCCTGCCTTTCAGTCTCAGAGCATACTCACATTGCCAAACCCTCTCCATCAATGACAAGCTAGTGTCACGATATTGTTAGTTTTTGAGACACGGAATCGCAGCAGTGTTTTGAGCCGAATATTTCAGAATCTGTCACCACCTGCGCTATTAAATCTGATAGTATACTCTTCACAATGTCTTTTCCAGACGGTTTGGGTCTCGTTACTAATTTTAAAATATTGGGCGCGCACGCTGTTTATGAAAGTTTCCTAATCCATCCACGTTTAACAGAGAACATTTTCCCGAACTTATTTCGGCGGAAGTTACTTTTTTTATGACACCGGCCCAAACTGGTGTCTATATTAACTAACTGAAAAGATGACGGCCGCACTTAAGGTTACAATACACTAATTATAATTAAACACGGTACGGCGGAAAACTGGACTACTAAAACAACGACGTATCAATTCCAATTCGTTTTCCATTTTCATAATTGTTTTCTGTACGATTGATTTTTAATTTCAATTCGTTTTCTGTCAAATACAAATCGTAAAAACGATAAAACGAACCTTATCTGTTGCCCTGCACCAGGACTTTTTCTCGATTTGGGGAAAGTGCATAGCGTTCCATTTGGGGAATAATTTATAAGAAAAACTGTGAAAAAGGATGAATTTTTCCTTAGTAAACTTTTTATTTGGGGAAAATTGCAACATAAAAAGGATTCTCATGGGGAAAGGGCCCCAGCTAAAGTATCGAAAAAGTTCTGAATACAAATCAACCAGAAAATGTATAATGAATTTAAATGTTTCAGATGAAGACGCTGGGTTCAGATCTGAGGGAGGGAGATGTGATCCTGTCCAACCATCCCCAGGCTGGAGGCAGTCACCTGCCGGACCTCACAGTTATCACACCTGTATGTACACTTCATAAAAATACACCTGTATGTACCCTCTAAGAAAACATACCTGTTTGTTCACTTCATTAAAACATACGGGTTTGTACACTTCATTTAAAACAAACTCTATAAAGTTCATAAAATATACCTGTTTATACACATACATTTTAACAAACATGCATGTACATTTCATTCATAACACACCAATATGTCCATATGTTACATTCTTCAGGTGTTCTACCCTGGGGTGGCCCGACCAGTGTTCTATGTGGCCAGTCGAGGCCATCATGCAGACATAGGGGGCATAACTCCGGGCTCGATGCCTCCTCACTCGCGGTACTTGCATGAGGAAGGGGCCGTGTTCAAGTCGTTCAAGCTGGTGGAGGCTGGAGTGTTTCAGGAAGAAGGTACTCTCTGTCATAACACTGCTGTATACATTGAATTTCTGGAAGCTTAAGTTTAAAAAATTTTATTGAAAAATTGAAGATAACGATTTATCAAATTCCAGAAATACTTGAGGCTTTTTCATTTATGACTATTACAATTTTTTTTACTCAATTTTGTGAAAATGAAACCGAAATGATTTCACAACTAAAATGATATCTGAATTGTTCAATAAAATACTAATAAAGTTTTGAATAAATTCCCAGGTGGGGATGTTTCTGTATATGTAAAATAGCTTTGAAATTTCACACATATAAATTATTTGAAATTCCAAGGATATTAGTTACACGGCTTTTTACTGACCCTGTAAGGATACAAGGTAAACAAATTAATATAGGGCAAGAATGAAGCTTGAGCCAAATATAGATTATCATTTACTATCCTGTATAAGGTCAGTAAGGGGCGGGTATGAAACCATCAAACAAATTTATCTTACTGAGTATTATTCTTTCTCCAGCTTCAACATTATAACTGGCCAAAAGTTAACTTAAAATGTATTTAAAAATGTCATCTTGTTTACTTCCGTTACCTTATTTAATATTATTTACTGGATATAATTAGCCATACTTAGGAAAAAATATTAATTTTGGTCAGCATGTATAACTTTAATTATGAAGGCTATTTACCCAAGATAATTTTTCATTAGTAATTATAATTTTTGCTTTTTTTTTTCAGACATCATGTTTTTATGCAAAAATATGTGCTTGCCATTGTCGTTTGTGGAAGGGATTACAACAAAACTGTTTTATCTACTGTACATTACAACACCAGATACAAGTTTCATGCATTACCCTTGAATCATTATCAGGCGTTACACGAGCATTAAACGAGCCCTCCAAGTACCCAGGCAGCAGTGGAACCAGGAATCTCCATGACAACCTGAGTGACCTCAAGGCTCAGGTTGCAGCCAATCAGAAGGGCATACGTCTCATCAAGGGACTCATTGACGAGTATGGACTGGACGTTGTACAGGCCTATATGGCACACATTCAGGTATGCTTGTATATTTGTTATTAAGTTCAAACCCTATGTATACACAGGACAATGCAGAGCTAGCTGTACGTGACATGTCAATAAGACACCAGCCTGTATTGGTATTGCCTGTCTCTATTCTGTTGTGGTACTTGTGTCACCCTATGTATACACAGGACAATGCAGAGCTAGCTGTAAGGGACAAGCTACCGGAGATAGCCAATAAGACACTGGCCCGTAGCGGTACCACATGTCTCTATTCTGTTGTGGTACTTGTATAACTCTCTATACACAGAACAATGCAGAGTTAGCTGTACGGGACAAGCTACGAGAGATAGCCAATAAGACACTGGCCCGTAGCGGTACCACATGTCTCTATTCTGTTGTGGTACTTGTATAACTCTATACACAGGACAATGCAGAGCTAGCTGTACAGGACATGCTACGGGAAATAGCCAATAAGACACTGACCCGTAGCGGTACCACATGTCTCTATTCTGTTGTGGTACTTGTATAACTCTATACACAGAACAATGCAGAGCTAGCTGTATGTGACATGCTACGGGAGATAGCCAATAAGACACTGGCCAGTAGCGGTACCACATGTCTCTATTCTGTTGTGGTACTTGTATAACTCTATGTATACACAGAACAATGCAGAGCTAGCTGTTAGTGACATGCTACAGGAGCCAATAAGAAACTGGCCTGTAGTGGAACTACTTGTCTCTGTTCTGTTGTGGTACATGTATAACCCTCTATACACAGAACAATGCAGAGCTAGCTGTATGGGACAAGCTACGGGAGATAGCCAATAAGACACTGGCCCGTAGCGGTACCACATGTCTCTATTCTGTTGTGGTACTTGTATAACTCTCTATACACAGGACAATGCAGAGCTAGCTGTATGTGACATGCTATGGGAGATAGCTAGTAAGACGCTGGCCTGTAGCAGTACTACTTGTCTCAGTTCTGTTGTGGTACATGTATAATTCTCTATACGCAGGACAATGCAGAGCTAGCTGTACAGGACATGTTACGGGAGATAGCTAGTAAGACGCTGGCTCGAAGTGGAACTACTTGTCTCTATGCTGAAGACTTTATGGACAATGGGGCACGGATTGCTCTCAAAGTGGAAATTAACAAAGATGAGGTAAGCAAGAGTTACCATGTCAATGAAATATATATTGAGAACAATTTAAAGTTGTTACCTGAAACAATCAGTCATTCACTGTTTGTGAAACAAAAGGTCCTTGTGTTAAAAACTTAAAATTATATAATATAAAAGAAAACAAAACGAAACAAACCAAGAAAAAAAAACAATTTACAAATATAGAAGAGTGCGGTAAAGTTATCTTACAAGTTAACAACGCTTTGTTAAATTATCACTGGTTTTCTTTTTGTTCACTGAGTACTAGAGAATTTTGAAAAGTAACAGAGCTTTTCCTACTTATTTTCCAGCAGGTAGGGGGGGTAAAAGAGTTTCTGTTTGTTTGTCAGTCTGTCAGCATAATATGTGGAGCTTACTACTTCAACAATCTATCTAAAAATACCATCACTTTGAAGTGCAGATATGCTAGATAGACAAATTAAACCTGGCTAACATAGGGAAGAGGGTTTGTTAATTACTTTTGTGGTCAACTTTCAGTTGAGCCATGTTCTGGGAAAACTGGGCTTAATGCATGTGAGTTAAGTGTCATCCCAGATAAGCCTGTGCTTTTTGCACAGGTTATTCAAGGGCAACACTTAACGCTTTTCACGTAATTTGTTTAAAGAAAGTCTCTTTTAAACAATAATTTTGTCATTGCCTAAAAGGTCATCCCTGATAAGCCTGTGCGGACTGCACAGGATCATCTAGGACGACACTTTATGCACATGCTGTAAGCCCCATTTTCCCAGAGCGCGGCTCATATTTCCATCTGTCTTATTCCAGGGCACAGCAGTGTGTGATTTTTCAGGTTCATCGTACGAAGTGTATGGAAACCTTAATGCACCAAGGGCAGTTACTCTGTCTGCACTAATCTACTGCCTAAGGTGCATGGTGGGACATGATGTCCCTTTAAACCAGGCAAGTTTTATTTAACCGAAGAACATTTAACTGATTATGGCTGAGATTTTAAAATGTTTTAATGATATTTTCTTGTTAAACTTTGTCATGAATCTGGCCCTCTTAGTTTTAATGAATGCAAGAGCGTTCTTTTGCATTGGTGAAAATTATGCAGGTACCTTGTATTTCAAGCATGTGAATAAAGCTGGAAGGTTCCAATATTTTACCTGGGAGTTAATAATGCCTTTTCTGAAAGGGGCTTTTGTCCACCTTTGCATTTTTGAAAATATGAGGTATCGACCAGAATCGGTTAGTAAAACTTCAAAGTCTCCTTCTCTGCGCCTGAGTTTTACTGAGTATCTGTGCTTTTTAGGGATGTCTCAAACCAGTGACAGTGATCATCCCAGCAGGCAGTATCCTTGACCCATCGGAGAATGCGGCTGTTGTCGGGGGCAACGTTCTCACCTCACAGAGGATTGTCGATGTCATCTTGAAAGCGTTTGATGTCTGTTCTGCTTCACAGGTAACGAACGCATTTGGATCAGATTTTTGCATTGTAAATTTAGTGCTTTTTTTTTTAAAGAAGTGTATTTTTGATAACCATTGGTTACCATTTGTTGCAAAGCAGGAGACAATTTGGAAAATGTAATTGTTAATTATCATTTAATTTTAGGTGAGTGTGTAAAGAATACAAAATATTGTAAAGCAACAGTGTTTGGAAATTTTTTCATCCATGTTAGTAAAAAATGCATACAATTGTATTTGTCACCATTAAAAACGTTTTGGGGTTTTGAATTTTTCAGGGCTGTATGAACAACATTACATTCGGCGACTCCGAGTTTGGACACTATGAAACAGTGGCTGGTGGGGCAGGCGCTGTAAGGCATTACAAGAGTCTATAATATTGAGCCTCATTCTGGGAAAACTGGGCTTAATGCATGTTTTTAAAGTATTGTCCCATATTAGTCTGCACAGGCTAATCAGGGACGACACTTTCCGCTTAGACTGGATTTTTGTTTAAAAGATACTTCTTTTAAAATTAAAATTCTATACAAGCAGAAAGTGTCGTCCCTGCATGATTAGCCTATGTGGACTGAACAGGTCAATATGGGAAAACTTTTTGTGCACATGCATAAAGCCCAATTTTCCATAAGGAAGCTCCATTAATCTTTATCATTGAGATAAATTATGGTATATTATAGCAACGAACCTAAGGCTGGCAAATATTTAAGAAAATCAATCACTGAAAAAGCTTTCTTACTTTTCTATAAACCAGCCCTGAACATGCCACTGGTAGGGTAAACTTAAAAAGTGCAATCGCACTTTGGGCAACTGTATGCTTTAAACATGCAATTTAGTAGTAGATTACTTATAACATTACAATTTAATTTAGTTTTTTTATGCTTTATTATATACAATACTCAATTTTTCTGTCTTAGACATTTGCTGAGGTCCTAAAATTACCTTAAAGCTGTCATGCTATAATGCACTTATGCATAAAACCATTTTGCAGGCATCTGCGAACAATAATGACCACGAATATGTGTGAATTTTATTCTTTTAGGAAGCATATAATTTATTTTAAAGAGAATCATGCCAATACATTAAAGGAACAGATGCACATGTTATCTCTTAAAAGCTATCTGGCCATAGATTAACTTTTCATTAGATTTTCAAATCGTAAAATTTGAAAAGATTATTCTCTCTTTCTTCAAACTGTCACTTAAATAAAACAATAAGTGTGCCTTACTATTTTGAAAACATTGGTTGTTGTTTACCGAGCAATTTTATATGATCTTTGAAGCTGGGCTTTATGTAACAACATTTATATGCAAATTAATGATTTATCATAGCACAAACACTAAATGGAAACATGATTTCAAATATTTTGTATTTGTTTACAATATAAGCATTAAACTTTAATCAATACATTTATACCAACACAAACAAAAGATTGAAGGGTGTGTATTGAAATCATTTTTGTCAGTCAGTCGGTGCATTTAATGGTCAATCCTTCCGCATAATATGTTGTTACATGTAGTTTGTTGAGGGAACTACTTCTACATTTTTCAAGCAATCATATGGAAACTTCAAATAGTACATCTCTATATAGTGTCGATGTTCAAGGCACACTTTTCATGCACAGTAATCCACTCATTCCTGAGTTATGTGCTCTTGAACTATGCCATGGGCATCAATAAATGTTCTAAGACTTTGGACCAAACTACTTGTACATAACTAAAGCAATTAAATTTAAACTTCAAAGATGTGTTCAAGATGAAGTGTAGATATGCAAGACACACAATGATCCCTCTTGTTCCTTACTTATGTGTCTTTGAACTTTGCCATGAGCATTGCTGTCATGGGGTCATGAGCATTGCTGTCATGGGGTCATGAGCATTGCTGTCATGGGGTCATGAGCATTGCTGTCATGGGGTCATGAGCATTGCTGTCATGGGGTCATATTGTTAGATACGTTAATGTCAAATGTTTCGTTTATTTTGCTCCCCCAAATTTTTTGGGGGAGCATATAGTCGCCACTTTGTCTGTCCGTGCGCCCGTGCAAAATTTTTGTCCGGTTATTTCTCAGCAATTAATGACCGGAATTCAATTAAACTTTATGGGAAGCTTCACTTCCAAGGGGAGATGTGCATATTACCAGCCGGTTCTGGTCAGATGATTTTTCACAGAGTTATGGCCCTTTGAAATTTTCCATTAACTGTACAATCATATACATGTAGTGCAATTCTTGTCCGGGCTATTTCTCAGCAACTAATGACCCGAATTCAATGAAACTTTATGGGAAGCTTCACTACCAAGAGGAGATGTGCATATTATCAGTGGGTTCTAGTCAGATGATTTTTCACAGAGTTATGACCCTTTGAAATTATCAGCAAGTTCTGGTCGGATGATTTTTCACAGAGTTATTGCCCTTTGAAATTTTCCATTAACTGTACATATAGTGCAATTATTTTTGTCCGGGCTATTTCTCAGCAACTAATAACTGGAATTTAATGAAACTTTATGGGAAGCTTCGCTACCAAGAGGAGGTGGTTCTGGTCGGATGATTTTTCACAGAGTTATGGACCTTTGAAATTTTCCATTGTACATATAGTGCAATTCTTGTCCGAGCTATTTCTCAGCAACTTATTACAGGAATTCAATGAAACTTTATTAGAAGCTTAACTACCTTGAGGAGATGCTCATGTTATTAGTGGGTTCTGGTTAGATGATTTTTTTAGAGAGTTATGGCCCTTTGAAATTAATCTTCATACATCCATGAAAACAAAATCTAAAATCTGCTGTTCTTTTAAGTTGCTAAACCATCCATCGTATTTTTTTATCCAAAGTTATGCCCCTCAAGACGTTTGCTTTTATCTGAATATATAGTGCAATATTGTGACAAAAAAACACTTTGGGGAGCATCACCCATCTCCGACGGTTTCTTGTATCTATTATCAATGTAAGTTATTAACCAGTACCCTAAAAAGTTAGAGTAAATTCTCTCAATTTCTGTAAAAATGTCTTGCTTTACCTGTTTCTTGGATTGCCTTTAATTGGCCATTCTTGTTCAGGGTCCAAGCTGGGATGGTAGAAGTGGTGTGCATACCCACATGACCAATACCAGGATAACAGATCCAGAAATACTGGAACGAAGGTAGGGATATGCTGATTTCCAGGGCATTGCAGTCTGTAAATGAATCTTGAAATAGTCTCTCAAGAATTGCATGGATAATGTTTGAGCCTGGCTCTCTTAGTTGGTAGAACACTGAACTCTTAAGTCAGGGATGATGTCATTTGAGTTAAAAAAAATTCAGCTATCAGTTCTAGTGTTTGGATAATCATGAAAATATTTTTATGGCAATCCTAATTAACTGATTTAGATAGAGCATATGTCAGCTTATTGCGTAAATGAAGGCACTTATAACTTGAAATTAGCTAAAATAGGCTAAACAACAGAAGAAAGTGTAATTTGGTTTATTGGTTGCTATGATATGACTGAAAGATTTTTTAAATAAGGAAAATTTAACAGACATACACAGGCATGTGATCCTTTGGAATTTGGAAAATTTAATTGTCTAAAAAGCAGTCTTTAAGGTTGCTGTAGACAAACTTTTTTAAGTTCAATGTGTAAATTAATATCATTATTTTCTGTAGTTGTTATAGAATTATTTTAAGATTGTGCACTGAATGGCATGATTTTATATATACATGGCCACATGGTTTATCAATTAATTGTTTCTTTGTTTGGTTTACACGGTATGGATTCTGGAAGATTATGCATCTAAATGCAACAACTATAATCTTGCTTTAATAGACAGATCCAGGATTAGCCATGAAATAGTCAAATTCCTACTAAGCTAGTTTAAAAGATTTTTTTTTTATAGTATTAATGTCCATTCATATAGAATCACATGCATATTCTGTGTATTAAAATCACAAACACAATGGGCATGTTGTTTTGTATAAAATAATTCAACCTCTTAACTCTTGATTCCTGCAAGTGATGATTGGATAATGTTGCAAATTAATTTGAATATGATTGACAGTTGCGGAATAGTTAATATCTCAGTAAATAAGATTTCTGTTATTGGAAGTCACTTTTAACAATCCTGTTGTCAGGACCAAGTGGCATTGTGAATATGGTGTCTGCCTAGCAACCGGGAGATAATTGGTTCAATCTCAACTGTGGTAGCTTTCTTTAGATCCCTGCCAAAGACACCAAGTACTGCTTCTACCCAGGAAACAGACTCGAAAAACTGCCTGAGACTTTCAATACAATTGAGCTTTAATAAATATTTAAATTTTAAGGTACCCAGTGGTGCTGAGGAAGTTCCATTTGAAGCCTGACACAGGGGGGCGTGGCCAATACCGGGGCGGGGATGGGGTGATCAGAGAATACCTGTGGAGGAAGTCTCTCACACTGTCTGTGCTCACGGAACGCAGGGTGTTCGCACCGTATGGTCTACATGGTGAGTGCATGGCTGCTGCCAAGAGACCAGAAAGTTGTTATCTGATATTCAAATTTTTGGATAAACCCAACTTATTCAAGGTACAAACAATGCTGATCCATTTTCCAAGGTCTAGCCAACACCAGAGTAAGTTGTGATCAGCTGATTGTTGACCTTGAGTTTAAATGAATGAAATAACCAGAACGAGAAATTACGATTTTTCATGCCTTTATTATGCCCCCCTTCAAAGAAGAAAAGGTATATTGTTTTGCTGGAGGTCGGTCGGTCTGTCTAGCGGTCTGTCGGTAGACCAGTTTGTTTCCTTGTGAACAGATTGACCGATTGGCTTGATACTTCACATGTGCATTGGCCCTGGACAGTAGATGACCCCTATTGAAATTGGGGTCACAAGGTCAAAGGTCACGGTCACTGTCATAATAAGTGAGTAAATCGTTTCCGATCAATAACTCGTCAAAGAAATGACTGATTGGCTTGATACTTCCCATGTGCATTGGCCTTGGACAGAAGATGACCCCTATTGGAATTGGGGTCACTAGGTCAAGGTCACTGTAACAATATGTGTGAAAATCGATCCGATCAATAACTAGTCAACGAATTGACCGATTGACTGGATACTTCACATTTGCATTGGCCTTGGACAGTAGATGACCTGTATTAAAATTGGAGTCACTACGTCAAGGGTCAAGGTCACTATCACAATAAGTGTGAAAATCATTTCCGATCAATCAATCGTCAATGAATTGACCAATTTGCTTGATACTTCACATGATGATTGGCCTTGGACAGCAGATGACCACTTTTGAACTTTGGGTCACTAGGTCAAAGGTCACTGTGACATTAAGTGTATAATTGGTTTCAGTTCGATATGTCATCAAAATTTGAGTGATTGGCCTTAGATACTGTACATAATACATAAATTAACTCTTATGGTCAGTATTGTTGCGAAAAAACCTGTATCAAGGGGGGGCATATGCATCCGACTGCGGTACTCTTGTTGAATTTTAGTAAATGAATATGACAAATAAATGAAATAGAAGTCAATTATTTTTTTAATTAATTAACCAATAAAATTATTGTTTTTTTTTTCTCTATAAAATATACAAAAATCAAATTCTTTATTGAATTCAGAGTGTTTTACACATCGTGCTTATCAAACTATCAAGCTGAAAAGATGACCCTCGAAATAGTGAATAGTCTGAGTAGGTAAACTGACCGCCATGATTTAAATAATAAACTTTTCAAAACGGTGAACAATAAAAAAACAAGAGTGCCAAACTGTCACAAGATACGCCCGTTCGAAGGTTTTGGACACCATGCTCAATGCTTGAAATGCACTAAGTGACCTCAAGACCTAGTTATTGACCCGGCATGACCTATATTTGAACTTTACCTAGATATCATTNTTTTGTAAAAACGGGCGTATAAAAATTGATTTTAGGTTGATGACAATGATAAACAGTTGCCTTTCTATAGTACCCATGCACAGTGAAAAACTCATGTACCTGTGGAAATCATGATTAGATTGAAGGAAAAATGAAACTTACCAATAAACATGTTGTTAAAAATAACTCGTTTCAAAAATCGCGAAAAAAATAAACCCGATGAAAATATCGCAAAATAAAACTGGATAAAAATATTGCATAAAAATATTGCATGTGTTAATCGGTTGCATGTCTCCAATCAGACCTGACTGATATATAATCTATATACTACCTCTGACCAAGTTTGGTGAATTCAACTTGAACTAGAGCTTTGTCACTGAATGTGACTTATACCCCCATACCACTTTGACGCAGGATAAAAAGTTGTTTAAAAGTTTCGGATGAATACAATTTGAATTAGAGTCCGGACAAAGTGGCGCCGTTGAAAATGCACTAATTGACCCTATGACCTAGTTCTTGACCCGACATGACCCATATTCGAACTTGACCTAGATATCAACTAGATGCAACTACTGACCAAGTTTGGTAAAGATCGGATGAATACAATTTGAATAAGAGTCCGGACAAAGTGGCGCTGTTGAAAATGGACTAATTGACCCTATGACCTAGTTTTTTACCTGGCATGACCCATATTCGAACTTGGCCTAGATATCAACTAGATGCAACTACTGACCAAGTTTGGTGAAGATAAGATTTATACAATTTGAATTAGAGTCCGGACAAAGTAAAATGCACTAATTGACCCTTTGACCTAGTTTTTGACCCAGCATGACCCATATTCGGACTTGACCTAGATATCAACTAGATGCAACTACTGACCAAGTTTGGTGAAGATCGGATGAATACAATTTGAATTAGAGTCCGGACAAAGTGATGCCTTCCGCCCGCCGCCCGCCGCCCGCCCGCCGCCCGCCCGCCCGCCAAGGGGTTTCACATAATACGTCCCGTATTTTATACGGGCGTATAAAAATGACAATTGTATTTAAGTATTTTATTTCTTAAAAATGAAAATAATAATTTGACTGCAACTTTAAGTGTATTCGTGCTGATGCAGGTGGTTGTCCGGGCAGTAAAGGCTTGAACCTTATGATCTACGAAGGCGGTAGAATCGTCAACGTTGGAGGAAAGACGTCCGTTGATTGCCATGCAGGGGTTTGTATTAAATTGTTTAATATTTTTTTGTATGTTTCATCTGATTTTAAAAACACATGAATTAAAACATTATTAGAAAATAATTATTTCTGATTAAAAACACATTCACTTGAAAATAAATGAGCAGAGCTCTGGGAAGTGCTTAAACCTTTGCATGCTGGGAAATTTGTCGTCTGCTAAAATGTCGTCTGCTGAATTTCTAAAATTAGCATTTTCTTCTATTTTTTTTTCAAATAATACTATCAGAATAGCAAACAGTTTGGATCCTGATGAGACGCCACGTTCTGTGGCATCTCATCTGGATCCAAACTGTTTGCAAAGGCCTTCAAAATCCGGTTCCAGCGCTCAAATGGTTAACTCTGCAGTCTGCACAGGCTAATCATGGACAATACTTTCCACTTTTATGGTGGTTTTGGTTTAAAGGAAGCCTCTTAGCGATAAGCCAGTTTAGAAAGAAATTGTCGTCCCTGATTAGCCTGTGGGGACTGCACATGCATTTAGCCCCAATTTTCTCAGATTGAGGCTCACATTTTGTTGTCTGTGTTTTTTAAGGACGTGTTTCTCCTCCAAACACCTGGAGGTGGGGGATATGGAACCACAGGAGAAGAGTCTTTCGTCAACAACCACACGTCTGGTCTCCTAGGTGACAGGTTTGACCTTGACACACATGAACCAGCTCAGAAGAGATCGAAGATTGAGGGAACCAGTTTGTCAAAAGTGGGAACCGGAAGTGTGTATGAATACCAGCGGAATCAAGAATCCGTTTGATATGGCATTAGTCAGAGTAGACAATCGTGCTACATGGTTTTGCAAATATTGGATTCACATTTTCATATTTGTATTTGCAAATGTATTCAGTTTACATATAATGTATAACATTCAAAATTGTCCAAATGTAAACAGTTCAATATTCTGTTTTAACAATGATCATGAAGCTGACCATGAAGTTAATATCCATGGTAACATTATTGGCTATTTTCTAAGGCACAAATATTTTATTTTGTGTAATATTGTTGATGATGATCATAAAGTTTTTTATGAGAGATAAATTTATCATGATAAAATGCAAAGGTCTTTAATGTGTTTGGTAATTTGTTAATGAGCATTTGGTGTTATTGTGTCTCTTATTAAGCCATCCCTTCTTATGTACCTTGAAGTCTGAACATCTTAAGTTTGGAAATAATGATATAGAGGATATTTGTTGGGTTCGGTGGATAATCGATTTTAATTCACGAGTGATCATAGAAATTAATATTTTCACGAGTGGCGCAGCCACGAGTGAAAATATATATTTTCTATGATCATGAGTGAATTAAAATCGATATTCCACCGAATCCAACTAATTTTCTTTTTATTTCATGCTTTTTTCACAGTTTATAAACATTGTTAAAGAGTTTAACTAAAGAATGTCGTTGGGATAATGACGTCATTTCGTCAAAATAATGACGTCATTTCACAGTAAACAGTGAAAATTATCGATAATTTTCACTGATAATTTTCATTGTTTCAAAGAGTGAAATTATCAGTTTTAATTCACTGATATCTCTATAAACCACCGGAAAGCATTAAATAAAATAATTTAAGTACCGTAAATCTAAAAAAAAATATTTTTTTTTCATCCACTTTTTCCAAGTTATCTGCAGTTTTGTATTTAAGCTTTTTACCTTTAAATGGGTGTAACCGGAGGAGAGGATAGGCTTGTCACCATAGGATGGCATATGCCTTTTTTTCCCACATTTTTCTAAACCTAAACACAAAGTGTGACGGAATTTCAGACAGACAGACGGACAGTGCAATCACCTTCGGGGGCATAAAAAGTACTAAAGCTAGTTTGATGAAACTCATTGTGTGAAGAGGGCCATATGGGGAATATGCACATTATTTCAATTTTCTTGTCAGACAAAAATTTTGGTTGCTATAGTTACAGAAATAAGTGAAATATATATATATATTTAGGAAGTAATTAGTTTAACAACTAGAATGCTGTGAACTAATTTTTACTATAAATAGCGTAGTAACATTGTTCTTATATGTGTATTATAACCAATGCATTGTAACATGCTCAACAAGCGTACGAAGCTACGTAAACCCAATAATTTCTATAAATGGGGAATTTAAAATCTATATTCTTGCTATTAAAAATCATTTATATTGGATTTGTGGTTGCATTGTATTAAGCTTTGGGAATAATCGCATGCAAATTTCTATCAACTTCTCCAGTAGATGCTATATAATTTGGTAAATCTTTTTATTTTAAATGTGAAAGACGTCTTGTCATTTTAAAACAACATTGTATTCATGTTACATTTCTTCATTTGCGTAGAATGAATTCACTTTTTTTCAATTCTTATGACATTGTATTGTATGTAGTGTACGGAGTCTGCGATATGTTAAATATCATCTTGTTCCTTTTTAATCTATTTAAGGTGCTATCTAAATATAATATTAATTTTAACATTTCTTGTAAGCTTTCACGGAATTGTTCAGGTTATTGACATGTGTGTCGTGTTCTGAGATAACTGGGCATAAATCTTGTGCGTACATTGTCATCCCAGATTAGCCTGTGCAGTCCGCACAGGCTTATCAGGGACGACAATTTCCGCTTTTATGGAATTTTTTGTTTCAATGATGTCTCTTCTTAGGGAAAATCCAGTTTAGGCGGAAAGTGTCGTCCCGGATTAGCCTGTGCGGACTGCACAGGCTAATCTGGGATGACACTTTACGCACAAGCATTTTGCCCAGTTTTCTCAGAACACAACACATATCTTGTCAAAGTCCCATACTTCTGCTAGTTGTCTTTATAGTTTATATGTGATTTTTACTATCATGATAAATCTCGTTATATATAAGTATGCAGGAGTAAATAAACAGAATAAAGTTAAATAAAAATGCCCTTACTTTGTTTTGATTTTCATATCAGGCATTGAGCTGGTGTTTTTAGCTGTCAAACTTTTTAACTATTTGAAAATTGGGAAATTATTATTCCTCTAGATTAAAAATGGCTGATTCCTTAACGTGGTGTGGTGGTTTGAGTGTCCATATGACCCCCAGGGACGGGAGACGCTCTTAAGCCTTGACGGGTAAGTCAAAACATCCGAGTCCTGAAGATGGAGGTACCAGGCTGCACAGCGGACTGAAACAAACCATTGCGCCAAGCAACTTAGTCAAACAGGATACTTGAGAGTTGAAAACATTGAGAATTAGGTTGCCCTGTGCAGTCCCACTCGGCGGATGCCGTGCCAGGCACCGTGTTTTGATGGAGTCCACTCCCTGCTACTGTTGGTCATTTGAACTGGTCTTATGGAGCCAGGAGACGGGTCAAGAGACCTACTGGTTGAAAATCCCCCACAACCAGAAAGAAAGTGACAACAAGTATCAACATCAATAACTAGACTGCAGAAGGAGTGGGTAACCGGAAGACAGTGTTAGAGAAGAAGTTTCTGCATGTATATAGCATAAACATCTGCAGAAACTTATCTGCAAGAGGGGAAGTCCTTCAAAATCAGAGGGTACCAGGTTTTTAGAAACACTTATCAAGGAAGGAAGAAAGGAGGAATGAGGACCCTGGTCTGAAACAACCTGATGATCCCATCGGGTTATTGTCTGCGATTCTTATCGGTAGACCATGCTCCTATCTATAGAGACAAAACCACACATGTTTAATCAGTAGCATGTATAGTAACACATAATCAGCTTTTCGTAGTTATAGTGAATGTCTGGCAGAGTTATGGCCCTTTGATTTTTATTCTAAATAAAAGACCATGGATCTACTTGTTCTCCATAACCGCAGACCGGCTTTAGAAAAACATTATTGTTCATAAGTACTAAAACTGGTGCACATATCCTATGCATGACATGGTCAGTGGCATCGTTTAATAACGGCCCTTTGATGTTTTTACATAAAACACTGTGTGGTTGTTTTGTTTTTAATAACAACTGGTTGAAAGAAAGTGTATGCACTTGTTCTACATGGCCACTTATTAGAATGAAAGAAACGACAACAAAAAACAAATCAAACAGGATTTACCAAAATACAGTTATGAATACACCGCATATCATCAGCATAGGGGTAAAACTTCATAATATCCATTATGACCAAATCTAATGGTGCACACCATATGGTCTGCAGATTTTGCCCGGAGTGATGGCCCTTAGGATTTTTTTTCTAAAAACCATAGCCAAGCTTAATGTCCATGTTCATTTGTTAGAATTCTAGAAAAAAATTAAGGCAGATAAGTACCAAATGTATCTTATCACATCTTTGTATACTTATTCAAAAGACCCAGCTTCAAATTACGCTTTTTAAAAAAACCTATTTATTTTAGCTAGATTGCATCAAAAGTCTTATTGAAATGTTCTCGAGTCCATTACCTGGGTTTGACCCCGGCAATTTTTTGCAGAGCAAGATATTAAGCAATTTGAGAAGAGAGTCCGGATTCCAAGTTCAATTATTCTTCACATGGATGTGTTTAGTTTAACTACTCTGTAACACGTCAGATACTCAAATGTGCACTCATTCAATATATTCATGATCATCTGAAAACAATTGATAGATATTTGGCATGATCGATGGTTGCCTCATTTGTTAAGACCATGCTTGCGTGCAAACAAAATAATACAAGTATGTATCCTCTTAGGGTCATGGTGGGGTACTGGATAAGGTGTCCGCATGACGCAACGGAAGTCACGGGTTCAATCACCAACTTTCTTTAGAACTCCTCCAAAAGATACCAGGTACTGGTTCTACCCAGGAAACTGACTTGAGAGCATTTCAATCAGCCTTATGCTAAAATAAATAGGTTTAACATGTTATCTTCCTAGGGTATTTGAGTGAAAAAAACACACAAAATAAAACATTTATATTTTTATTTTGAGGAATTGTAATGACCAATAAGATAAATAACAATTCCAAACAAGCAAAATTTGCATTGTTACTCGTGGTTATGCAATAATTAAATATTTCAGGGAAGTTTGAGTTTTTGAAAATAATTTGGTTTAACTTTTATTAAATTTGATATAAGTTGATAACCAAGAGGGTTGGAACATAAACTACACATTACTTTTTTCATAATAACCAATTCCAGGTGAATTTGTCTACTATCAACCAGTTTATAGTCTTGTTTTTTATAGTCTGGTAATAAATACTATACGAACATATCACACATAAAACAGCAAATTGTTCTTTTCTTTAGTTCCTTGACATAATATTGAAGAAAAAAGGCAAAGAAAAAACAAAAAGTAACAAAAGTAAAACCAGTCTCAAACCACTCAGTAAGGTGACTTAACTTATTTTCACACATTCGTAGCATGGCTTATGTAGATGTGTATTATTCAAAAAAATAATAAATATTTTCTTCAAATTTCATGATTAACACAAAATGAATGAACACAGATACTGCAACTGGGTCTAATATACCGGTAAATGAGCATCTGTTTTCCAAAATTATCCTGGATTTCCATAGAACAAAACATAACACTTACAGTGCATCCTCATTTAACACCAATTTTGATTTATTATTGTTGTTTCAATACTGAATTGTGCACAACTGAATATAATGAACCTTATTTAAAGACCATATCTCCAATCTATAAAATTCTTACCAATTCTTAAATTTTATTATATATATATGGTTGTTTTGAAAAATAAATGCATTCCAAGATATTTACAAACATAAAAAATACACGTTTAATTCCAAGTGCATATTTAGTTAATTACTATCCAGTACATTTTTCATGCAACTTTTCAAAAAGGATAACCAATATTCCAAACACAAGTTTAATTTCGGCTCTTTTTCAAACTTAAGAGAAAAACACCTTTAGAACCTTCATAAATATAAGCCTTGTTAAGTACAATCACAACAAAAACAAGTCAACGAATGTCTATTTAAAGACCCTATGTCCAATCCAGAAAAGTATTACCACTTCTTCAATTATATACTGTATTCAACTGTTTCGACACAGAAAAGCTTCTTACAGATATTTACACATACCAAAATACACAAGTGATTCCAAGTGCATATTAGTTTATTTTGTGTACCATCCAGTACATTTGTAATGCATCTTTTCAAAAACGAATATTCCAAACACAAGTTTAAATTTCCACTCTTTTTCAAACCTAAGAGAAAAACACCTAAAGGACCTTAATATAAATATAATCCTCGTTAAGTACATTCACAACAACCAGTCAAAAATGTTGTGCTTTTTGCGTACTACGCCAGGTGTGACAGGAATGTCATCTGCTTATATCGCCGCTTTCTCCGCAATTTTATCCGCTTCCTCTTTCGCTGCTTTCTCCTCGTGTAGTTCTTCATCGAAGAACAAACCTGAATCCACCGGCACCTTCTTTCCAAAAGGACACGGTCCGAGCAATGCCTCAACCTCGGAGTACTGAAGAGTTTCTTTGGCTTGCAGGAGCTGTGCCAACTGTCGGCAAAGGAACATTTTGTTGTAAAAGTTTATCGGGAAATTATTGTCAGGGTGCAGGATCACATGATTGTGGGGTTTTCATTTAAACGTTAATGGATGTAAACACGCCGGTAAGTGGTGCTTTTTTCAAATATATTTTTAAAACAATTTTTCTTAAGAATTTCAACTAGTGCATTAAAGACAGTTTTTATGCTGCTTATGTAAATTTGAAATACACCAGAATTACTTTATTTAATAAGTGTGAGTTCTTTTGATGATTTCGTAAATTTGATGTGTATAGCATTCATGTACACTGCTTTCAGACATATTCAAGGATTTATTCTAAAATCTTAAGATATCAGCACAAACTACAAGAAAAACGGTCTTTAATGCACTAAAGATTTTTGCAAATGTATTCAATAAATTGAGATATTTGCAAAAATAAAGTTCTTAACAGTGTGTTTACATTCTGTCCAGCCCGTGTGTAAACCCCTGAAAACCCCTTTGATGCTGCACCCTGTTGTGTCTATCATGAAAATGTGAAGCAGATAAAACCCCTCAAGGTGAATACAATTTTAGATTTAAATGTAAATGCTGATTATTATATTCAATGATTTAAACACAACATACCTTTTAAGTTTCCTTTTGAAAACAGATTAAAAAACATTTCTTTTGAAAGATGTTTTTTTTGCATGTGCATTATATATAAAGCATTTCTATCCAAATATTATTTTCTTAGGCCTTAAAAGCAAAGTATTTTTCCACTGGCTGGTTTGAAGCTATTAAGAGTTGATGTACAGTAAAAACAAATCAGCATATATGCAAAGAAGAGTGATCACCCTTTTGGCTTACAATTAATAATATATATTACAGTTAAATAGCTTATTATTTCAATTTAATAACAGTCCAGGTATTCACTAAACAATTAATTTTAATGCAAACAGAATATATGAGATGCGTACAGAGAAAACTGGGCTTAATACATATGCGTAAAGTGTCATCCCAGATAAGCCTATGAATTTGCACAGGCTAATCAGGGACAACATTTTCCACTTTTATGGTATTTTTCGTGTTTAAACTTAGTTTCTTCTTAGCAAAAGATCCAGTTAAGTGCAAGTGTTGTCCCTGATTAGCCTGTGCAGACTGAAAGCTAATCTGGGACAACACTTTACGTACATGAAGAAAACCTGGGTTTTCCCAGACAGGGTTGCCACCAACCTGATGAAATAAAATTCCCTGACTTTTCAATGACTTTTCCCTGACCAAATCTTGGTTTTCACTGACTAATTTCGCGACATATTCCGCCTCCTCCTCCCCATACAGCCGACCAAATCCACCCATTAAATGTTTATGTTATTCTTTAAACTTAAATATTTAACAAATAACAAAGCAGTACTACTTGTACACTAAACTATGCATGATGCAGGGCTATATAGTAAATACCACAAAACCAAAAATAAAAAAGTTATGCATATACAACCACCACATAATATGATTATGTCTCAAAATCTATGAACAAAACATACTTCCATAGGTAGATAAATGTGATGTTAGTTATGGCAATACAGTAGTCGCACAATGCCTATGACACAAAAAACTGTCCTTATACAATATCCATTACATACAATGATCATACTTTAACATCTAGACACAAGCATACATGTAGGTGAATACATATGAATATGGGTAATGGGAAATGTTAATAGAAATAAATCTATTTATAAATGTACATAACTATTAGAACTTAGTACCGATGTTTATTTCAACTAGCCATGGTCTTTGGCAAACACTATTGTGCAACAAAAAATAGATAAATTTACAATTTTGAACATTCTTGCGATAGCCACTAAATAACTTATGCATCAACCCAAAATTTTATTGTTCCCTGACTTTTCACTGACTTTTCTGAAATTTCATTTTTCACTGAGTGACTGACCATTTATTTAAATTCCCTGACTTTTCACTGACCTTGAAAAAAAAAATCAAATTTCCCTGACTTTTCAAGTTAAGTGGCAACCCTGCCAGAGGGTTCACAGTAAAGGTAAATAGCTCAGAGGGTTCACAGTAAAGGTAAATAGCTCAGAGGGTTCACAGTAAAGGTAAATAGCTCAGAGGGTTCACAGTAAAGGTAAATAGCTCAGAGGGTTCACAGTAAAGGTAAATAGCTCAGAGGGTTCACAGTAAAGGTAAATAGCTCAGAGGGTTCACAGTAAAGGTAAATAGCTTAGAGGGTTCACAGTAAAGGTAAATAGCTCAAAATTTCAAATTAATGGCAGTCCAGTGGCCTTCCACGTATAAACTAAAAAATGTAAATTAATTGCAACCAGAATATTCAACCACCTCATGCAGCTTGTCCTTATTCTTGTTGATCAGATCCACGGCGTGGCGATACGCGCGCCCCACCAGCACACGGGCCTCCTGGTCCAGCAACTGGTCGGTCCTCCTTGAGAAGGGCTTCGGCAAGAACTTGAAATTCGAGTCAGTCTCCGTGGGAAACGACAGCAGACCAAACTTCTCGCTCATTCCGTACATTTTTATTTGAGCGTAGGCTAGTTTTGTGACCTTGTCTAGATCGTCCTTAGCTCCTGAAAAATGAGTATAAAACATGTTCAGTTGCTTTTCATAGTGTGCCTAATACATTGGAATAAAATGAAAGAACAAGAGATGTGTTTGTCAGAAACACAATGCCCCCTAATGCGCCGCTTTGATCTTTCTAATTTTTTTACCTTTGACCTTGAAGGATGACCTTGACCTTTCATCACTAAAAATGTGCAGCTCCATGAGTTACACATGCATGCCAAGTATCAAGATGCTGTCATCAATAATGTAAAAGTTATGACAAAAAATTACCCTAGGTTAAAGTTTTAAGACACACACAATGACGGACAGACAGACAGGCCAAAAACAATATCCCCCGCCTTTTTTTTAAAGGGGGCATAAAAAGATATTGTCTCATTAAGAATAGGTTTTGATGCATCAAATCTAAAGCATGCTCAGCTACGAACCTGAAGTCAGGTTGCAGTGGTGTAGTGGATATGGTAAAAATATGGATAACGACACCAAGTGCTGGTTCTACCCAGGAAACGGACTCAAGAGTATATCAATTAGCCTTAGGCTTAGGTTTGATGCAATTGAACTAAAATAAATAGGTTTATACGAACCTGAAGTGACACTGTTAAAGATGACATCCTCCGCCGCCCTGCCCCCAAGCAGTTGCACCATGAAGTCAAACAGCTGATCCTTGGTGTACAGGCGTGTGTCCTTGGGGAGGTACTGGGCAAAACCCAGAGTGGCTGATGTACGGGGAACAACGGTCACCTAGGACAGGAAGATTGTGTTAACTACAGAGTCTGGCAAAACCCAGAATGGCCGATCTACGGGGAACAATGGTCACATACGACAGGAAGATTGCCTTCACTGGGCAAAACAAGAATGGCCAATGTATGTGGAACAATGATCACCTGGGACATGAACATTGCTTTAACTGATGTACACGGAACAATGGTCACATAGCACATGAAGATTGCGTAAACTGACAGAGTCTGTATAAATTAAGTATGCAAGAGGTTAAAACAATTTAACCCATTAACCTTTTGTTGTAACCGGTTATTAACCGCTAAACTGAACAACCAAAAATGTTGAGGTATACTTGTTTTTTTAAATGTCATATTGCTCATACATTTACTCTCTTTAAAAATGAAAGTAATTTAAACTTTAAATAGAGCTCTTAGAGAAGATTTTAACTTAAAGAGTACATGAATAAAAATTTCAGATAAAGTAATTTGTAGATGTGAAATTTAATGATTTCTGCTAACACATTACACAAATAACTTAAGAGATATCAACTAGTTAGACACATGTTTAAGTAAACAGATTGCTACCTGAAAATTCTTTTAAATGTTTCATTCATTTAAGTGAATATTGTCAAAAGTCTGGTTGAAGTATATATATGCAATTTATCAGATACCTGCAGAAACAATTCATGTGGATTGAATTGAGTATGAAAATAGATTGAAAAGGGAAATGACTAAATGTTTGTGTTTTTACTTAATTATGCAGCACAAAAACGGCTGTCTAGTGCGAGTAGAAAGCAGAACATATGTTTACGGGTAATCATAAAATATCACATCTGCATACTGGGACATCAAGTTAAAAAAAAAAGAACAATCTTTGATGCATTCTTCGGAAAACTAGGAATAATGAAATTCCAGAAACATTAACAGGAGAAATCAGGGCCCTCAATCTGTCAAATCCACGGCCGAAATTCGGCCGCATTCCCCCCCCCTGAAAAGTATACTTTTTTCCCCTTTTTGGGGGAAAAATTCCCCCTAAAAAAAAAAAAAATTATCATGATTAATATATCTCAATTCTATTTTAATTTAATCTTGTCAAACATACTAAATTATGAAAAAAGCAATGAATATAGTGCAAACATGTACAAATGTTATAATTAGAGAGTAAGTAAAAAATCCCCCCAAAAGGGAAACGCCGGGAAAATTCCCCCTGCTATGGGTAGCGACCTGCTTCCCCTAAAATGGATTGAGGGCCCTAGAAATACTTTTTAACATCTTCTAGTTTTTTAACCGAGAAAAGCTACAGATTGCCTGTACAATACAGAACAATATATAGCAAACAACGCTTGAAATAAACACAAAAAGCATGATCTAAACGCATTGTACTTCATACTATTGATAGATGTAAATGTACTTTGTCAAAAGTAGTTGTATTACTACTGATGGATGTAAACATGCATGGTACCTTAAGCAAGGCATCTGTGTGCTCCAGTAACCAGCCGACCAGTACGTGTCCAGCCTCGTGATAGGCTATCACTTTCCGCTCTGGGATGGAAACAGGATTGGACAGCTTCGGTTGACCTGGCAACAATCAAATTCCGGTACTTATGAGTCTCGTTCTGGGAAAACTGGGCTTAATGCATGGGCATAAAGTGTCATCCCAGTTTAGACTGTGCAGTCTGCACAGGCTAATCAGGAATGACACTTTCGGCCTAAACTAGTTTTCTGCCAAGACTGGATTTAGGTTTTGAAGACACTTCACCAAACAATTCAGTAAAAGCAGAAAGTGTCATCCCTGATTAGCCTGTGCAGACTGCATAGGTTAATCTGGGATGACACTTTACGCACATGCATTAAGCCCAGTTTTCACATAATGAGGCTCATATATAAGTTTGTCTAGCTAAATACCACTTATTAGTAACAAACTTTGTATAGTATGATTTTGTGGTAGTGGATATTTCTGTGTCTAAAAAAAGGAAATCTAAATTAGGACTTCTCCCAGTTACAACCATGTCAAGCGGCAGAGTCTAACTGACACCCTTAAAATAACAATGTAATAATTAGACATAATTAGTTTATATAAATAATCAATAACTACATGGTCCATATTTGCATGTTAAACGATATGTGAAATAGAAAAACAAAGGACCAAGCAATAATATTTATATAGAGTATCTAGCCTAATATATAGGTTTTGCTAAATAGTACTTTATGCAAAAGAGTTCCACAGGAATCTGCATCGTAAATTTCTCATTGAAAATTAAAGTAATTTTTGCTGATAAAAATAATAGCCAATTTTACTAATTCGTGAATTTCATACATATTTCGTCATCACTTACTTTACCAGGAGCCAGTCATATTAAATATTTGAATGACAAATTTAAGCAACCAATGTTGAAGAAGATTAATTGCTAAGTACAAACCTCTAGTCTATGATCTATTGATTCTTACATTTCAAGATTTCTATTCATTTCCTTTTAATCTTTTGCATGGCATTTATTTTAGGAAATTTTGGTCATAAATGTGTATTTATTGTGAGCGTACATTTTTTTTTATTACACTGGCTCCAAATGTAAAATTTACCCCCTTTAGCTTCTGAATAGTTATCAGGTTTATGCAACAGGGAAAAACAAAAGTTTGCAATGTACAACTGTTCTAATTGGGTTGCCAAAAATGTTTCTTTTGCTAAGAAATATGAGCCGAGTGTGCAAACCACTGGCTTAGATTGTTCAACCTGCTATAACTCGCTCGCAGGCGTAATTTAAGTCGGATGCATGGACAGATTTCTTCTTCTCTCTGGCTGCATGTATGGCCGCCTCATTGCAAATGTTTGCTATGTCTGCACCTGTAATATAAGTCAAGCTTTTCAGTCAATGACTTAAGTTCTATTTTCAAAACACATAAAATACTTACAATTCCATAATTAGTTTTTGGACACTCACAATTTTCGGACACCTTCATTTCAGCCAAACTAATTATTTTTGTTACTCTATTTTTTTTTGGACAGCCTGATTTTCACCTAAAAATAATGACTATATAGTGTTTTTCCCATGAGGGCAAAGGGGCATGGTGCAGTAAATTCAAAAAGGGCATATTAACACGGGGTTTTTGCAAAAAAGGGCAGACATAATGTGGTGCCTTTTTAGCAATGAAAGAACTGTTATAGATAATTACGTATCAATGATAATGGCTGTGGGTTTACTTTTATAGGTTATTTTTACTTATCAATTTTAATGTAATTACAGCATTTATCATTAAGTTTAAGAGATGCATATTTAACTTTCTTGCATTTCTTACACATAATCATGTGTGAAACAATGAAGACAACATGTAAAGTCATAAGGCAATAAAGATGTTAGCGATAAGGGTGCATGGCGATCTTTGCCTTTGAGAAGGGCAGAGTGGCGATTCGGGAGGGCGGGGTGGCACATCGCCACGCTAAAAAGGCCTGGGAAAAACACTACTATAAATGTTCGGACATTTTATATGTATTTTATCATTATTCCAACCAGTTTGCATTACTCCTGGGAAACATTGAACATGTGTTTTTGTAAACTGGATGATGGTCATAAAACCAGCTGACTGTTAATTAAACATAACTGGTAAATAGCCGTGCACAATAGACCATGGTTACTCCAAATTGCCCTTAGTGACATAGTTAATTGAATGATGGTATGATGTTAATTGGTGCCAATTGCAATAATCTTGTGAACGATTGAGTAACAAGTTCCGACCTTAGAAGACGTTAAAGACAACTTTTTAAGAAGAGATAACAAAATCAAAGCTTGAATATTTTGTTAAATTAATAACAGATTCATATTATACAAGATGTCAATCTTTGAACTCGATGGAGAAAATGCAGCCTTGAAATAATGTTATGTAAAGCTAATTAAATTAAATGAAATTATTCTAAATTCATTGAAAACATTCCTAACATACAATACAAATAAAATACATAATAAAATAATCAATTTAAAATAGGACGTAGTATTGAAAAAGAATCAATCAAAACCATTTAGTAAACAGTATTATAAAACAGACGTATCATGCGTATGCATTTGTCAATCGTTCACTAAATTTTCAGACACTTACAATTTTTGTATATTTAATGAATCTTATTTTGCGGACATGAAATTCTGACAACTTAATATGGTACAAACGGTATATGTATTCAATATTTTTTATTGTTTTTAGATATATCAGCAAGATGAGCTAAAAGTGTACCTTTATTATAAATTATGGTTTAAATATCATCATAAAGTATGGTTACCACTTATGCTCATTATGAGATTTTTAAATGTGTCGTGTTTGGAAAAAACTGGGCATAATGCATGTGCGTTAAGTGTCGTCCCAGATTAGCCTGTGCAGTCTCCACAGGCTAATCAGGGACGACACTTTCTGCCTAAACTGGATTTTCGCTAAGAGACATCATTTAAACGAAAAATTCCATAAAAGCGGAAATTTCCGTCCCTGATTAGCCTGTGCGAACTGCACAGGCTAATCGGGGATGACAATTTAAGAACAAGCATTATGCCCAGTTTCCTCAGAACCCGACACATTATACCACAATTTATAAAGGATAGTTTGCAAGAGGCATAAGGAGCATATGAAAACACTGAGATCTTTTATTTGAGTCTATTCTTTACTCTTTTGCACAAGAATGGTATGCTACTCATTGTCAATGAGAGCTTATTATATCAAAGTTCACTTACATGTAGAATGATTTCCAAGTGACATCAGCAGCATTTGCAAACACTGAGATATTTTACCTTATACTTCATTGTACAAATGGGTTGAGTGGAGTCTACATTTTTTGTATAACTGTTTATTCTACAAATGAGTTAATAGATATGTGTTGCTGTGGGGGATCGAACAATGCCATTGTAACAACCAATTCTTTTTTTTACACGTGTCTTTTGTTTATTCTTGGTAACTATGCGTCGCTAGGGGAGAATCAAAATCGTTGCCATGGTTACCACTCATTCTGGGGGTGAGCTGGGCGAGCCTGGGGGCCAGGGAGGACACGGGCAGACTCAGTTTCAGCTTCCTCAGATACAGCTCAAACAGCTCCACCCGTTCCCTCAGCGTGGGAAGATCTATGGTGATATGCCGGTCAAACCGACCTGGACGCATTAACGCCTGAAACATGTTACCGGTGTT
Source organism: Dreissena rostriformis (assembly GCA_007657795.1). Classification (NCBI taxonomy): domain Eukaryota; kingdom Metazoa; phylum Mollusca; class Bivalvia; order Myida; family Dreissenidae; genus Dreissena; species Dreissena rostriformis. Next base: position 8,945 of record VMBQ01000849.1, on the reverse strand, counting down.
AAAGGAATGAGCCTCTTGCAGATTATCAATTCCGGGAACATTCGTCTTCATGCATGTGCGTAAAGTGTTGTCCCAGATTGTCCATTTTTTTATGAGATACACAAGTTTCAAGTTAAACAGTTGACATGTAGAATAAGACTTTTTCAGCCTCTTAAGAAAACAAAATTGTGGATAAAATGCAGTTGAAATTTTAATGCTCTGAAAAGAAGCTGGTTTCTCTTCTAAACGGTACCTTATCGAGTGTGTCAGCCCTGTTTGTGGCTGCTATGACGATGACCCCCTGCGTGGTCTTCATTCCATCCATCTCAGCCAGAAGCTGGTTCAGCGTCTGATCAGCGTCCGTGTCCGCGCCACTGGCAGAGGAGAAAAAACATGAGCACCACCGTGTGATAGGTGCACAATTTGATATGTAAACCTTTAATTTGCGGAAAAAATGCATCATTTTAAAGAATTACACTTCGGGAAATGAGCCTCTCTTCTGCTAAAGAAAGAAAACGACCCGGAAAAAAATATATATGAGCCACGCTCTGTGAAAAGGGAGCTTAATGCAGGTGTGTAAAATTTTGTCTCAGATTAGCCTGTGCAGTCTGCACAGGCTTATCAGGGATGAAACTTTCCGCCTAAACTGGGTGCACCTTGCAGGCCCTTTCCTGGCCATTTTGGGCAATATGTAATGTAATAGGACAGGTTTTCTCCCTTCATTCCAATTATTGCCCTTTAAATGTTAACAATTTTAGATGTCTTTTATTTGTGTGAATTAATCAAAGTATGTTATAATAATCTGTTATGTTCAAGTTCAAGTGATCATCATTTGTATTATCATGATATCATGATATGATATATGTCATTAGTAAAATTGCTGTATTTACCATGTACAGGAGACGAGATGTATGTCTCGGTTTGTGTTTGTGTTTGGAAATTGGAGTTAATCTCCGCACTTTTCCTCAAAGGAAACCATGTCTGGTATGTTATAACACGTTCGTACAATCTTAGAGTAAAAATAAAATAGATAGCAGTTAATTTCCCAGTTTCTTAGTTATTCGTAAGAGTTTATCTCTTAGGTGTAAGACATAAGACCCATTACAGTTATTTCAGGATAGGGGATATTTTCACCCAAAGTCCACTGATTTGGGAAAAACTTTTTAAATATAACTCCTAATAGTAATTCAAATTAAAAGAACAAAATCATGTAAATTATAGCCATATTCTTTGTTAGATGTAATTTAAAGCAAATTGATATATCATAATTATAAGACACTTCTTTAAAAAAAAGAAAGTTTTTTTTCAAATTGGCATTTTTTTTTTATAATTTCGCTTTGGAAATGGGAGCGCTTAACGGACCTGTATATATGTCAGGAAAAGGCCTGCCTTGTGTTAGGTATTGCTGCTTGCAAAGAATGATGAAACTAAAAAAAAAAAAACAATTCCAAAAATTTGAGTTTAGTAAGTACATTTGGTATAATGCTGTGTACCATACACTATACAGCGTAATCTTGTGGGTGAAACTCTTCCAATACAATATGCCTTTTTATTGGTCATTGGTCAAGTTTCTTAATCATTGATGTTGCCTTTTTGCGTTTTGCAGAGTTATAATAGAGCATGGATTTTTGTATCTAAGCAGCCTTGGCTTCCACGAAAACATATATTTACCAACATTTTTTTTTAATACATAACAAAGCAAGATAATTGAATGCTACCTGGTATATTGTGCGTGTTCTGAGAAAACTGGGCAAAATGCTTGTGCGTAAAGTGTCATCCCAGATAAGCCTGTGAAGTCCACACAGGCTAATCAGGGATGACACTATTCGCCTAAACTGGATTTTCGCTAAGAAGAGACATCCTTTANGAAAATATTGTATAAAATTGGATATCTTACAAACTGATACAGGACAGTTGATTTTTTTCTGAACATTTCAAGTAAAACAGAGTTGCATTTTTCTAATAAAGCAAGACAATTACATGCCATGATTTTAACACTTGGATTGAAGTATCAGTTAAAACCTACGATCCAATATCTGACATTTGGATTGAAGTATCAGTCAAAACCTGCGATCCAATATCTGACATTTGGATTGAAGTATCAGTCAAAACCTACGATCCAATATCTGACATTTGGATTGAAGCATCAGTCAAAACCTACGATCCAATATCTGACATTTGGATTGAAGCATCAGTCAAAACCTACGATCCAATATCTGACATTTGGATTGAAGCATCAGTCAAAACTTACAATCCAATATCTGACACTTGGATTGAAATCCGTCAAAACTCACGATCAAATATCTGACATTTGGATTAAAGCATCCATCGAAACTTACGATCCAAAATCTGAGGTCCCTGAATTGCGCTTCTTCCCCAAAGCATCCACCTCGTCAATGAAGATGATACATGGAGCGTCCTTTCTTGCCTCTTTGAACAGCTTTCGCACTTTTGCTGCTCCCATACCTAACAATTTATTGAGCCTCGTAATGGGAAAATTGGGCTCAGTGCATGTACGTTAAGTGTCACTTTCCACCTAAACTGGATTTCCATTAATAACAAACATCCTTAAAACAAAAAAATCCATAAAAGGGAAAAGTGTCATCCCTAATTAGCCTGTGCTGACTGCAAAGGCTAATCTGGTTCAACACTTAAGCACATGCACTAAGCCCAGTTTCCCGGAAAGAGGCTTAATTAATTCTAAATTTTACATGTCAATCAATAATTTTTCTAAACAAATACCTAAATCATCGTTTAAATGCCAATTTATAACAAGAGCACTGCCTAGCGGGTGCAGACCGCTCATCTATTTGTCAAAGCATGAATCAAATCTGATCATTAATAAAAATGTTATGGCAATTTTAGCAAAATTTAATACTTTTACTGTCAAAGTCAAGGTCATTCAAAGGTCAAGGTCAAATTCAACTTGCCAGGTACAGTATCCTCATCACAGTAAGAAAGTATTTGAAGTTTGAAAGCAATAGACTTGATACTTTAGAAGTTAAGCGGATCTAAACACAAAATTTAACCAAATATTCAAAGTTACTAAGTCAAAAAAGGGCCATAATTCTGTCAAAATGCCAGTCTGAGTTACATATCTTTGCCTGCACAGTCCACTTATGATAGTTAGCAAGTGTTCCAAGTCTGAAAGCAATAGCTATGATACTTTAGGAGTCAAGTGGACCAAAACACAAAACTTATCTTGGATCATAAAGAATACCAAATTTTTGTTGGCTTAGTTCTTGCCCAATATCAATTAAGCTGTGTTAATATTAACATTTCCAGACACAAGTCAAACACCTACCTCCAAGTACACTATAATCTACGCCTGGTACGGAAAATATACGAAAATGTACACGGCCTTATTCCAGAAGTACCTTTATCATTTCCATAACCAAGGCAAACACCTACCTCCAATCATCTTGAGAAATTCTGGGCCAGCTGCATAGTAGAATGGTACGCCACATTCTCCGGCCAATGCTTTTCCTAGCAGTGTTTTACCACAACCCGGTGGGCCCAGCAACAGCGCTCCCTTTGGAGTCCGCGCTCCGATCTCCTTCAAGACAGAACAACTCAAGCGATCATGGCCGTGCTACTAACAATGTTATAATAAACTTTGATACCTATCTTTATAATTGGATATGTATGTGTCATGTTCTGAGAAAAATGGGCATAATGCTTGTGCGTATATTGTCATCCCGGATTAGCCTGTGCAGTCCGCACAGGCTAATCAGGGGCGACAATTTCCGCTTTTATGGAATTTTTCGTTTAAATGATGTCTCTTCTTAGCAAAAATCCAGTTTAGGCGGAAAGTGTATGATCATTTCACAACAAGCAAATTTGTTGAATTGATACCCCCCCCAACCCCCATTTCAAAATTTTGTTTCACACAAAATGACGGGCGGACAACGCCAATTCTATATCCCTCCGCATTTGGCAGGGGATAACAAGAAATTATAATTTTTCTTATAAACACAAAAAGTTTTCCAAAGGAGCTTTGAGAATACAGAATTATTCCACTGATCATTAGTAAAGACAACATATCATAACATCAATTATATAAATTACTGTTGATGTTCACTTATTAAACTGACCATATTTGCATTTCCACTTATTAAACTGACCATATTTGCATATGCACTTATTAAACTGACAATATTTGCATGTTCACTTATTAAACTGGCAATATTTACATTTTCAGTTAATAAAGTGACAATATTTTCATGTTCACTTATTAAATTGACAATATTTGCACGTTTACTTATTAAATTGACAGTATTTACATGTTCACTTATTTAAGTGACAATATTTACATGTTCATTTATTAAACTGACAACATTTACATTTTCACATATTTAAGTGACAATATTTGCATGTTCACTTATTAAACTGACAATATTTAAATGTTCACTAATGAAACTGACAATATAAGAATTTTCACGTAGTTTTAATTTTTGCATATTCACTTATTAAACTGACAATATTTACATTTTCACTTATAAAATTGACAATATTTGCATGTTCACTTATTTAATTGAAAATATTTGCATGTTCACTAATTAAATTGACAATATTTGCCATGTTCACTTATTAAACTGACGATATTTGCATTTTCACTAATTTAATTGACAATATTTGCATATTCACTAATTAAAGTGTCAACATTTGCCATGTTCACTTATTAAACTGATGATATTTGAATTTTCACTTATTTAATTGACAATATTTGCATGTTCACTAATTAAAGTGACAACATTTGCCATGTTCACTTATAAAACTGACGATATTTGCATTTTCACTTATTTAATTGACAATATTTGCATGTTCACTAATTAAAGTGACAACATTTGCCATGTTCACTTATAAAACTGATGATATTTGAATTTTCACTTATTTAATTGACAATATTTGCATGTTCACTAATTAAAGTGACAACATTTGCCATGTTCACTTATAAAACTGACGANATTCTTGGGGGGGTCGGGGGTTAAGAGGGGGGTATAGTGTTGTTTTGTCAAAGTATGAATCAAATCTGATCATAAATACAAATGTTATGACAATTTTAGCAAAATTTTATACTTTTACTGTCAAAGTCAAGGTCATTCAAAGGTCAAGGTCAAATTCAACTTGCCAGGTACAGTACCCTCATCATATAAGAAAGTATTTGAAGTTTGAAAGCAATAGCCTTGATACTTTAGAAGTAAAGTGGATCTAAACACAAAATTTAACAAAATATTCAAAGTTACGAAGTCAAAAAAGGGCCATAATTCTGTCAAAATGCCAGTCTGAGTTACATAACTTTGCCTGCACAGTCCACTTATGATAGTTAGCAAGTGTTCCAAGTCTGAAAGCAATAGCTATGATACTTTAGGAGTCAAGTGGACCAAAACACAAAACTTAAACAATTTTTCAATTTTCTAAGTATAAAAGGGGCCATAATTATGTCAAAATGCCAGTCAGAGTTACATAACTTTGCCTGCACAGTCCCCTTATGATACTTAGTAAGTGTTGCAAGTATATTAGCAATAGCTTTGATTAGGAATAAAGTGTGGTATAAAAAGGGCACATAATTCTGTCAAAATGCCAGCCAGAGTTATCAAACTTTGCCTGCCTAGTCCTCTCATGATAGTAAGTAAGTGTACCAAGTTTGAATGCAATAGCTTTGATACTTTATGAGAAAAGTGGACCTAAACACAAAACTTAACCGGACGCAGACGCCGACACCGAGGCTCAGGTGATGACAATAGCTCATATTTTTTTTTCAAAAAAATAGATGAGCTAAAAAGGAAAATATATATAAAGATTTCACCAATTGTTAAGTATTGTTCTCGTTTCCAGTACAAACATTTGGGACCGATAAGATTTAAACTAAAAAGAATTTTTACTTTCACATCTTTTCTTGCACAATAAACAAAGGTCTCTGTGTTATTCTGAATTTTTTGTTAACTGGTTGACATACTTAACATTATTGTTTACAGATTGTATATACACATTTAAATGTAACACACACAATTGTCAACATCATGACTTGTAAATGCAACATGTATGCTGCAAACCAAATATATATATATATATAGCATACGATTAAATTTGGACAACAAAGGAATAATTTTAAGATTTTAAAGTAACACATGTATGTCTCAGTATTATTCAGTATCATTACAAAATGATCTTCACATTCAACAAAACAAACATTAAGGCTAAATTTTTTAAATAAATAAAACAGCATTTTATAATTCAAAATTATATCCACATAACTTTCATATACATGCTGAAACTAATTATTAATTACACAGAACATTTTGACTGAACATGTAGTTAATTTATCTTGGATCATAAAGAATACCAAATTTTCGTTGGCTTAGCTCTTGCCCAATATTAATTTAGCTGTGTTAATATAACCATTTCCAGACACAAGTCAAACACCTACCTCCAAGTACACTATAATCTACGTCTGGTACGAAAATATACGAAAATGTACACGGCCTTATTCCAGAAGTACCTTTATCATTTCCATAACCAAGGCAAACACCTACCTCCAATCATCTTGAGAAATTCTGGGCCAGCTGCATAGTAGAATGGTACGCCACATTCTCCGGCCAATGCTTTTCCTAGCAGTGTTTTACCACAACCCGGTGGGCCCAGCAACAGCGCTCCCTTTGGAGTCCGCGCTCCGATCTCCTTCAAGACAGAACAACTCAAGCGATCATGGCCGTGCTACTAACAATGTTATAATAAACTTTGATACCTATCTTTATAATTGGATATATATGTGTCATGTTCTGAGAAAAATGGGCATAATGCTTGTGCGTATATTGTCATCCCGGATTAGCCTGTGCAGTCCGCACAGGCTAATCAGGGGCGACAATTTCCGCTTTTATGGAATTTTTCGTTTAAATGATGTCTCTTCTTAGCAAAAATCCAGTTTAGGCGGAAAGTGTATGATCATTTCACAACAAGCAAATTTGTTGAATTGATACCCCCCCCAACCCCCATTTCAAAATTTTGTTTCACACAAAATGACGGGCGGACAACGCCAATTCTATATCCCTCCGCATTTGGCAGGGGATAACAAGAAATTATAATTTTTCTTATAAACACAAAAAGTTTTCCAAAGGAGCTTTGAGAATACAGAATTATTCCACTGATCATTAGTAAAGACAACATATCATAACATCAATTATATAAATTACTGTTGATGTTCACTTATTAAACTGACCATATTTGCATTTCCACTTATTAAACTGACCATATTTGCATATGCACTTATTAAACTGACAATATTTGCATGTTCACTTATTAAACTGGCAATATTTACATTTTCAGTTAATAAAGTGACAATATTTTCATGTTCACTTATTAAATTGACAATATTTGCACGTTTACTTATTAAATTGACAGTATTTACATGTTCACTTATTTAAGTGACAATATTTACATGTTCATTTATTAAACTGACAACATTTACATTTTCACATATTTAAGTGACAATATTTGCATGTTCACTTATTAAACTGACAATATTTAAATGTTCACTAATGAAACTGACAATATAAGAATTTTCACGTAGTTTTAATTTTTGCATATTCACTTATTAAACTGACAATATTTACATTTTCACTTATAAAATTGACAATATTTGCATGTTCACTTATTTAATTGAAAATATTTGCATGTTCACTTATTAAATTGACAATATTTGCCATGTTCACTTATAAGACTGACGATATTTGCATTTTCACTAATTTAATTGACAATATTTGCATGTTCACTAATTAAGGTGACAACATTTGCCATGTTCACTTCTTAAACTGATGATATTTGAATTTTCACTTATTTAATTGACAATTGTTGCATGTTCACTAATTAAAGTGACAACATTTGCCATCTTCCTTTATAAAACTGACAATATTTGCATTTTCACTTATTTAATTGACAATATTTGCATGTTCGCTTATTAAAGTGACAACATTTGCCATGTTCACTTATAAAACTGATATTTGAATTTTCACTTATTTAATTGACAATATTTGCATGTTCACTAATTAAAGTGACAACATTTGCCATGTTCACTTATTAAACTGATGATATTTGAATGTTCACTTATTAAATTGACAATATTTGCATATTAACTTACTAAGTAGACAATATTTGCATGTTCACTTATTTAACTGACAATATTTGCCCCGTGCACCTCAAACTTCTCCGGTGTTTTGATGTAGTCTATAAACTCCTGGACTTCAATCTTCGCCTCGTGTAGCCCGGCCACGTCCTTGAAACTAAACTTGCCCTCGAGAACATCCTCCGCCTTGCTGAACGAATCAGAATCAAACAAGTCCAGGAACTGAAACAAGAAACAGTTGCGAAACATCACTGACTTTCCATTCACAAACAGTACATTATTTCATTTATTTATTTTACCGGTCCATGAAATGAAACGAGATAAAGCTTAGAAACATCACTTACTTTCCATTCACAAACAGTATTACATTCCAATTTTTGAGCCGCGCTCTGGAAAAAGGGGTCTTGATGAATGTGAGTAAAGTGTCGTCCCAGATTAACCTGTGCAGTCCCCGCACAACTGTTTAATATGTATAAAAAATGTGTAAAAGAAGTCTCCTCTCAGCAAAAGTTCAAAAAAGTGTTGTTCAAGATTAGCCTGTGCAGTCCGGACAAAACTAACCACTTTTATTGTTGTTTTTTTGTTTAAAGGAAGCCTCCTTATAAAAAAATCCAGGAAAGTGTCGTTCCTGATTTGACACAGGCTAATCTAGGACGACACTTAACTCACATGCATTAAGCCCAGTTTTCCCAGAGTGAGGCTCATATTTATGATTTACACCTACGTGTTGCTTAAAGCAGTTTGACAGTTACTCATTGCTCAAACCTTGAACTTCAGTTTGCACTATTTAACATGCCTGACAAAGTTGTACATTATAAATATAACACAGAGTTGCATATTCAAG
>VMBQ01000848.1:234997-263149 GCA_007657795.1 Dreissena rostriformis | reverse complement strand
TACAGTATGACAATAATTCAAATCAGAATCACCACATACGAACTATCAGAACGTTTATATCTGGACTTGAATGTTCCACATCAGGGTCAATATATGATGAAGTTGTAGTAAAACAATAATTGCACCGATGTTCTCTTAAACCTTTAAATTACTAGTTGTCTTTGCTTAATAGCTACGAATACATTTAAGATACCGTATGTAATGACATGAACACCGATTTGTGCTGCTATATTGAGTACGTTCAATTTTAAATACCATCAAAGCACCACTGCAGATTTTTCACGTGATCATCTAAATTAGTTCACTGGGCAATAACATTACATCTTTAAGAGGCTAGCACATCAAACGTACCAAAACGGTTTATCCAAAGATTGAAATGAGTTCGACAGTTCTCACGGATTCAAATCTTGTTAGAAAATTTCGCTTCAAATATGCCCCAATTTATTGTTATTTAATACATGTTTATTTCTCCTGATTATTTTGTTTGCGGTGAAAGCTGCTTTTGCCGTCTGATAACATTTGTTGATGTTATGGTGTATCAGCAAGAATATCGTGTTTACATTTTTCAAACCATTTCAAAACACGTCGGCCAATGCATTAACAAAAACACGTGTTGTAGACTTAATTCAAATCAATTATAAAACACATTTTGGTTCACGCTTCATTAAATATAAAAATAACACGAGGTTTTCTCTTTTATATTTGTATGTGTTTCTAATTAAATAGATATTAAACCGTTTGTAAAATATACATATAATTGTATATAATTAATCATTTAAATAAGTTTATTTTTTATAAGAAACTTAATTGGTACATACTATGACACAATGTTTTCATAATAATAGAATATTAAACAAATATCGACTATAAAAAGTAAGATAAAACACAATAAAAAAAATAAGTTTTTTTTACTAGAAAACTATTAAATCATTGCAAAACTCAAACTCATGTGTGTGTGTCAGACATTCAGTATCACATGTGTAGAACAATTACGTCCTCATAGTTACTAAATTAGCAGAAATGATAAAATAATCACCTACCTTTTAGTTTCAGTTTTAGTTTTGGTCGACATTTTTTCTTCAGTTTGAATTTTCCAACTCAGTTTTGATTATCGACGTACAGGGGGTGGATCTTAGGAAACGTTATCTAACATTAATCTGTTTATGACTACTAAAACATAAGCCTTTATCTGTATAGCAAACATGAGTTTTCTAGTGTTGATATGTTGCTACTGTTTACTCGTGCTAGAGACGCATGATTTTTATCGCCATGCATGTCAATCAAAATATACACTAGTGTTCTACTATTTAGTATTCATGAATAAAAAATGGAATTTGCTTCTTTTAGAGAGTTAATACGCAGTTTTTGTACCACGATTAGAAACCCATAAACCTGACACAACATACACGTACATATAGGTACCATCCTTGCCGTCAAGTTGTTTGCTCGTATTAGAAATGCAAAACGCAAGTTTAAATAAATTTAGTGGGAAAAAGATTACAACAGATGACAATTCCTTGCGTTGAAACGGGAGATTCATTGATATATTACAGTCCACATAATGTGGCACTTTTGAATAACCCATAGATTAAAACAAGCATACACATTGTTATGATTATTAGATTCATGCAAATCCGTCACTCATTTGTGAAACCCCGTCGCGTTTACGTTTGACCCGTAGCAAATACTCATTTAATGATTAATTTAAACAACATAATAATATATAAAAATGTGCATTTTGTAATGCAATTGTCTATGGTTTGTCCAAAAAAAAATGGACGCTTTTATAAGTAACTTTTTTGGAGAAGGGCTTAATGCTCGGTTTCAGATATGCAATAATTACTATATAATCAATCTAAGATTCATACTAGGAGAGTTCGCACATTCGTACAGTCTTTGTAATTTAGATGACATTTTAGCATGAATGACTTAATCTTGATTTTGTGTATTAATTAAAGTAAACAAAATATCTATAGAAATATACAGAACGTGCAATTTAATTTGCAACAGCAGACTAATATATAAGACACATTACAAGTAAGTTCATGTTATATATATTTATATGTGCACTTTTTATAAGACTTAAATATATTCATCGTCCAAAAGGAACCTTCTACTTAAATGCTATTTCGAGGACATGAATGGCGATTTCAAGCTTAATTAATGATTTTCGATTTCAAGAAATACCTGTTGCAGATCCATGCTTTAGACAGTCCGCATTTTCGCAGTGAACGTATGTCATGTGCAATTATTTTGACAGTTTTATAAACACACGATTTAAAGGCTATAAAATAAAAAAAAATCCGAAGATGATCAGACTTCGCAAACCCCATATAAACATCGTCTGGTCATTTTTGTTACACGCTTGCAAACGTCTACATCGAAAGTGGCATATGCACACCATATAACAAAGAGAAGCTACCGGCTTGATCCACTTTAATATACTGAATGACATGCTTAAGAGTCATCAGATAACAACANTGGTAACAGCAGCGCTTGGCGTGCGCTTATATACCGCGCAGAGTCTCCGATAGTTTTTGCGGTGGTGGATCAATAAACAAATAATGGCTTGATGCTGTAGCTGTCAGGTATTGTAAAATTAACTTCCGTAAAAAGTTAACCATATCTATTTAGTTACGGCGATAAATAAACTAATGTTTAGGTGAAAATTGATGCAATACTATATATCAGAAATTGACAGAATATCGGAAAAATTGTAAACAACTAATTTCGATGCAAGAGAAGAAAAAGTACGTACATAAATTGAACAAGGTCCTATCTGGCATTTTTTTTATTATTATTGCTCTTTGTTTAACGCTTATAACTTAATTTAATGTCTGTAATGTATGTGTATTTTCAAATATTGTAATTTCTCCTCAAAATGTATTTGGAGTTGAATCATTCCAATAATTTTACTTGCTAGGAAGTGGTATAAGAGAATACAATTGTAAAACAAAACATACTCAAACTTGATATATCTGGATGCATTTAGAAACCCCATACTGATCCTGAGCATTGTCCGTAACTTAACAGTAGACAAGACGTTTTACAGTATATGCATTTCGTGTCGTTTGTCTTTTAAGCATGTTTTGTACATGAAATAAGTATATTGTTAATTATCTTTTTAAACATCAATACTACTCGGCAACACGTTTTGTTTCGGGCATCACTTCCCGAAAAAGCTATATTTCAAGCTTTCGTGTCAATGATGCATTTCATCTTTTCAACCTTGAAATATAATGCGTTGTTTTCAGAATATGTTTTCCAATCGAAGCTATTGAAGATCCATAGCGGTAATGGCATTTGTTAGCTGTTCAGTTTTATGAATATTCAGGTGTTATAACGACATGACCAGTAAGAGTTCACAATCTTATATTTTAATTCAATATTTCGCTTACGCGGGCGAAGTGTCTGATACAAATTGTTATGTTTATATCTATAAACTTACAATTGATAATTAACAATGATGTACAGCTAAATGAGAACTCCCACTCGCCTCGTCTTAGCAAATATGCTACAGGTTCATTAAGGTGTTAACTGAGTGTAGACAATACAACACAAAAAAACAGTTTGTAGTGTACGTTAATAAGTAACATTAAGAGTAAACTATCATCATACACACCATGTTATATAAAACGTATACTTATTTTTGAAATTAGCATATTGCGTTTTACAATGTAAACGAAAGGTTAAGTATAAACACGACTGTTTTTGTTTACAAGCCCACCCCCCTCCTCTTTGTTGGCAGTGACAAACTTTGACCGACATGCCAAGCTATTACAAGGATCAAGTGGTGAAGAAGGAATCAATCCCAGGCGAATAAACAACTCGCCACCTGTCTATCAAATTTAAATCTATATATTGATTGAAATATCAGCGATCGATAAATCGGGTAACCAGTTGCTATCAGTTTGTCCGTCAATTTCCTGAATGTTCATTCGTGATATAGAATCATGGATGCCACTTTGGCATTAGCTTGTCAGGGTTTTCTAACCGCTTCGTCACGGGATTATTTGAGCGGATCTATCGTCTTCAAAGCGAGATGTTTGTTTAGACAGACATCCACAGTGTATTTCGTGTGTATGTTAAGACGTACGAAACTATTATTCCCGTCAATCACCATCTGTCTTGCACGCATTTTTTTCAGATAAATATAGGTAACTTGTTGCATAGGTGTGGGCTGCTTTGAGGAAACATAGACCGGAGAAGCAGTATAAAAGGGCCACAAACTCACAAAATGTCTACTTTTCAGTTGTACACTGGTGTGTAAACATCAGAAAACAAAAATGATTTTTTCATAATAGTTAAGTTTGTATTTAATATTTTCCAATGAAATTTGGCATACATATACTTCAGTATACAAACAATATGTATGTGTAATTTGGTGATTGTAAGTTATATAGTTATTGACTAACAGAAAAAAGTTTGTGTTGTCTGCTTGAAATTCAAATTTCCCTGTAAATGCTAAGCACCGCCCACTTGAAAGGTTATGAACTTCTCTCAGCCAGTAGCTTGCGAATGACTCAGATCGAGTTTTCAGATTCAACACTATACCATATTGCTGTCTGCTCAAACACTGTTTCTGTTTATAAACGCTCTGATGTTATCAGCAAAGCACTGTCAGATAAACCCAGCCCACTAGTTAATGAAGGTTTTCATTTTACCACCGCAAAATCAAGCAAGTGAGACCCGGCTTTTGATACACAATTATTCTTTTAGAACATGCATCCCATCGTAAAATTAATTACATGTCTACATCCTGAAGTAAACTTCAGTTCATATCCCATCGACAAGTTTTATACTTTCACAGCATGAACACCTTTTATTGCAATATAACGAAGTTCAAATCTTAAAAGCAAATGAACAGCCAAGGATGTTAATATGAGGGTTACATTAATGTGATGATGTACAGTGTAGACGTTATTTGTGTTTAAACCGGTTCATATAGTTGGCAACCTGCGAATAGTTTGTTTAAATGTAAATTGATTTGTTTATTCTTATTTTTGCGTTTAAATAGTTGTTGAAGAAAAATATGAACAAAACTGTTTGTATAGTGTATGTAATATTATATTGAACAAACAATATCTTTTTTAATTGCTTTTAAATGGTACATTTCCTTCGAAAATGTATAATGAGTATGTATTGTTTTTTCTTGTAGGCGCATCGACAGAATAATAAGACGTACACAATTTTTCAAACATTTACTTGATTTTGTATGCGCCATTTTGAACGACTAAATATTTATCTTTGAGTTATTAAAACATTTTTAAAATTCGATGAAAACTGTAAACTATTTGTTAAAGTGTGATCTTATGCACGCGAAGCATTGTTGATATGTCTCAGGACTTGCATTAACGTTTTAAAAACGGAAGTCTATATTTAAAATAATAAACTGCCACCAATTAATATCAAACAAGTACTTGCTTATTATATTATTACTTACACAGGTACAGGCTAAGTTAAGCGTAAAAAAAACAATTCCTCTGCATTTGTAGTTAACACATTTAATACTTTAAAAATATTATTCAAAATATATCAATAATTTGTGTTTCGTTTCTAACCGTAGTTTCCGTTTTGACATGTTTTATTATGTTCCTACATAGTAACATTGTATTGATATCGTTTGCAATGCGCTTTGGTGTGTGATTAATTATGGGGCAAATGTGTGGTTCGGCTTTCCCTGATGTCGATCTAAACCCCCAATACTAAGAATTGACCGTTTTTATTTGTATAGTAGTTGCTGTCTTATAACAGTAACGACTTAAACCAAGAACTTCACTCCTGATAGATTGTCTGGAGTGTTCATTGTTTGCTATATTGAATAAGAACTTTTCACGAGTTAAAGCCCCAGATTCTTTTACGTTGACTGTTCCAAGGCAGTGACATTTGTGTAAAGGTAGATAACACGCATATCTAGACCAACAGTTTTTGCCACATAATTTAAGTGTGGATGAAGGTATTTTGTATGCGCATTGTGGAAACTTACATGCAGACACAGCTTGGACCTGTACTATCAATGAAATTAATAATACGTTAAAAACCTGGTTTCGAGGCATTGCCATTTTCTTTTTATGCGTTTTTATATGTGATATACTGACTGTTGTCATTTAGTTAAGATTGTTATGACATTTATTAACTGCAATAGCATTTAATATATGCAAACACTTCTATTTCGTGAAAATAATTGTGTCAGTTAGTACATTGGTGTTGCTGAATCCTAGAACAAAAACATGTCACGTATGTAACTGTTGATAAATAAAGTAGATGTCAAAATATATGAAGGGCTTCGTTTATACGAAAAGCAAAGCGTAAGTGCAAAGACGTCACAGAGAATTATGAGACCAAAACAACACACAATTGCACACGATCTCAATATCAAATACATATAATTGTGTTGTTCAAATTAGTTTTTGTTTAGCGACATTCAGAAAAGAAAGTTAATTAAAGAATGTTCCGGTTGACAATATCGAAAATTGAATTGTTTTATTCTCTTTTAAGAGAAATAAATACTTAGAACAGTTCTTAACTGGTATGATTATTATTTACAAATTTCGGTGAACTATTTAAACTCGTTTTTAAAGGTGACGATCCGTAATTATTACCGATTTTTAAATATTTTTTGCATTTTTTATTTATAAAGGTTATCAAAAAACAATATATATATATATATATATGTTATTGGAAATTACCATAAACTTGAGCAATACAATTTGTTTTCAGCTCAAAATAAAGTGTCCTCCAAGTCAATTGTGTTAACAAACAATCAGTTTATTTACATTGCTGTTTACTCGGGATAGATCAAGCGCTCCGGTGACTCAGGTCACCAAAATATATCGTTGATTTTCAACGTTTTCCGGTATCACTCACAAAGTAGGTCTCTTCTAAATGGTTAAAACGTATGTAGTGATCTTATAAGTTACTTTCTGCTGGCAAAAGTTGATTAAAATAGAATTAAAATTGAATTTTCTTTCGGCTATTTTTAGCATACGTCACCGCTTTGAGGCTACACACCACGTTAGTTGCAAAGTTGTAAGCATTTTTTCTAGTTATGAAACGAGTATATCTTCCATAATTCTTGACAACATTGCACCTAAGCTGTGTTATTATCATTTTTTATGCAAGAGTAACTGAAATCTGGTAAAAATTAGACCAGTTTAAATGCATAATAATTGGATTTGTCAGCTTTTATGAGCCTTTAAATTGAATGGTTTTTATAAAATGATTGATTATGAACTTATCGGCAGACATACACAGCAAATGGATCTCGACGTTTTATAAACGTACACCATAAGCGAATATATGGACACCGAACAATTGCTTTGTTGTATTGTTGTGTTGCCAAAATGACATGATAACACGAATAAATGAGGCTGTATTGTGAATCCACTAGATGAATTCAATAACTGGAAAACCATCAATTAAATCTCTGACGAACCGTTTTACAAGACTTATTCTGTCACGTTATGGCCTGACGATTTCAGTGAAAACACATTGACTCTATGACGCAATATTTACATCGAGTGCATTATGTTTAGTTAGCATAATAACATTATACTGTAAATTACATCGAAACAAGGTCACAACCCCGATTATACAGCGATAATGTGACTCGCCAGTCGGAAACAAAGGCAAATTGCGTAACTAGACAAGAATGACAAGCACACACATTTTGATAACATACTCGTCTTTACTTGTTATTTAAATATCCGTACAGACAAGTACGTTTTATCGTAAACAATGTTCTATTGGAAATAAAGCTCAACGCCTACTGCGTTTGTGTTAATTACCAGTTGATGCCGGCCATTTTAGAATCGAAGGCTAACATTTGGTCATTGCAAAATATCAAAAAATGGTCCCTTTCGTCTCTGCAACAGTTGAAAACAACGGCGTTGTTTACTGATTTAATTTCCGATTCAAAATACATTCGTTTTCATATTTAAAAAAAAAATGTTATGCCATGCTTTGCTAGTTGACCATACTGTCTAATGGGATACGTAAAATTAATTTCGGGATTAATATAATGCAATGATTAATGTAATCAGCTGAACACTGAAACAAAATAAGTTCTAAAATACTTATTATACCTTTCGATTGTAAAATGTTATTTAAACGATGAATGTTTGTGCATGCAATGTCGACATCAGTTAGTTTCAAAAACATTAATTTAAAGCCCAAACTTACCATGTGACTACACACAATTGGCTATTAATATCCGGCTGAAAGATATACACAACTAGGTCAACATACTACATTAGCCAGGTGGCTTTTATCGATAAGGCCAACTGGTGTTCGCCAAAGGGTTAACTATTCCGGAAGCAAATTGTATTTTCAAGATAAGGCCTACAGTCCTTCAACAAACGGGTCATCTGAACACACAAGCCAATAGGTCTTTCAATATCATGCAATCTGACCTTCAACAAACGGTCAACGGACCACAGAAGCTAAGTGACTTTTCCAGATAATGCCATCTGACATTCAACATACCACAGAGGTCAACATGTTAATCCAGATAACCTTAAACAAAAGGGTCAACGGATCGCAGAACAAATCTGTTATTTTCTCTACACCTCTGATTCTCTACTAATCATCCCATACCTATCACTTGTCTGAATTATTTATAACCACCGATACAGACAAGTAACCATGCCATAATAGACACTTTTGCAACTGCGAGCAGGTAACACAACCATGCAGCTGTTGTTTTCTGTTAATGGCAGGGAAAAGTGCAAGGACCGAAGCTCCAAATCAGTCAAAGTTACAAAGTATTTTACTTTTTGTTAAAATACACGGCTCGACTCGGCCAATTACAACTTATTGAACATTGCATCAGCATTAAAACATTTAAAAAAATAAAGAACGAACCATCATTTAAATACTATGCATATGTCACGAAACACAATACCAAGAACACAGACGTCCTTTTGATCAGTTTTCAAAAAAAAAATGTAAATTATTTTAATTAGACATTAACGGATGCCATTAACAACTAATGTATGTACTTTAAATGGTTTACAACAAATATATTCTAAAGAATAAACAGAACAAAATGGAATGTCACTTTAAGAACTTCAAAACCTGTATTACAATTGATATTTTTTATCTCGAATTTCTGTATGAAATTGTTACCAATATATCCGCGATCCACTTAAAAACTATTATTTTTATTTTCCTTTAGGCGGAATAGCGACTGTTCATAATACTCATGTTCGCGCTTAATCCAATGTTTAAATAAAGTATTTGAACTAATCTTCTTTTCAATTTTGTGTTGATGGATTTTCTGGGATTTGACCTAAATTCGTTCCGCTCTAAATGTCAGACACAATCGTTTCACAGAAATCTAATGAGGCGAATAATTGACAGTATTAGTTCAACCAGAAATCTATAGCATGATGGATGTCTATATAATAAATCACAGCCAATTGTAACACTGGAAAACGGCTTTTCCTTTCGCCAAGCAGAGTTCAACCAGTTCTATGAGTCTTCGAGAAATGAACGTGTGTCATCAAAGTAAAACACCTTGAAGCGCGCTTTAAAATACTTGTTATTGTATTCAATTGAGTCCTTAGAGATTTTAGAAATGATACATTTGTGATAAATATTTTAAAATAAGTGCCCGTATTTTGCATTCTGCAGCAAATGCATAGTAAGTTAACGGTTTATATTTCAAAAGAGTTGCGCTTCATTCCCAGTAAAGCCAACAATATAATTAGTTTATGAAACCTGCACATGCGCAAGGCTCTTGAGGCGTTACTCTTGAGAGTGTTGGAATAATCAAGTGGATTGGGAAACCAAACACTAAGGAGTTGCATTTTGAATTTTTATCGCGTTTGTGATTTAAATGTGTTCTGAATTTTATGGAACAAACATGAACTTGAATCAACATAAATTATTTTTTTATTTCATAATAAATAACCTTGTATTGAAATGAAGATACCAATCAGCTGCATCAGATATTTTCCAAGCTATTAAGTAGATTTATTGCGATAGTTGTACGAAATTAATTGCTGCGAGCAACATTGTAAACACAATTATGTTGTACAATACGATGGGCTTCTGGGTTTCAAACCGAACGAACGTGCCAACACAATACTTTACACTTTAATTATCACAGTGGATACATGTGGATTGTGAAAATTATTCTAAGTCTTTAAAATTATGAATTTAAACATACACATCGTTGTTTACAGTTTACTGTGAAGAGGGCGATTGTTGAAATTGTATTGTGATTTGTTTAGCAATTACATTTCCTAATTTGTTCTGGAACTATTTCACGTATGTTCATTGGGAACTGATTGCTCATGTTTTCATAAAAACTGTTGAAATCATCCCTTATTTATCGAATCTTTTGTTTAAAGCTCTGATCCAGATCGATTGGTCGTTTACTTTTTAACGACCTTCCTACAAACAATAGTTCCAAGTGGTTGTCACAAACGAATTATTTACTATTGCATAGAAGCATGATAATTTCAAATGTTGGTGGGGATAAAATTGTGTTCTTGGAAATAGGCGCAGTAAATATATGATATCGGCCAGAGTTATACTAAGACTTCACAATTTTGGGTCAGCGTCTTCAGTATAATTGTGCAGTTATGACATAATACAATATTTCGATCTCACTAGGAATAATTGACAGTCTTGTTTTTCTCTTGAAACCACATTTCAAAGCAATCTTTGTGAAAATTGCATGTTTTTTTAATAAATCGAATCGAGTAATTAATCGTGATGCATTCTCCATTCAATCTGCAAAGTGTTTATAATGAACGAAACCATGCCTTGAATACTGTTTAACACCGTTTCATAAAACCTCTTAAATCGAATGTACTACGTGTCTTACGCTAATTTACTAAAGACGTTATGCGCAAAATGAAGGAATTGAAGAGATCTACGTTGGTTATCGACGTGGATTTGTTCTACTGGATTATAAAGAAACTTAGCTCAATATGATCATTATACCAAGATACTGACTTGACACAAAATGATTGATCGAGTGTTGGTTTGGCCAGTTTGGTTGAGATATTCAAGTAGATAGTTTTTTTAGGAATTACGTAGCATTATTTGAAACACGTTAGATGCTTTTTTCAGAGATCAGTCAGGAATACATAATTTAAACCATAATCCCATAGACAGACAAACAAAATGAGCATATTACAGTAGACTCTCTGTAAATCGGACGGTCTGGGGACCGGCCTGATCGTCCGGTTTTCAGAGAGTTCCGGTTTACCAGGAGTAGACATATTGCCAAAATATACATAGTATGCATTGTGTTTAAAATCATATACGAATAAAAAAAAACATATACATTTGCATGTATCATGTGATAACTGTATTCATGTGATGTTTATGTTTAAAGTATTCTTCAAAAAATGCGTTTCTATTCGATTAAAGCAAAAAACATTCCATACCGACTTGTTTTGATTAATCCCAAAGTGAACGTGGTGCTTTATACATTTACGTACATGTATATGCGTACGTGACATTTGTCATATTGGCGAGTGAGTCGTGTTCGAGTTTGTTATAAATAACTCTGAATTAATTAAGTTTCATTTGTTACAAATAGTGAGCGCAAAACGTCATAGACAATTTTGATTAATTATGACACAAATACGATTGTTGTGGACACACGATTTATTATTCAAGACATTACACATTTCACAAAACATACACACACAAAAAACAGCGTCATATTTTCAAGACATTCATAATCTCAGAAAGTATTGTCAAAACCTACACATGCACGAAGTTCACGATTTTTGTTTGAATTACCGGTTGAAGTCGGCCTTTTTAGAATCGAACACTAAAATTGTTCCAATTCAACAGATCATGTAACTTGCGCCTTTCCTTTCACAACGCCCATTTATAGTGATTCAATTGTTTAAGATATACCATACTTTGTTAGCCGGCATGATCTACTTGACACATGTATGATCGTATGAAAGTTTGTCAATTTACTCAAATGAAATAAATTCACGTCTCTTTCGTTAGTAAAATACATTATGACTTAATTGGTAAATATACTATAATCGCATACTGCCTCATTCGTTTATCGTAACGTATGTTCTAGATTACCGGCTCTGGAGACAAAACAGACACACATTCAACGGTAACTTATTTCAGAATTAATGTAATGAGATGAACAGGTGTACTATATTAAACATAATATTTCGAACAACTGAAAACGGCGATGGTATCATTGTAAAGTTCTGAATACATTATCACAAATAATTAGATAAAATAAAAAAATAAAAAAATGTCAACAATGCAACACTGGTAAATGACCCCGTATATGATAAACAATAAAATATTCAGTGCGCGATTTTTAGATGTGTTCAAAAACAAATATGAACCTCTCCCAGGCGCTGTTGTGAAATTCACAAACATCTTAATTCCATGCGGTGGTGTTGTAGATAAGCAAATAAGAGTTAGAAAGAAAAACAAATCCAAGCCTATATCATTTGTTGTATACAACATACACAGTTCCGGTCATTAACATAAGATGACATACCCATTTGTTATTCAATAATGTATGCTAAACGTTTACAGTTAAGGAAGAAACGATTAAGCACTAGTTGACCAATGATTATGGACAGTTTTGCACCGCATATCCGTTAAAATAAAAGATGTCAGCTTTACAATTACACACGCAATATATTTTTTTCAAATCGTGCATTGTCATCAATGCATAATTGTAGTTACAAGATAATAACACTGCTGGAAATATTTCATTTACATAACACTTTTCTTTTCCTTTATGACACATCAGGGTCGAAGTCCTAGAAGAAAATTACGTAGTATACGTCGTTACCATGAGGACGAAATGTAATATTTCATATTATCATAATTAATGCGACATTATCGGAAATTAATTTTCGTATTGTATAAGAGTGAATTCATCGATATACTTATTTGGACCAGTTTGTAAATCATATAAACCACTATTAGAACGGTAAGTCAAATAAGCATAACGTGTTTGATATTGTAATGGCTTGGTAATTTGAGTCGATTTTCAACCGCTGCTTCCATGAAAAGCTGTCTGCACATTGAAGCTGTCGTCAGGTTCTTTGTTTCACCTCATATGATTATCACTGTAATGTAAATGACGGAGCACAAGACCAACGAGTACGTCCGGAACATAACTGCAACACTTGTTGCCCACAACCGCCCCTACTGGTGACCGTCAAACTACGAAAGCTGTCTTGGTTTGGAAACGTCCCAACGACTCTCTATTCAAGACTGTTCTCCAGGGCACGCTAGAGGGAGGTGGACGTCGCGGCCGTCAGAGAACAAAACTGGATGGACAATGTAAAAGAGTGAACATCCCTTCCCATGATGAATTACTCTTAGCAGCACATAACAAACCTGACTGGAGGAGGATTTCTGTATCGTCGTTCCTCATTTTGCCCCAACGGCCAAACCGGTCAAGGGATTGATGATGATGATTAATAAATGTGATATATTTTCATAAGACACTTGCGGATGCCGTTAACAACCGATGTATGCACTTTAAATGGTTTCCAAAGAATATATGTAAATAATAAACATAAACAATGGAATGTCAATTAAAAAACATAAAAACGGTATTACAATTGATGATTTTAATCTCGAATTTCTGTCAAAAATTGTAACCAATGTATCCGCGATCCGATTAAATACGTTTTTTTTTAATTTTCCTTTAGGCAGAATAACGTTGTTTTCCTGATATTCATATTATCGGTCAATCCAATGTTAAACTAGTATTTGAACTAATCTTCTTTTCAATTTGTGTTGATGGATTGTCTGGATTTGACTGTAATCCTTTCAGCTTTTCATATAAGCCACACACGTTTAACAGAAACAAAAGGCGGCGAGTAAATAAAAGTATAATTTGGCAATATGGACATTATGCACGTCATTTCATTTGTTCCTACGTCAAAAATTGTAGTTGCTATGGCAACACATATATTTAAAAAAATCTGATTTGTTTTCTGACAATGGTGGAGCCGGTAGGGGACATCATTGATTGGCAATAGTCTTGTTTTTATTTAAAATTTTAAAATAACGATATCATGTACGTTGAGGTAATCAGCCACAATCATATTCACAATCTTACTAGTAATCACATCACTAGAACACCCACTAAAACCAAAACTACCAGTAGCAGTAAACTGTTTCATTGATGGATGTTTGACTTAATTACTAGCACTTTCCAGTGAACCAAGATGCCTAACAGTGACATGATTCCACAGATTTGTAGTAGACCGCGCATATGTAAAACTAACTCTATCACATAACACGTTGCGGTCTTCTTATCCACAGACCGTGTAATGTATTTCCATACATCCGAAGGGGCTCGTGGCATTTTCAGATTTAAATTATGATCCCTTATCAGTTATCACAAATAATTGTTCTGAAGTTTTCTACCAAAACAATACTTTTTGAATTTATATCATTTGTTAAATTTGAGTAATTCACACATTTTAATGTCTGTTCAAACTCTGATCACATAATCTTAATTATTTTTTGCCAGTCAATTGAAGCCGTTATTTGACATCCCATTGACAAACAACAGTGCGGGGCCTTTCTTAAAGTGTGTATATTGCATTGCGCAATCAACGCTGATACGGGCCGCGTTATCAGTTTGATACGAAGAACTTCACATCAAACATGTTAATCCCAAATGATTTCGGGTGCCAATTAATAAGCGGCTCGCAATTCATTAAATATTAGGGCAATTACGTTTAAAAAAAATGCGAATAGGCGAATATAAATTATGTTATTCGAATGCTGACCATTCAATCGAATATTCGAAAATTCGAATAATTGTGCCATCACTTATTATGTTAACCTGATATTTGTTTACAGGATGGATGTTTATATAAATATAACAAACAATTGAAACACTGGGGAGAGGCTGTTTCTTTCGCCAAGCAGTGTTGGACAAGTTCTATGATATCGTCATCAAAAAATAAATGTTAATGTATCATTAGCTATGGAAACGGCCAATAGTATTTAAGCTAAACGCTTTAAAAGCACTAAAACATATAAATATGTAATTGCATTAAATTGTTACCTAAGACAAATGTTGCATTTTGTTTTAAATACTTAAACAGAAGCGCCCGTATTTTGCACTATTCTGCAAATGCATGGTTGGTGAACCGTTTAATTTTGTTCAAAGTGTTGCGCCTCGTTCTCAGTAAAGCAAACAATATATTTATATTATGTAACCTGCCCATGCGGATTTCTCAAGGCTGAAAGGAAAAAAATAATCAAGCAAGTGCGTGACAAAACTCGTTACTCCACAAAACGCGTATTACTGCAACTTGGAATCAAATGCACATCATTAACATGTACAATTTGTTTAAACTCGGATAAAACAAATAACACATTAATTTGGACTTGATATCTAGGCATTTATAAATTACACAACACAATTGAGATGTTTGTGTACCCTTGTTGTCGAGTGTTAGACAAGCCACATATTCCGAAAAAACGTAAATGAATCCACCTCATGTCAACTGCGCGAAAATCGCTGTTCAGATTGCAATTGCATTATCAATCTTTAGAAAACAGAAGTGTCCAGGATGTTTTCTCGACATTCGCAACAAGGGAATATAATGGCTTAGTGAACACGACTCGTAACGAAAGTAATTTACTTCGTGGTTCGTTTTATCAGTTATACAACAATAATGACACAATACAATGTGTTCGCTTCGATACGAATACTTGACAGTCTGTATTTGCTATTGAAAATTGCATTTTAAAGCAATCCCTGTTAAACTTTCGATTGTTTATAAATCAAATCGAGTCATTAATGACTATGCATTCTCAATCCAATCTGAAAATTGTGTCTTATGCCCGAAAATATGCCATGGATAATGATTTGAACCGTTTTTATAAAACCTTTTAAAGCTAAAGTTATATGCGTCTTACTCGAATTTACTGAGGGCGTTTTGCGTCAAGTGAAAGATTTGAAGAGATCTACGTTGGTCATTGATGTGTTTTTTTTTCTACTGAAGTATCAAGAATTTAGCTCACTATAATCATTATTCCAGGACACTGACTTATGATGACACAAAATAAATGATCGAGTGTTGGTTTGGCCAGTTTGGTTGAACTATTTAAGTACAAAGTTTTTGGCATTACATCGCATTTCTTTCAAACACGTTCGCTGCTATTGTTCAGAGAATATATCAAGAATTATAATTTGAAGCGAAATCACATATAAAGAAAAACATAATAAGCATGTCTCATTGTGGTTTTGCATTTATATTTAATTCAAGCTTAATTTAATAGATATGCTATATTTCATAATAGTTTACAAGTCCCATTTTGTGACCAAAATGAAAACAAGACAATGATAACGATCTTAAGTTCACATTATTAAGCCTTTGGCCGATGTGTTTGCATCACTGAAAGACACTATCGACAAACTCACAAAATAAAGAATTCAAGGCGATTAAATCATAGATAAAAAAATATATATATACTCATTCATTATTTACAGAGTATGCAGATATTGACAACTATTCAGACAGCCTTTTATATTTAATTTTCTGGACAAAAATGTACGCGCAACAAGGTAAGGACGAGCCTCTCCGAAACAAATTGATTAATGAAACCAATTTTAACGTAAAATATACAAAAAGTGTATATTTATACTGATGTTTAAAAGATAAGAGCATGTGCTTCAGCTATTATTAGAAAAAAATAATATACACAAATATACTTCACTCGCTTGACTGTTGATTTAATTATGTCAATGAAATACGTGTTAGCATCAGATGAGTATTATCAACAAAAAAACAAAGCAACATGTACGTTAGCTCAAAGATTTGCCATCTGACTTGTTCAAGTATATTCGTGGAAAATCATATTTAGTAGTTTCATTAGGTTGTATTCTAAGCTTAACATTTAAACTGATCATATTGCTTTGAAATATAAAGTTTGCAAAAGGTTTGTAATTAATAACATCATTCATTAAGAATATTTCATGACATGTATTGAATAAATGAATAAGTCTAAGATTACTATACTTGCAAAAATAGACTGACATACAATGCTTTGAAAAAAATATAGATATTATTAACAGAATAACATAATTTTCAAGCAATATTACCTAAAAGTTTGCTGCAATTAACCACGTAAATGTAAGCTTGTAAATGCTTAAATTAAAAACGAGTACTATGACGATTATAAATATAATATTTTATGATGATCATGGAACTTTGGAAGATCATTTCACTTGTG
Source organism: Dreissena rostriformis (assembly GCA_007657795.1). Classification (NCBI taxonomy): domain Eukaryota; kingdom Metazoa; phylum Mollusca; class Bivalvia; order Myida; family Dreissenidae; genus Dreissena; species Dreissena rostriformis. Next base: position 245,926 of record VMBQ01000848.1, on the reverse strand, counting down.
AATTATTATAAACAAAGCCAGTGTTTATGAACAGTTTTACTTGGATATCGGTGTTTACAATATAAATGGTGTCCACAAAATAAAAAAATAAACATTCTTCTCCATTGGGGTAAATTAGTTAAACTACATTAATACAATTGTACCGCACTTGTATAAGTTTGTTTTAATTGTGTATTTTAGTTTTGATAACGATTTTATATTAATTGGGGCTTTAAATAAGAACAGTTTTAAATAAGAATATGAATTATTGTATTTTCTCACTATTGCACATTGAGCAAAACGTTGTGTTCATAATAAAACAAAATCAACAAAACAAGGCAACACAGCGATTATATGAGGTTTGTAAATGAAGACAATATTCACACAGGTTTACAATGTCAAAAGTTCGCTATTATATTACAATTGTTTTTAATCCCGTTCCTATAAGAAGAAACGGAATATCTAAGTCATTCTCTCCCGATTTTGTTGAGCCCATTCCGCTCCTCATGGTCTTTCATTAAGTACGAAAAGGTCTTGTGGATAAAACTGTGTTTAGCCCATGAGCGACACAAAGACTTTATTATCAGTCTCCGCATCGTCTCCGCGCCAAAAACAGATCTCAAATGGTGAATCCATAGATTAACAACGCCAATAGATGCCTTAACGAGAAAACAGTGCATTTTGTTCGCATTAAACCCTCACCAGCATCTCTCTTACATACATAATACCAATGCAAACCCGCATTTATTGTAATGCTAATGACTTCATGTATGAAACGATAAGAAAATAGGATGAATGCAAATTGTTGAATATTAAATGAATATCTTTATACAAGTACTCGAATAATATAACAATCGTTTACTTTGTCAATGATATTGTCAGAGATACACTGGCAATCTTCCTTGATGGCATTCCAATCGGATTTGTTGTATTTAAAAACTTTCATTGGTTTTGAGTAAATAAAATGAGGTTTGATGTCTGAATCAATCACTACCATGTCTTGATCCGAGATACCAGGTACGTTGGTAGTACTTTTAATTAACGACGGGTTTGTAGTAAATGTTAGATGAAGTAAATTTCCTTGACGAGTTGGATCAAAATGTACCTGAGTTAAATTATTTTCACTCATGATATCAAATAAGTGTTGTTGGATAGTTCTATCTTGAATGTCACCGGTACACACGGTAAGGGTGGTCCAATCTATGTCAGGACAATTAAAATCCCATGATAATATAAATTCTTTCGGTTTACTGTCATTAAGGCGTTCTAACGATGATTTAAGATTTTCTAGGTCCGCCATAGATCTTTTCGGAATATAAAAAGTTCCGATATAAAGAGTTTTTCTGGATTTCAAAGAAATCTTAACTAGTTCAATTTCACAATCTGTTATAAATTCAATACATTCAACTGACGTCAAATTGGAACGGATAGCTACAAAAACACCGCCACCGCGCGTGCCACGGTCATTTCTATATATAGTGTACTCTTCAGGAAAAAAATCAGATGATTTAATTGCGTTTGGCGAAGATTGTCCAGGTCTCACGCCATGTAGCAAAGATTCGGTGCCACAAATAACGTCTGGTTTTATATAACTTGTTGCAATTTTAAATTCCGATGTTTTGTCACAAATACTTCTACAGTTGACGTTCAAGATTCTCAAGTTCTGTTTCGGTGGTAGTACATAAGGAGATTCATTAATGTCAGATTTACAAGATTTCTTCCTCGAAGAAGCACGTGAGAAACTCCTCCTGCTATTTGCCATACTACTAGTGTTGTGCCTCGGGCTACTTGTATGTAAGGGGTCAAAGACCTCGGATTGTATCGATTCAACTGTAAAATCAAGCACGGATAATGGTTCTAAAGAGTTTGAAAGTTGGAGTCATAACTTTTTAATGTAAAACTGTCACAGTTCAAGTTATCACATTTGCAACATTTCCAGACCACACTTGATCTTTCCAATTTTTTAAGTCAGTACTACACATAAAAAAACAGGACTGGTGGTACCAAATACTACAATCATCGCACGCTAATCCCTCCTAGGGTCAAGTAACAGACATGTCACACATTGCAAAAGGCCATACAGGTTCATTTCTAGCTGGGCCAGGATTTGGTACAATGTCGCCGGACAAAAGTAAAATAGCAATCAGTAGACCACTCCTTGCATCTGAAAATGCTCTGGGTTTTAGGTGAAAAATTTTCAAAGACCTAAATATACATGTTACACTTATTGTTCCTGATGTGTACAATCGTTGTTCTGATCTGTTGTTCACACAGTAGAGTACGAAAACCAAACAAAGAATTGTTGACCACGTGTACGACGCCATGTTGGATGATGTTGGTATGGTGGGTGGGGTATGGTGCGCGGCTCCTGGGTGGAAGATTAGCCTGACATGGAGATACCCGACTTACTTACACACATAAATCAATAAGATATGTTATAAAGAGTTAATTTCACTCAATGTTCCTGAAAAATATCATTAGTTTGCCAATATTTAATTTAAAATGTGCAAATATTTTGCACGATGGAAAAACACGACTTCCTTCGTGCGCATGCGCACTCCTCTCCAAATATTTTCCTTGCCTGGTTGTTGATGATATTAATAAAAAACCAAGTATCTTATGTCAAATTTGTAATAAAACATTTCCACAGTAATTTCCATTAACGTAAATAACAAACCATAATACATATATCTTTTAGTTCCTGGTTTATAATATGAGTCTGCGGTCTAGTAATTATAAATTATACATATTGTTTACATACCAAATAATCCTTTAGAATTAACTATATAGTATCATCAATTATTATAATAAATTCCAAATACACTTGATATTATTTCTTAACTATAAATTTCCGCACTTAGTAAAAGAATACAAACAACAAAATAAATATCCAAAATGTAGATTACTACGTATACCCATACCTGCAAGACAAGACAATTTTGTACAGCCAGACACACATTAAATAACAGTATTTTGGAGGCTTTGATCGTGATAAATCGGAAATCTCCGGAATATCCGTAAGAGAGTTCGTTTGTGTGTTATGAATAGGTTTTCCCTTTTATGGCAAGTTGTTTTAACCTTTTTCCTGGTTTACAACATACTCAAGCACTATGACTAATGTTATTGGTATTGGAAACATGTGTTTCTCTGACCTCGTTAAGTTTACAGTTATAGTTCGTTAACCCCGACCGAATTTCTGTCTTAAACATATTAGCGACAAAGAGACTGTTTTTTTTTTCAAACAAAAATATTTACAGGTTATCTGGCGGCTATCTGGGAATTGAGTTTTATTGTTTGTACTTGTAAACCATCTGTTATTCTCATATGATTATGTTATTTACAAATTATGCTTATTATAAAATAAAATTAACAATAACTGATGCAAATATATATTAATGAATCCATGAAGATAGTATTATGTTTTCTTAAGGGATTACATTATTCACAAGATGCATTTGAAATACATTTTAAACCTTTATCAGACAACAGTATTATGAAAAACTCATACAAATATTGATGCTTTGAACCATTAGATATTATTCAAGCTGTTTGCCACCAATACATTTTTTTAAATATAAATGTTAGTGACATTGTTAACAGTTTATTGTGTTTCATCATGTTGGTAAATCTACATGTATTTGAATGTTTTGCCAGTTTAATAATAATTATCATGTTTTGCTGTAACTTTTTAAACATAAAATCTGTTCACATAAACTCTTGTGTTATAATAGTACCTGCTATAATCAAACGATATTAATCCTTCTGCTGCACTGGTTATTTTGCGAACAGTTAATTCTTTGTCTGCTTAAAATAAAGTCAACTAATGTAGCAGGATCTTTTTTGGTAGAAATATCGATTTGGTCAAACAGCTTTGATCTGAGTCCAATTTACTCAGGATCAACGCTGTTTGTGTTAATAAGTTTTGACCTGCAGGGCTAGGGTTAGTAAGTTAAACGGTATTAAAGCAATTGACTGTGTATGACAATTAAGCTACCTCTTTGCAGTCAATTTATTGGTAAATCTTTGGAGTTTCTTAAGCGACCGTTCACAGATCTGAAATATAAAAAACCTGATTCTATCGGCCTAATAATTATACAGGAGGAAAATATAGCAAACATCTCTTAAAACGTTTTTCAGTATAGGTTTTCAAATGAAATATACACCAATTTATTTCCTGTTTTGAATTATCGCTTCTGAAAGACTTGATTGTAGTAAAACTGTTCTTGCAACAATTCACGTTTCAATGTCACCTGCTATAAGCAAAGGTGACACTAAGAGATCACTTCTCCTAGCGTCTGCACATATGTCCGTATGTCTGTCTGCTCGTCACGCCTTATAGTTGCTTGTTCTTTCTTAATATAGAAATAATATTACGGTGACAACTATGCAAAATTCATGTTGTTTTTGTATCGGAACAATACTCAAGATGTCATTAGAAAATGCTGTACTTGCAGGACCACTGTTAACAAAATGCCGAACCCGCATTAGAAATGCCGAAGTTTTCCGGCCCACTATTCATAAAATGCCGAACCTGAATTATTTATGAATAAACTGTATGCCATTATAATATTTCCTAACTCATTAAAATGTGTTATGTTGTTATGTTTGTTAGTGAAGAAAAGTTTTTAAAAGCATGTCTGTATTTTGTATGAAACGGTTTTTGTATTCTCCTGAAAAGTTGCTTTTTGCAGCCACGGCATTTTATAACGACGGTATCGATATACAGTTCATATCGTTTATCAAATATTGCGATTTAAAATATACAAAAATGAGGGAATAGTCTGAAGTATAAATACGTGTGATATACTGTGATATAACAGTCATAGATTCCACGTTAACTGTCAAAGACGTGTAATACTTTTGACAAAAATCTTTTGGGCTATTTATATCAGCCAAAAACACGTTATAAACGTTCTCCGGGAACCTCATTGAACGCGACGAAGAAAATGCAACCACACGTGTATTATAGATGTCGATAACATAGAGCACCATAAATTGTACTAGGGATCGGCTGTCAATTTCCCAGAGCTCCAAACCAGTTCTATGTATAATTCGGGAGTCATTGAGAAATATAAGTTTTATTATCAACGAGTGTTTTAACTCATAGCCTCAGTATGGTAGTGTACGTAAATCTTAAATTAAAAACTCGCATACGCACAATTATAAACATGTTTTGTATTGACCAGGTTAAATGTACACAGTGTGTTAAAATATAAAAAAAAATACCTTGTTTGTACTCTAACGCCATTACACGATTTAACAACCGTTTATATTTCAATTATTTCATCTCATACGTTCATCTAAAATAAACATTATTTAAATGGAAGGAAATTTACGGACCACTAAATCTTCTGAAATAATTATAAGAATCGTTGAAGTAACATTAAAGCAAAACATACAGCAGCATAAAATTACTTCGTTTAATATGGTCCAATTACTGCTCTTAAATGTGCTTTTTTGCACTTCAAAAAGTAGACATTAATTACGCCCTCTTGAAACATCTCACTTCAGAGCATGCCCTGCAAGACTTGCGTTTGTCAAAATCAAGTGGTGACATTACTGGAATGTTTTCTCTTATCTGTTATATGTGTCTTATTAATTAATTCAAAATGTTGATAATGATTTACACCAGGAAACTACTTTAATCTAACGTTGTATGCGTGTAACGCAAATTCACTTAGGACTTTAATCATTATGACAGGACACTGAATATGCTTGCAACACAATTAATTAATATTTGCTGCCTAGTCCACATTCGAGCATTATTCAAGAACACACGCTTGGAGCGATAAGTTACATTTAATTCAAACAAGTTGATTGTCATTTTGCAGAGGTCGGCGAAACATACACTTTGAACCAAAACGACGTACCACTTTAATAAATTAATGTTTACAAGTCTTAGGCTTTTGTTATCAGACACATGATACTACTACATTAGTGCAACTATCTACATTAAACACGCTTAACCATCTCAAAGGAAACTATGTTTACTGCATTCCACAAAGGAATTATATCATCCTGACAAATGCAAGTATTTCCTATGTATGTCGTAAATTACGGTTTTTTAGACAACCAAGTGCATTAAATTGTCTGGAAGCTAAAAAGCGTAACAGATACGAACGAAAAACCTCTCAAATGCAAGTCAACATACGCAATCGCAGAATTGTGCAGTCAACAAATGACACGTATGATATAAAGATATTCTTACGCCTAGATACCTGAAGTTATCTAATCATACTGAGTGTATATTCATTGTGAGGTTTAAACAAACAACAGCACAGATATGTTCGATTGATAAGGGCTTTTTCATTATCACAAATACATTGCACACTTTGTAAACAAGTGTTTACCACTTTTGTTATTATTCATCCATTTGTATTTATCACTATTTTACTATAAATACTGCATATTTGGAATATATACTTTAAGACGAAAGTGCTTTTTTAATCATAACCTTCATATTCAAGGGATACAAGATTAGTTTACCATTCTAAATAATATTATGTTAAATAACAAATACACTAACTAGATTATGACATGGGGTTTTTCTTTAGGTAGTTTTCGCTTAAACCCGTGTTGTTTGACCTACAAATAGACGTCGCAATATCACAAGAAGTGTTTTTAAATGGCATATACGGGCGCCCATAGACTAAGATGCAAAGTAAAATAAACACGCATGTCATCATCTTTCAACAAATCGATATTATTTCGCAAAACACTTAATTTGTCAGCGACATTATCGGATATTGTAAAATTTAAAGTTTGAGTTCAAAATACTCTTAGACCCATTAGATATCCGTTAATAGATGTAATTAATGTAATGTATTAAGTACATTTTACTTTCTTCTTATTAAAATAGCCTATATGTGTTGTCAATGAACTCCTATTCTACATATTTATATATGTTTTAATATACGAAAAAGCCCCTGAATTTATGTTTAACATCTTCTTGAAAGCGTTTGCTCATCAACATGTATTTGTTAAGGAAACACAAATCATGACTTATGTAATTTTCGCATGGCTACTTAGAAATCACAATGCATATGTCAAAAACATTAAGTCATGATCCGTTTATCATATATTTATATGTGTGTTAAACGGGATAAATGCACTATCTAACATTATTTATTTCTAAATACTTGTTGGGCATTAAGAGAACAAATAAACGAATATTATAAAACAATCTGTGAGTTCATTGGTGCGATTTAAGTCCTTGATAATGCCTGCTATGCTCATGCAATACATGTGTATAAATGTTTGTTCCCATTGACTGTTAACATATCTGTGTCTTCATTAATATGAAAACATGTTTATCTTTTAGTAGAATAATGCACTTATTTAACGCATGGATATATTTATTAATACGATGTCAAAACTTGTATTCAAACCAGTTTGTCTGTTTGTGTCTGTACGAATCAGTTTTCCTCTACGCGGTTGCGATGCCATGTACAATGCGACTTTTTCGCTCTTGTTTGATGGTTATCATTACCCGATCTAAATGCGTATTGGTTGCTGACTGCGTCCATACCGGCTTTTAACCATTTCTCTGTTTATCTGTCTAGTATCTATCCGTCGGCCCGTCCGTTGCAAAATATTTCATTCGATTTGTAAACAAACGTGTTATGCTTACTTAGGGCAATGTGAGCTTTATGCATAACGTATTCTTTCCACGAGAGGTCAAAGGCCATACTCATGCAAGTTGGTATAAAAATGAATAACAACGTCATACCACTATGCATTACCTTTTTATATGACTTATAGTCGTATACATGGGAAACAAAAATAAACCGTAATATGGCTGTGCAGAATTAAATATTCGTTCATAATAAAACGTTACACGTGCACAAATAAAGAGCAGCGTGAAAGTAATGCACACTGATACTGGTTTTGACGAGTTCGGTAGGGGACCCGTGTGTTGCCTGTAATACTGTTTAACCTTGTTTGATGAAGTGTTTTAGTTATATCTGCATCCTAAAGGCTTTAGTTAACGCTTTACAAGAACCGTTTACTCTCCGGTGATCTATCTTTTAACGACCGGCTGTTTTTTATTGGATTGTTTGTCTGTAAATGTATCTATATGCTCGTATCACACGTCCCGTCGGAACACGCAGGCCAGCCAATGTATTTCTCTAACAAACACTCCCAGGCTCAGTTGAATATGTTCCGAGTGTACTCTCGTATAAACATCAAGCTTGATTCAACCTTACCGCTTCATCTTTGTTTCCAAATAAGCAGAAAAGAAACCAACAGATTCAAACTGATATGAATAGGATTAAGATATTCACGTTTGCAGTTGGTTTGGCGGTTGAAAACATTATTTCCATACATTCTTATTGATACGTGTGTCTTTTTTTTCCCATATGGGAGTTGTCTGTTAGCATATAATACGATAAGAAAATAAAAGTGCATGCATCATTCCAAATTGAGTCTAGCAAGTTCGAAAAACATTATTTGCATAAGTTCTTATATACGTGTGTCTTTGTTGCCCATAGGGGAGCGGTCGATTAGCATTTTATACGTTACAAAAAGAGAAATGCATGTATCATTTCAAATTTAGTCTAGCTAGTTCGAACTAAGATTGTTGTGAATGCAATATTGTAATGCCGTATGCAAGTAGTTTTTGTATTGATTGTTTCCGCTTAAACTGTGTTCAGCCTTATTTCGATTTAGCGCTACATCGTTTGTCATTCACACATGCTATCAACACAATACACGTATTTACTCAACTAGTGTCACACCTAAGAATTTACTACTAGCTATGGAACAGATAATTGGAAAATCAAATTTGTAAACTAGAAACCATAAATGTAGTTTTGTTAACAATAGTTTGCGATGTTTGTCTAAAAGGACAATAACGCAAGCTTACAATGATTGTATGCTGTTTTATGTCGAGTTTCTAACCAAACACGATTTTTATTTTTCGTACTGCTCTAATTAGATAGTCCCTTCACCTGTAAACTGTAATATAAAAAAAAGGATGTAAAGAATGCTAAAAACGTGTTACTTTAACGTATCGATCTTTGTTTGACTCCTGCATTAAAATTATATTGCGTCATGTCTGAGTCATTTCGTTCATTTCATAAAATATGCAAAATTTCTAGATTTTATGTGAGTTTGACGGATTAAGTGAATACTGTTTGCATTAATTGTGTATAGAGTGTTAAATCGAATCGGTTAGTATTACCATAGATGAATTTCAATTGTATGTATTACACTCACAAGCTGCAGTACTGTTGATTTATATGTTAAGAACACTGTTTACATTTGAATTAATTTAATTAGTGAAAATAAGAGGATTAAATTTCTAATCAGTCGAACTTTGTTTAAAGCTATGTTTTTTATGAATTAACCATTTCTTTGTTGCTTCTTTGAAAAAAGTCTGCACGCAAAATATAAGCCGCTTAAATTGAGTCAGTATGACTTGGAAACTAAAAGAGGCCGATAACTACTGTTCCGTTTATTCTACGCACAGATAAACAACCGATTATAGAAGCAAGCATCTCTTTGAAATACTCTTAAAATACTAATACACAAACTTCTTTATGTATAAATAAATAATTAAATGTGTTTTAATTATTATTTTTTATTTTTTATATGTAACATAAAAATACATTACATAATAAAAAAAGAAACAACCCATACTAGAATTTTAAATGTTTATCGAGTATAAAAATTTACAAAACGAAAACATATTTCTGTGGAAAATTGCTCAGTAAGCTAGAAACTTACAGAAAATAAGGAGGTTCTTCATATACAAAAAATATAGGACTTTCAAGCAAGGTACATTATCGACGTAATAATTTTTAGTACATTTACTCAATTAAGCGCAATCCATATTTCTTTATTCAAAACATCGGAATATTGGTCAAAGTTTTAGAACATTGTGAAAACTAAATATATTGATCATGTCCTGATCAATTAGCTGAAAATACTCCTCAAAAGGTGAAGCTCTTATAGTTATTTACATATAACATATTTATTTCTCACCTTTTTATTGTACTTAGTGCTACATTTTATAGTAAAATATTGATATTAGCTTGATTGATTGGGATTTTATATCAATGGTCATACTATAATATTGTACGTTTTACAGGATTATTGTGTATGTGAATAATGATGAAGGATTTATTAGTTGACAGCTGGTTTATATATTATGTCGAACATTAAAATGATAAGTAAAATACAATGAGCAACCAAACATTACAAACTAACTGATATCGTTATGTTTGCTATTTATGTATGACATTGTGTTATTTGATTTTTTTATAAACATATATTGGTTCAAACTCGAATACCATATTTTATTTAAACGTTCATGAAAAGTTATATATGTATTACGACAACATATTGTAGTGAGTTTGTACTGCTTTTATTTTATAAATAAAAATGGAATGCCTTATACTGTCTCATTTGTTCTCTTCTCTTATAAGACATTACATATATTTTAGCAGACGCGCTCAATGCATGATATAGTCCAAAAAACAATTGACAAAAATTGAGAAAATGATGCCAGATTAAATATTATAACAGCGAGATCGTAAAGACACCTGGCCTTACAACTGTCCAGATCACAAATAGTATGTCCACAATAATGTGTTCGTGTTAAAGTAACGCATCCAATTGTTATCTATTTTGTGTCGTATTGCCGTGTAATAATTTCAACAGAAGAATTGTAAATAAACCTTATTAAACATATTTTGATATGCATAACATTTCTTATAAAATAATTCTTCAGAGATTTCCAGATTTTCCCCAAAATCACCACATTATCCGCATGGCTGTGCATGTGCTTCGATGTATACCAGAGTGATGACCTTTTTCAAAACCTTTTTTTCGTTTAACTTTGTACACATGACTATATTAAATCAATATAATGCAAATCAAACATGATTTTGATAAAAATTCATATAAATATATATATATATATATATATATATATATATATATATA
>VMBQ01000848.1:152500-230000 GCA_007657795.1 Dreissena rostriformis | reverse complement strand
GTACAGAGAACAAATGAACGTGCTTCGATCCAAACAGCAACTATAGTAAAATTACGTATCAATGGTTTACCTAAAAGTAACACCGAGTGTATGAAGGCATTAGTTTGATTTCGTCGTCCGCCATGCGATCTACAACCTATACACACCTCTCGTGAGTTCCCCGCATTGCATCTCATCGAATGCAGATTTGTAAACGAATATACTCAAACTACAGCAATCATAGCATTAACAATTTCAGTTTGCATAACACTTAACATATAACGCGAACACTTATAAAACAATGAATCTAACCGAACGAACAAATTATTTTACGTAAACAATATTCTCTATGTAAAGATCATAATATGCAGTAAAACCAAATTAATAATTTTTTGGGGTTTATATTGTTGTATTCAGTCTTAAAGATATCGGTGTATTTTTGCATGATATATTCAATATATTATTATTATATATATATATTATTCACACATACGAAATCTATGAAAACAAATATAATTACCGAGTTATATTAGACCATTGCATTTAATTGTAATTGTGCGCTGATCATATTTTGCGGAAATATAATATAATGTAGTATGAGTGTTTGTATGTTGAACTGCAAATAGTTAAAGAAAAATAACTATATTGTAAATATATTAAATGTTCAACGACGTGCTTTACTTCTAGTTCATACTGTGCTAAAACGCGCGTGGTGCCTATTACATGTCAAGCTATATTTTGTTTGTATATTTAGGTTCAAAGTACATATAAGCTGATGAAATAAGCAACGTTTGATTCCTAAGGATTCTTTCGAGTTTTAGTGTTGCCTCCCTTAAACACCAGTAAATAAGTTATGGTAATTAATATATTATAAACGTATATGGTTGTAAAGTGGAAAGTTTCGACTATCACGATTTTTTTTATTATCTTTTTTGGAACAAATTATTTCATATTAAGAATAGCCTGACAGTTAAGTCCATGGTGCCTTATATGTTTTGCCCAGCGTATATCGCTCAACAAATTGAGTACTGTTTAACCAAAAATCTAACGTGATACTTTTTATTTGACAAACCTCTGCGAAATTGGAAAAACCTAAGTGTACTGAACCACGGTTACAAATCCTTATTAGTGAACGTTTGGACTGAGTATTGTAAACATGTGTCTGTTGGAACGAAATAATAATGTAGTGAACATCTTGGCTCGCATATATCAACCATTTATTTATTCGCAACCTAAATCTGTGGCATATAATAGGAAACATCCTTGTAATTAACATCTTTATTATTTGAGTTTTTGAAGAAAAACCTTAAAGGTCATTGTAATATGTGTACCAAGTACTGTCAACACAGACACCGGTATATTAGCGTGAGGCGCATAATTAGGTAGATTTAAGTAGTTTCCTAAATCTGTGTAAATCATTATCGAAGTCATTTACTGGTTCATTAGGCACATTTTGTAGACATGGCTGAAAAGATTGTCTCATTATTGCGACCACTTGTGACATTTTACAACGTGTCCACGTCTTAAACGTGATGTACTATAGAATATTTAAAATATTATATATATATATTATCGTTGTATAAACGAAAATAACGTTCTTGGCCGATTTGCAACAATACCACCACAAATAAATAAGTTGCTATATTATTATTATTTTTTTAATCTGATATTTTTTAATAATGTTGACGAAATAAAAAACGCACGCATGTTCAACTTCAGCCTGATCCCCAGTTTCAATTACCCCTTTCACAAACCAAGTTATGACTGATGTGATAATTTGCTTACAGTTATGCATTAAGATGAAAAGAGAGTTTATTCAGTAATCACAATTCTTTTTGAAAGCAAAATATATGAAACACTTTTTAACGAAGCGTGAGTACAATGAGCGACCTGATTTTGTATCTCAAATCGATATCATCGAATGTGAAGTGTACTTTGGACATACAGTACAGATGAAGTTTCGCATACAGAATTTGTTCTGCGCTGTTTCAGACAAAAATATCCATTAAAGAAATTAGAAATTTGGTTTAATACAACTTATCAATAAATATAAATTAGATAAATTATATATATTTAGACAACACTAATAATGAAATACAATTTGGAAAGAATTTTACTAAAACAAATTATAAACACATTTCACACACGTTTTAAAAATCATGCATACACTTCCTTTTTACATAAGTGTTTTGTTTATTTGATAAAATGATGTTTAATGTTATGGCCTATAGAAGGGGTTACCAGCCTGTATGTGCATGCGTTTTATTGACCTTCTTGTATTATTTCCTACCATATTGGTTATCTGCATTTCAACTAAAATTTGTGTATTTTGCATATGCTGTCAAAACAATTTATCAATCATGCTTGTTAATAGTAATGTTCAGTCCCTGCACTAATATTGCTTCATTTTGCTTGCACATGTACACACAATCTGCTTGCTTAATGCAACCTTGAACGTATTATTAATGCTACATTTCGTTTTTCTGTGTACATGCTTTATTAGCCTAAGTGCATTTTAATTAATTGCTAGTAAATGTAGCGGGAGAGTTCAGGCCTCGGCGATCTTTTTTTGCATGGCTGTACGTTATTATATTCCAGGGAACCAATTACCAATTTGATCTATGGCAAATTACAATTTATTGGAGACCGAGATTCGTTCGTTTCTCGGATGTCGACTACTTTGGTCAAAACGTCGATTTAGGTGTCTAAGTCGGTGTTGACGAATGTACATATTGCATAGAGATGATACAAATGGACGGAAGGGAGAATGGCCATTTTAATGTACAATGACGTGAACACTGTGTGTTATAATAATAATAATAATAAGCGGCATTATCAATAACTTTGGAAATTTACAGCAATAAACCAGGATAATATAGCACACAACTAAACTCCATAAACATGTGATGGGGTGAATTGTTTTGCTAACATCGGATAAGTGTTTATTGCACATAGGCGAAACGTTAATGGGACAATAATGTATTTAAATTTACCGCCGTAACTTTTTTGCGTCATTTATGCTTTTACAAGCTCAGAGCAACCACGGTTGTTAAATTCAAAATACCTCTTTCTACACAAATTGTGCGAGATAAAATACCCCACATCGGATTTATGAGCTTTGTATAACTGCTATGAAAAACTCTTAACACTTTCATTCAGCTCAGCTCAACTTACACACCGCTTTTTGTTCTTGATCGCCATGTATTCGTCATTGCCTAACCTATTAACGTACTGTAGGAGGCATGTTATCAAGACTCTTTCTACTCCTCCCATTTACGCTACTTAGCATTTGTAGCTCGCTTTATTGGTGTAGGTCGTTAAATATTTACGTGTTCAGCTGTTGAGATATATATATCCGTTTATGCAAGACAATTTGCTCAAAAAAGTTGTGTAATTAATAACAAATATGCAAAATAGTTAACTATTGATGAGGAGGCCATAAAATCAAGTTGAAATACACTTCGCACAAGCCGAATAAACTTCAGATGCTAAGGTTTACATATATGGACTTTATTATTATCAAATAAAGATAAATATTAAAGATACTGTAGGAATTAGGTAGAATTTAATTGAAAACAAGAATTTCAAATTTTAATACATGTCTATACCAAATGTTTATAACATATGATCCGTGGATAATATGTATTATATACTTTTAAGTACGCAATTTTTACGCGGAACATATTTTATACATTTGTAAATATCGACACGAGGAACATGCAAAACAAATCTAAGGGATGGGTTTAACTTTATTGAATGTGTNATATAAAGCATAAAACCAGTTCTATTGAGGGAAATCTTAACGTAATATTTATTACAGGCAATCGTTAGTGCCGTGACCTGACACAAAATCAAAGGTCCAAATATGAGAGCTAAATCGAATTGTTTGCATAGAAAATGATCATCGGTGTGCAAAAAGTTTGGTTTCTTTACCGTTACACGTTCACCGTACCACATAAGTGAAGAGGCACTAAAGAACAATATATCGTTAGGAAAATAGTGTACTGCACCCATAGGTGTGCATAACTTACTTCATATTAAATTTGAAACGTGTTTTAAAGTAATTAAGGAGACCTTACTGCAACATCTGCGCACATGAGTATTCGTGTAATAATCTGTAGAGTATAAAAACAAAATGTAACGAAAATATATTTTCAGATACTGACAAAACGCGTCGTTATGAATATATTTAAAAAAAAAAAACTCGAATCATTCAAATTATATTTTAAGCCGGAATCAATGTATGTATTGTTTAAATGATTTAATTTGAAAACTATTTTTCCAATAATTATAAATTATAATGAAATTGTATACAATTGGTGTTATATTGTTATCAAACTTATGACAATTGTTTTTCGAAAGATACATTTACGTCTCAAAATAATTGTTACATTAATAAACGTATAGAATATTCAGAATATCACGGCTATTAATCACTTCCGCAACTTCTTGTTGAAGATGCATCAATAACCTATCAACTGATAATTACGAGGTAGCGCTAAGGATTGGAAGTGAAAACAAACACAATGTAGAAATCAAAGGCGAGAAGGTTTTATTTGGGGCTTTTATAAACAAAATGTGCCACATTTTAAAAATCAGACAATGTTGCGCTATTCAGAAAAGATAAACTCATCCACAAATGAACAGACCCATACAATTACAACGCATTCGGAATCTTTAGCACCTTTATAAATTGTGACATGGTGGACTTTAAACAATTACAAAGCACATCATCATCTAAGCGTACGTGTAACCATGACATGTTCTTCATTAAACAAAGTATTATAAGTTTCCCCCTAAACCAGATATCGCTAAAAGTGGACACGAGCAATAAAAAAAATGAGGCGAGGATCTCCAGCAATAGAACGTGTTCATACCAAGGCATGATTATATTCGTATTTGATTGAGTTTATCAGATTACTTGAACTCGTAAAACAAATGAAATATTGTTATAGTCTGTCCCACGTGATTATGTTACGCCCGTACACATCACATAGCTTGACAAGGCGATACGAAACGTGAAAGCAATGGCATATTTATCTAGGAATTTGTGAGTTTATGTCTTTTCTGCAACAAAATAAATCTATCTTTGATTTGCAGCGATATCTGTGTACAAGCTGACACATTAACCTCGACTTTTTTTTATTGCAAAAAATTCGATCATAATACAGCAATACCAAAATGTTTAGATAATAACGGTTATGTTCAATGTTTCCGTGATGAGCGAATATTACTGCGTAAAGCACTTAAGACCAATGTCGTAATGTTCCTAAAGTGCAGTAAAGTAGTTAGACGGATATATTGTGATCAATAAATATGAATATGTTATACAGTGTGATGTTGACATGTATTGTAAAATTAATGTCATGCTATTCAATAAATAAGAATATTTGATACAATGTGATGTAGACATACAATGTACATTATTCGCATCCCATTAACCATAATTAATAACAACGCAACACAGTGCCCGTTTTAAATCAATTACACCTTTACAAATACTCCCTCGAGAAAACTCAGTGTATGCATTTGATACCATTAAATATGTATAAACAAACTACACAATTGTATACCAACAATGACGACTAAAACACAGCCCATTTTGGAAATATAAATTCAAGTTATGACCAAAACACGCATTTAATCCAAAAAGTTTAAATTCCTTTTTTTCAAACAATAAGATGTTCGAGGACTCATCAAACAGCATTTGGTCCTATCTTTCTCCCTATGTTCCCAAAATGAATACACAATTTAAAACCCATTCATTGAAAGCGAAAGACAAATACGGTTTCTTTTTAAGACCTGAATATAAATGGAATGGTTTTTACCTTTCTATGAATGTGCATCAGAGCCAGACCAGTCATCCTCTCAAAAGATTAATTGACGGGTTTTCAATTATCTCATACTGCTGAAGGAACGCTAAAGAGCGGCGTTGGATACCGCAACATGGCGACAAGAACATGTACACTCGCTACACTGTTTGGCAAAGGTTCATATTGGTGCATCTAGCGTGTGGAGGTTGGAAGATGATCTGTTAGTCACTGAGCTGAACCGAGCTTTTAATTTGCGGAATTCAAGTTAAGGTTCTTTGACGCATATGTTATCTTTACAGGTCTCCTGTGAATTCTGTAACTGAAAATAAATTGCTGTGAAAATATAAATAAATCGACGTTTTACTTTCTGGTAATTAGAATGTACAGTCCCCCAGTTAACGTTTTTTGTTGTTTTTGTTCTATATATCAATATGTGGGGTAATGAACGGAATACTTTTGGTTTAATTTTACAACAACACCTTTCTTGATAAGCATATTACACTATCGTATGTTATGACAATGTATTATCAAGTACAAGTGGGGAAGCGGGATTGAATCATATAAGGAATAGCACCAAAAGTCCCTTCTTGAGTGTAATAAGAATAGCAAAACAGCTTCCATTATGTTCATTTGAACTACATATACTAAACTATAAAATCATGCAATATCGTACAAAATGTATACATCTCAACTTTCAACATTAAGAAAACTAATGTGAGCTGCTTCAGCAAATCAAGTGACATTAAGCATGTAGACGATCATATCCCAGGATATGCTTAACATGATTTACAATCAAGCACATTTCTATCTTTATTTATTCAATGAGAATTATACTGCGAGATGCATTTTAACCATTTCAATTATGCATTGGACACATAACAGTATATACAATAAATGAAACATTTAAATCCTGAAACATATGCACATCGAACACAATAACTTGTTCATGCCATATTAAACAATTTTAATTTTTAATTGTTTATATAATTCTGAGCTCAAGAACATTTCAACAATTTACTTACTCGTATTTTAAATCTGTGACATCTTATTGGTAAAAAACGTGTCACAAACAGCTTAATTGTTTGAATATTTGAAGAAAACCCGTAAAGATCATTGTCCTTCTTCAGTTAAACAAATCCCAAAAATAAAACTTTTTTCCTAAATCAGTGTACATCATTACCAAAGTCATTTATTGTTCATAAGGCACATTGTGTAGACATGGCTGTGAAGATGTCTTCATAATTGCGGCCACTTGTGATATTTAACAACGAGCCTAGGTCTAAAACGTGATGTACTATGGAATACTTTATGTGTTCTATTATATACATATATATGCTTGCGGTTGAATTGTTTGTAATATTTAATTTACTTAAATAAATGAATGATGTATTAAGAATCCCATTTACATTGTTGTTACAAATAACGTTCTTTTCCGATTAGCAACAATACAACCATATTAAAGTATTTTCTAATGATGTACTTTTAGAAGGTTTATTCCGATATAATTGATTTGAATGTCTGAAATCAAATGAAAGATATTATGCCATCATATGATTATACTAATTGCTGTAATTTAGTAGTATGCCACTGAAAACGTCGCATACAATCACTAAAAAAAGACAAATAAATAAGTTGCTTTATGATTATTATTTTAAAATCGAAAATATAAAAATAATGTTCACGAAAAAAAAAACTTAAGCCTTATTCCGGTTTTAATAACTCCTTGCACAAATAAAAAATATTACTTAAATGATAATAATATATTATGCTTACAGCTATGCATGTAGATGAAAAGAGAGTGTATCCGTTAATCACAATAATTAATTAAAAAATGTATGTGAAACACTGTATGACGAAGCTTGTGTGTAATGAGCGACCTGATTGTGCTAAATTCGATAACATCGAAAGGTCTAGTGTACTTCAGACATACAATACAGTTGGAATTTCGCATATATTATTTGTTACACGCTGTTTCGGACAAACAGCCGCAGCAGTAACAATTTCTATTAAAATACAGGTTTTGTTTTAATGCAGTTGTAACACTTATCAATAAATAAATCAGAGACATAATTACATTTACACCACAATATATGAAACGCAATTTGACAAAACTTTTACCTAATTATGTAATTAACACATTTAACAAAAGTTTTATAACTCATGTATGCATGTTTTGTAGTGACCTTCTTGTAATATTTACTAACATATTGGTTATGCTATATTACAACTAGATTTGTGTTTCTTGCCAATGCGGTAAAAACAATTTATCGAGCATGCATTCTAATACTAAATTGCAGTCCCTTCATTAGTATCGCTTCTTTTTGCGTGCAAATTTGCACACGTTCTGCTTGCTCGCTTCAGCATTAAACGTATTATTCATGTTACCTTGCTCTATTTTTATTCAATGTATCTTTTTTTTACCTAAGTGAATCAGACTTAATTGCTAGTAAATGTAGCAAGTTATTACAGACCTCGTGGATCTTTCTTGCGTGGTTGTGTGTTATTATAGTTCAGGGAACCAATAAACAGATATTTGATATCCATAGCAAATACTAATGATGGGGTACCGGGATTCGTTGGTTTCCCGGATGTAGAGCAATATTGTCAAAACGTCGAATTTGGTGTTTGAGTCGGTTTTGACGAATGTACTTTCTGCATAGAGATGAACTCGTTTACGATACTTATTTAATAAAGGATATTATCTTTTGGAATTTATACAATATGCGTGATAAATGATTAACAAGCGATGATAAGCGATTATAAATTGTTGGTGAGGATGTATATTACCAGTTTTGTATAATATCATGATGGATCAAAGCAGTAGATGGATCAACATTTATAAAAATGGCCGGACGGCCGAATGGACATTATAACGTACAATCACCTGACCACTGTGCGTTATTCGTGTGTGTGATTGCATGTGTGTGTGCGTTTGTGCGCGCGATGACTAGGAGCAGTGTTAGCCCCAGTGACTTATTTATTTTAAAGAAAATCGTCCGCACAAATAAGAACACGTCATTGGGCGGTTTTTCTAGGGGCACTAGTTGTTCCGCTTTGTCGACCTCTTGAGTATTAGGGCACACACGCGATGTGATGCAACGGCTGCCACGATATCACGATAAGAGAACGTGGATCAAAATGTTTGCTTTTGTAATTAAAATCAAGAACTTTCATCGCAATATCGCGTCCTTGCCAATCGTTTTCGCATATATTGTCGACCGTGTATTTTCAATGATAGAAAATGAGATATTACAAAATACCCCTTGACGCTTCCAATTTGCTTTATAATGTATATGTTATAAAAGTGCAATTATTGACAACTAGAACATGCAAAACATCTCTTAGGGGTAGGTTTATTTTATTTTATGTACATATATATATTTACATAAATTATTCAAGCACTTTTCAGTGTGAACAACCAATTTTTGCCAACATTAAGCATGTATCATTTCTATTTTAGGAACTCTTAACATATCATTCATGATAGGCAATCGTTAGTGCCGTGACCTGACAGACAGAAAGGTCCAAATGTGAGAGCAAAATCGAATTGTTAGCATAGAAAATGATCATCAGCTTACCACGATGCTCGTTTGTATTGATTAACAGACGGCACAAAGTTTTGTTTCTTTGCAGTTCCGTGTCGGCCGTACTACAGAAGCATAGAGGCACTTATGAACACGCTA
This sequence comes from Dreissena rostriformis, assembly GCA_007657795.1. Classification (NCBI taxonomy): domain Eukaryota; kingdom Metazoa; phylum Mollusca; class Bivalvia; order Myida; family Dreissenidae; genus Dreissena; species Dreissena rostriformis. The sequence continues at coordinate 220,525 of VMBQ01000848.1, read as the reverse complement.
TAGTTAGGAAAGTATAGGTGTGCATCACTTACTGTTCAAGTTTAAAAAAATGTTACATTGATAAACTTTAAGAACACGCACAATATCACGGCTATAATCCTTTGCGCATTTCCTTTTCGGAGATGCACAAATAACCGATCAAATGATAATTACGAGGTATCGCTAAGGATTGGAAGTGAAAACAAAAACAAAATCAATACAGAAATCTAAAGTGATTAGGCTTTTATAAACACATTATGCCTAAGTTTGAAAATAAGACAATGTTGTTCGATTCAGCTAAGATCGACTCATCCGGCAGGAACAGAAAACATGCACTCACAACGCATTTGGAATCGTAAAGACCTTTGTAAATTTTGACATGGTGGCATTTTAAAAAGGTAAGAATAAATCCACCCATTTAAATCACTAATGCCATTAAATACATGCGTTTAGAATAAATAAATTGCCACTCATTAACTTATTAAAAAACTTCTTCATATGTTGATGTTTTCTAAGGACCGCTACATGGAGCTATAGTATCAGTTGGCTTTAATTCTAGACTCAACATTTCGATGTTCACATTATACTTTTCTCTACAACAAAACATGTTTCAAAGACTTAGATCACTTTTAGATATTACCATATATTATGTGTATATTGTGCGTTTAAAAAAAGCTTAATGTAGATTAAATAAGTTGATTGAAGTAGGCTCAAATGTTTGTATAAGGAGCATTGATTCTGAACATCTAAAAGAAAATATTCATGAAGATCCCGCTTATGTGTCTTAAAATTTGATCTAAATTACGACATGTCAATATTGAAACTTGTCATTGCGTGAACCATTTAAGGACAATACACGAAAAAGCCTCAGAGGAAATTAAATCATCGTGCGAATGAAATATAAACTGTATGTAAGCAAGTGTTCTTACTCAATAAACTTTTAAGGCATCACATGCTAGTGCATGTATATCACATATGCAAATAGTAATTGCACAATGTGTATTATTCGACGTTTCCAGTGTTTGTTCGTATTTTGGTAAAACGTTCATCAGAATCATTGTCTGAAGTTATGTGTTTTCGAGCATTTGTGGACAGGGGCTTTACGATGGTGTAACACTGTATTTGGAACGTCTAGTCAATTCGTTGTCTGTACGTGTGCATGTATTTCTCGTCCATTTTTGTGCGATGTTCTTTGATTCCGTAGTCAGTCAGTCAATTCCACACAAAGACATGTCGTCATCATATTGTGCGAGTTTCTATGACAAGTTGTTAATTTAACTAAGTGTGTTAAAGACTCCTTCCAAATCAGTTATTATTGAATGTGGACACGTTAATGGAATTGATAGAGGCGAGGAATTCCAACAATAGAACGTTTATAGTACAAGCCACTATATTCGTATTTGATTGAGTTTATCAGATTACTGGCACGTGTCAAACACTTAAACTTTTGTAATATTGTGTCCCTACGGACTCATGTTACGCACGTACACATCACTTAGCTTGACAAAGGCGGTCCGAAACGTTAACACAATGACATATTTCTCTGAGTGTATGTCGCTTCGGCAACATGATTGATTTGCAGCCTTATCTTAGTACAATCTGACAAATTGACATCAACTGTGATTCATTGCAATATAGTTGATAATAAAGCAATATTAGAATGTATGTGATAATAACGGTTATGTTCAATATTTCCGTGATGATTGCATAGTACTTCATATAGCACGTTAGGCTGAGGTCGGTTTTTGCAAGTTCCTCATATGCAGTAAAATAGGTAGACGGATATATTGTTATCAATAAATATGAATGCGTTATACAATGTGATGTTGACATGTTTTGTAAAATTATTGTCATGCCATTCATTATAATTAATAACAACGCAACATAGTTACCGTGTTTAATAACTTTCACCTTTAAAAATTCGCCCTCGTGAATTGTCATATACAGTGAATGCATTGTAAATACCATTTAGATAGTTAAAAAGTAAATGTTTACCAAGACTTAAGACTCAAAAACACAGCCTAGTATGGACATATGAATTCAAGTTATTACAAAACGCGCATTTAATCCAATAAGTTAATATTCGTGTGTATTTTTGCGAGGACACATCAAGTAGAATGTGTCCTATCGAACTCCCTGCTTTCGCGAAATGTATACTTAGTTTAAATATAAAGAAGTGAAACTCCAGAAGCTCCAGCAGTATTGTATCTCTATTATACTCACGTTAATGGTCCTAAACATATTTAAACAAAGAAAAAATGACTTCAATTTGATTTGAACCCGAGACCTTAAGAAGTGTGAGCTAACGCTCTATCACTGCACCACTCAGGCGTATGAATGCATACGCATATTAACAAAGTGTGTTCTCAATACATTATTTATTTTTTAATGATCGAGAACAAAACGTTACGCATGCTTTATACTTCACCGATTGCTACTCATTAGTGTTTATCAATGAACCAATATTTCATTTAAATGTTTCTCATTCAGGAAAGTCTTTGCGTGTTTTAGTATAATGTATACATTCTGTTTTACACCTAGGACAACATAGGACAGCTTTTTGTAAATTGTCAATTTGAGAAGCTGTGAAAAGCCCACTTACCTTCTTCTTTCAATATATTTCTTATTAAATGTATTGACACTATAAACCTTTGATTGTACTTTATTCAAACCGTAATACCCCTGTATCTGTTATTTTGCTACATATGGGTTAAATGGACTGCCATACGGGCGTGAATCGTTTCGTTGATTCGGTATATTGAAATAAACCTTGAAATTTTATTACCAAATAATCCTTTGCTTGAAATGATTTCCTTAAATATAAAAACGTATACATAGGGAACTAAAAATGCAATAACTTGCAGTTTAAAACCATTTCATATTGTTTTTTGTTTTTCAAATATACATCATGATTTAGCTACATATGACAATAGAACAAAACGATATGCCTACAAATGGTTACAATATATCCCGTAAACGACACATGATCGTATTCGTTACTGCGATATTTTTTAAATATTCCCTGTAGGCTGAACAAAGTTCCTCTTTAATTCTAAAAACCCCGTTGTATCATATTGTTAGCTGAGGTATTCGAACTAATCTTCATGAAAACCCTATTTGTGTCGATGCATTTTCCCAGAATCGAATATTTCCTGTTTAAAATTATACAATAATAAACTGTCGTTTGTATTGCAAATTGTATTACAATATAAGAATCTTTCCATAGCTAAGAATTGCAATTTATTTTTGTGCAAACCAATCCATGGCCTATTTTGCACTATATATATATCAAACAAATGTAACATATTACATACGCGGTGCTTAGTATTTGTTTAAACAAAGCCATTGCAATTATGCAATTTAAGATACAACATAACTAAATGGAAATAGTTTGGATAAGTATGAATTAATGAACTATGTTAATTAGTGTTTGTTAGTAAGTCGTTTTCAGATTAATAGTGTAAAGCTAAACGGATATAGTATGAATCAGTTCTCATACAATCTTTATTATTATAAAGAGGAATAGTGTACGGCTAACATGGCTATGGTTTTAATTTCAACATATAAATTATTTATTTTACAACCGGTTAAATGTTGTCACTCTAATAACATATTCAGGTTCACGGCTGAGAAAATATTGAAAATGATCTTAGAGCCGAATGAGTATAACTTATTGTTTGTTTTTAACGTGTTGACACTCCACACAATAACATAGATATTAAACAACAAAATAACTGACAAACAAAAGACAACAGTACACAAAAAAACTAGCAAAGGAAATACGCGTCGTTGTCGTATTCTTTAATTCCTTTACATTAGCTTAAATTAGACTTTACGGTTATTGGAAGAATGTATGAATACAATCTATAAACTATATCATCTACAGATTAACGACCCGTCCTTGTACATTCATTTTTAAAACTACCTTCGGATTGAACAAAGTTTCTCCCTGATAGTAATATCACTATCCATTTGTTTACAGAAGTATTCAATTCATTTAAATCCAAATCATGGAAATAAATCTCCAACAAGCGCAGACTTTCCTTATTAAACCTGAAATACAATAAATTGCTTTTGTATTCCACTCACTTCAACAGCATAGTTTGTTTAGACGTGAGTTTCCCTATGGAGGTCGCGATAATTGCCAACAAATCGTGTTTTATTTTAAAATACTTATTGAGATTGAATGTATGCTCTTATCGAATTTGATAAATTAACTTAAAATATATTAAATTGCATTAAGTAGGCATTTTACATTTAGATTTGAAATATTTCTTCATTTCCTTGCATATTCTTATTAAATTGGAAATCCTATGAGGAGATGTTAGTGAAAACAAATGACATCTTTGCCATCACATCAACGTTTTAAAGGATTTATGTTTATTTCATTTCTGATAAAGACACAAAACAGCATGTCTTATCTACGCCAAAGGTCTACTGTAATATTATTTAGGGATTATTGAAGGGGCATATCGACCGTATTTCCACATAAAATATGACATGCATTCCGGGCTTACTGAATTTTCAATTTCCTACGGCAGCTTTACGATAAAGGCGATTAAACTGTTTATGAATGAAGTATAATTGTAATACAGACGTGTTTACGAAAATCCATTCCATGTTATTGAACACGATTATTTGATATTGGTTTTTCATCGAAACACGGGGAAAAATAAATGAGGTAAAATTGAATACATGATATATGGAATTTACTGTATACAGAACGTAGATGACTGATTTACAAAATTGGCTGAAATGTGTACTGTTTAACGGCACTGTCGATACTGCAGGTACAAGGCATTCAAAAGGTAATAGTTATTTCATACAACAAATTATACATTGACAGCTTTTATTTGTAAAATTTACTCAATAAAAATAATGCTACTATCATTAATAGTAAAGAAAATCAATTCGCGTGCATTTTAAGCAACTTTAAAGTATTTCCAACAAAGGCAGGTTAACATTCAAAGGTTCTAGTATGCACAACTATAGTAGCAATGATAACGAGTATTCTAGTTATATATAACAGTACAATACATGCACAATGTGTTCAACTGAACGGGGACTTTATACTTTGATACTGTGTTGACCTTCATCTATTTCTGCACATACAATATAAGTGCATCAGCATAGTTCTGTAATATCGTGTAGCTCTGTACGCCCGACGCAAAAGTTAGTTTTAGGCCGTATTGAAATGTTGTTTACTTAACTGAGTCTGGAATAAAAAGACAATTGATGTCTGCAAAATATGTCTATACTATATTGTATCAGTTGTGTCAACAAATGGAGTGTAAAGCATCTGATTATTTATATTTATACCATTGTTTCCTTCCTACACGAGTACAGTTTTTTTTTCCGGTTCACTTTTTAATACAAGTTCGATGTATCTGTTACTGTGTAACATTCAAATCTTAAAACCTTAAATCTAAAATATATAACAAGAAGGAACCACTGAGACACTTAAATTGACAGATTCTTTACCATCGAGAATCGAAGCGGTTTCATATACAATACACAAAATATTTTGAGGTAAAATAAAATATAATTTTGAATTTAAATTTCATACCTTTAACAGAAGTATTTAAATACAATTTTGTCGTCAATCAAATATAGTTAAATGTACACTAGAGAGGGGATTAATCGGACTTAAACCTCAGTCAGATAGTCAAAGTACCTATATTAACTCTAATTGGCATGTCTGACTTTTAACCTAAATCCTCAAGGCTATTAATTTAAGCCACATATGTGCGCTTCGTGGAAACATTATCCGGAAACAATATTGCGATGAGAAAAAAGTACAATATTATTTAAACAAAACGTGTTTAATATGTTGTATATTTATCAAATGAATCTCTATCAATTGCACCACTGGAAAGCGGCATTTGCTATGTCCACAAGGAAGAACTTTTAATCAGGTCTATATTTGTAATAACGATATTCAAATATAATTCATTATTTTTAATCATATCTTCCCCGCTCCTGGAGGAAAATTATTTCGGAGTGTTAATAGAAAAGTTGAATTGATTGTAAAGGCTTCTTGATATGTTTGGAATTGTCAGATATTTTATAATCGATTTCTATGAAAAACCATAACTATCTTCATATATGTTGTTTAACTAAAACAATATGATATTGTTGTAACCATAGTTGACCCAGTATTGCATTTTCGTATTTTTTGTGATATCGTATGCGATCATCTTTTTCCATTTGTGCAATATTGATCGGCACTTTTCAAAATTTTGCAAAAACATCGCCGTTTTAAGGATATGAAATAGAGGATATTTGTTCATGTCCGTGTAGAATCGTTTGTTATTTCATAAGTGATCATAGAAAATGTATTTTCACGAGTGGCGAAGCCACGAATGAAATTGTTATTTTTCTATGATCACGAGTGAAATAACAAACGATCTTACACTGACATGAACAAATTTTCTGTTTCTTTTATGCCCCTTTTTCAAGAAAATGATTAATAATAATTTCCCTTTCGCTGAAAAAAGACCCTCTCTCCCGTGGCGTAACTCAATACATTGAAATTACGTCATTTTGTTGACGAAATGACGTCATTATTCCAGGGAAATTCTTCAGGTTAACTCTTTTTCAATCTAAATAAACGGTAAGAAAATGCATAAAATTAAAAGAAAATTTATTAGATTCGATGGAATATCGATTTTTTTTTCACTCGTGATCATAGAAAAAATATAAACAAGGATATAAACAAGAGAAGTACATCTTGATATAATAATCTAAAAATAGAAAAAGGAATTCCGAAAATTTGTTCTTTTCACCGGTGAAAAGAACAATTTTGTTATTTTCCCTGCTGTTATTTCACAGCAGAAATGTCATATTTAATAATAAGGTATAACAGAAACGCGTAATGATTGTCAAAACAAATTGTACATCTACTGATGCATCCTACAAACACGCGATTGAGGGGTACTGCAATTCCAGAAACAATATATTGTAGGTTTTAATCGACAAATGTCTAGTACCAACTAGGAAAAAACATACAACACAGCATTTAACCAACGAATAATGCCGTTGGAAAAAAGTCAATACAACATCAATGTATCAGTGTTATCGATTTGTTAGAAAGTGTGTATGCAGCAGTTGAAAGTAGCGAGTTGACATCCTTAAACATGACGGAAAGTCCGTGATTGAAAAAACCTGTCAAAAGTAGAAAAAGTCATATCCCTGGTTCGAAATTGTTGACGTTAATGGGACAGAAAAAAAGTTGAAATGTGCATACTGAACCCAGTCTGTGCAACATAAGCAAAGCAGCAACGATTTTGAGGAATAAATGTTAATAACTTATTTCAACCTATTTAGAAACTGAAATCAACCTATTTTTTTAAAATCAAGGGGTAAAATCCATATTACCCAAATAATTATCTGGGGCACTGATGATATCGTAAATGTTAAACACCATAATGGAACAACGGGATAACGTCAATTAGGGCCAATTATGATAATCTTTAACAACTTTCTTTTGAAAATTAGCGTTATGCCAATTACCGGGAGTAAAGCCAATTAACAGTTCAATTATCTACTGTACTACTTATCAAAAAGATAACTGTGGCAAATACTAAAAGCTCCAAAGCGTGATGCACCCTATTGCAAGTTTTACGAACAATTGAAGATGTAAGACAACGACTAATGAACAAACAAAGAATTCATAGTTTGCAAAAAAAAATTATTGCATTCATGACAGGCTTATACTAGAAAGTATCGATACATCACATCCTCATCTTTGACATCGTTGGTCAAAATTCAGCCTTGAAGTAACTTTCTGTAAAATAGATTAAGCATTTCAAATTATTTCAAATGCAATGAAAAACATATATAAATGTTATTTATACTATACGGCGTGGTATTGTACAAGCACGTGCTATTACCGGTAGTCGTTGATACAATGGACGCTATTTCGGACACATCATTTTTTTCGACTCTAAATTTTCGGACACCGGTATTTTGTGAATATTTTTCGTATCTAAGTTTTCAATTAATTATATTTAAGTGACCGAAAACATAGAGTAATTACAGTAATATAAAAGCTATGGTCGAAAATAAACTAATTTATATTAAACTGTTTCGGCGATGTTCTCTTTATTTCCTAAACTGATATATTTCTTTATTAAATTTTACAAATAAAGTGTTAATTTGAGATTAAACTATACATCAGGAAACAAATATATTGAGTTTGCTTTCGTTTTTTTTTCTGATAAATAATATTAGCAAGACAATAAACATTTTGAATACAAATCTCTTAAAGGGAGACCACGTCCCCAATATGGATTAATTATGTTAACTGTTATGTCTGTGACACCACATGTCTGCGCATGTGTTAATAAGATTTAAACGATAAGATGAATGAAATCTCGTCGCCGGGCGTGAACACCCATTAACCCTTATCTTTGTTTATTGATAGATCTTTGATCTTCATCACACCTTTTTACTGTCAACAATTGGTGTTAACAAACTGTTAAAAAATGTAACTTGTGAACATTTAAATGCAAATGGTGAGCAATTAATTACTTATGGCGAGTAAATTGTGAAAACAATAACCGTTAACAATTTTAAACGGTAGCAATTTAATTTCAGCACATGTTTATTTCATCATGTCCCTTTAAAGAACTGATTTACATCGTTTTTTTCTACAGCAACGTGATACTTTTTGCTGCCTTTGTCGACAGCTACAGCGTTCATCATTAGATAGAGGCGCAAATGCATTCGTTTCAAGGTGGATGTCCCTATTTTGGATAAAGAGCGTTTACTGGTATGCTAATGACACCACATGCCGGCACATGTGTATATAAGATTATCATGATAAGATGCGCCATTCATCTTTTTCACTAGACTGAACTATCGGTTGCCGCAATGACACGCATCTTTGTTGCAGCACTTATCACTTACAATCCTACCTGTACCGTGTTAAAAACACGCACAGTTTCGTTTTCGAATCCTGGGTGTTAATGCAAAAAAATCTTTGTTGGGTTCACAAACAAGACAGATGTCTTTTCGGCTATTAAACACTATGCTGTATGCCGCATAATAATATAAATTGTATTATGCATGAAACCGACGAAATAAAATCCTTATCTAAAAATAGTTGTTTACGTCACTGATTAACTCCGCCTTTTCATCCCAATTCACGATACCATCGACTGCGCATGCGCATGCGTAATGATTAATTAATCCTTGAAGGGGTTTATTCACCGCTTGCGCTGAATTGCGGTGAAATCACCTCTTGTAGGGATGAATTCACCCCTTGCGATGAATTCATCTCTTAAAGGGATTAATTAATGGCAATTCATCTCTATTAACTGCTGGAAAAGGTTGAACGCAGATGAATTCGGATGAAACGGGGTTTAAACGGATTAATCTCTAAAAAATGGCTTAATGAGGGTTATTGTTTTAGGGATTCATAAGAGATTAACCCCGGAACAAAACCCCTAACCCCACTGTACCGTTTTGGCAATTGGTTCCTTGCCAAAAATAAAGGACCTCGAAAGTGTATATGATAGAAATGCAATACTGCTGCAGCTTCTGGAGTTGCATTTCTTTATATTGGTAGAAAACCACCATACGATGTTATTGCATATGTATGTTTATGGCGATGAGCTGTATGCTTAAGCTAAAAATAAAATATTCTGTTCTGTTCTGTTCTGATGTTACATAATACCAAACTTCTTTGCATTGTGGTTTCAGAGGAGACGATTTAAAACAAAATGACCTAATACATATACATGGAAGTTAAGCATTTTAACCCTAATGAGGGCTTTCTACCCAACTGACACAATTTGAACACACTTGGAAGAGGGCAAGCTTGCTGTGTTACACGCCAAATACCAAACCTTTCGGCCCTACGGTTTCAGAGAAGACGATTTACGGAAATTCCATATACATGTTAGGAAATGAAATACAACAAGGGCGGAGCCAGTTTTCACTCCATGGTTTTAATTTGAACGCATTTGATAGAGGACCACCGTATGATGTCAAAAATAGTTCACCTCTGCTCCTTGTAATTTTCGAGAAAAAGAAAACAACAACACATTGTGTTATAGAAGTTTGAGTAATTCGTGTAACCCCTAAGGTGTGGAAATTTCTAGGGAATCCTAGGGCATGATTTGAACACTTGTAGTAGAAGCCTACTAGACAATGTTAAACACCAAATATAAAACCAATAACCATCGTCGTTTCAGAGCAGAAGATTTGTTAGTATATTTTTTAAATCTAGTTTTAGCTCTGGTGAAATAGATATGCAAACAACTTTGAAATGGGTTCACACAAGGATCGTTAAGTTTCCTCAACAATTGTCTAGATTTTAGAAAGAAAAGTCGTTTAAAGACAGAGTATTCGCTCGCACAATTACACACTCTAACGGTCGACGGTCAACACGGTATCCTGTGACTTGCTTGGAAAGGATAAAATAAAAAAAAAAAAAAACCTTTACTTTAACTTTTTAACATTAGACATTTTGTTTCAAGTTTATAATGTATAGCTTTTCATTTGTGGGTTAACCTTTTACGTTTTCATTAAAAACTGACGATATCATGCATCTTCTTAGAAGTTTCCTTGTAATGAGTGTTGATGTCAGTTTTTTTTATTAGGAAAACAACCTTACACAGATTGCTTTTAGACTTTAAATGTGCGATTGCACTGCAAAGTAAACGACAATTAAAAAGCAGAATATATAACTCCTATTCATATGGGGAAATAAAACAATTTTATTTTCTCCGATATGAATATGTTCAATTTTAAATTCTGACATTTCGAAGACATTTATTATTTTATTAACGTTTTAAAATTAATACTAGGGAATTGCGTTGTGTTTCATTTTAATTATATAATCCATTTCGTTTCTTAAAGTGTACTCTTTACTTTTTGATAAAATAGAAATGAAGTTTTAAAAGCAAGCGTGCCAATACCAATAATGTAAAACTTTAGTTTTAAGATTACACAGGCTGTTCATAATAAAGCAGTGTCTTAAAAAATGATAAACATAAGACTTGAATAAAGTTAAAAGTTGCGGTTTATAGTCTGCTTCGATATACATCTTCAGCCGACTTCGAGATTAACCCCCCGATCACTGGGATTTAAGTCGTCCGTTTACATATGGCGCACCAGGCAGCCACGGCACATTGACTTATTTCCCTCACAGGTACCCATTTTTACACCTGGGTGGAGAGGAGCAAGCGTGGGATTTTTTTTTGCTCAGAAAAATCCAGTGCCCCGAGTGGGATTCGAACCAGGGACCTCTCGATCCCTAGACAAGCATCCCACCACTAGACCACTGTCCCCACAATAACAATATGTTCTCTTGTTGATAAAACATATCACATTTGTAATACATTTAAACAATTTGGCAAATAATTGATTTGCTGGACCCGTCGGAAACAACATTAAAGTAACACGTTTGCCAGATTATGGGAAATCTTAAATGTAATCATTGGAGATATATTCCCTCACTCTAAAGAGCCCAACGGATCTGATGCGGTTAAACCAAAATAAATAAAGTTATTCTGGTTCGCAATTATCAGACACTGTATGCTATTTCCTATTCAAACTGGGGATTATTCAGTGCTCTAGCACTCGTTAAATAAAATCTAAATTAGAAACATTGATTTCGGTATAATGTGTCTTCTGAAATAAACTTACGTCCAGACAATGTATATTGTGTTACAAATATGTCACGTATTTAGTTACTTTTGTCTCTACATTCTGTGACCCATATTAATAAGAAAATCCCAGACAGCATAATTATTTCGAAATTGTTTAAGGGTCATTTAATGTGCGCATTTTAACGTATGTCTCAACTATTGACACAATACTCCAAAAATAGAAAGCGTGAGACGTGCATTAAGTCAGATTTGAGTAGTTTTCTAAAACGCTCTCTATCATTATGGAATCTATGAATTTAATCATAAGGCACGTTTTTGTAAATATGTCTGAGAGAGTGTCCTTACCAATACATCCGTTTTACTTTATAAAATGTCTGTTCGTTGGTCAAAAACGCACTGTTTAAAGCAATACTATGTGTGTGTATTTTGATAATGGGCAACAATCAATAGAACATGTGTGTGCGTATTTTTGAAAAAAAAAACATGATATTTTAATGTGAAGTGGTTAATAGAAAAATGATAACCCGCTATCTATAAAACACATTGCTCTACCAAACAAACTCTGAAACAATTTCGTTTCCTCTATATATACTCTAAAAGTGTACACTTATTCCTATTTATTAAGGAATATAAGAGAACTTTACAAAATATATTATTGTTTATTTTACACTAGATATGACATGTATACTGAGTATGAGCAATCAGGGTTAATGTAATGTTATGTTTATTGCAGGTATGAAACTTTTAAGTGAAACTTCATCGTATAAACATCTCTGTTGCCACGTGTTAATAATAAAATATTCGCATATATAATCAAAGAAACAAACAAATATATACCCCCTTATTTAAATGCTTTATTTACTTTGAAGGTTTACCTAATTTAACTGAATAGTATTTGAAATATTCAAACGGTATTCGAAAGCACGCTTGATTAAATTGCCCTATGTAAGTTACGTAGCACTTATAATCCGTCTACATATAGTACGCTTTATCGGTTTGTATAGCACACTTCAAATGTAATGGTTAAGCACTACACATTATTATGCGTACACTATTCAACACTGTTTAACAAGAGGCTAAATAAACATAGTTGACAAATATATCAAAACTGAATCATAGCCTTAACAGTTGCTCATGTCCTCATGCATATTATACCTCCCTTACAGAAGTGGAATATTTATCAGTTCAAACTATTCTGTAAACAAATAAGACGTCTTTAAAAAAAATGTGCGTGACACGCATATAACGTTAGATTAACGTAGTTTCATAGTGTTATCTACATTTTGAATTTATACATAAGACACATATGACAGATAGGTTGGAGAATACATTCCAGTTATGTCACTTCTTGATTTTGACAAACGCAAGTCTTGCAGGGAATGCTCTGAAGTGAGAATTTTCAAGAGGACTTAAATAATGTATATATTTTTCGAAGTGCTTTAAAAGCACATTTACGAGAAAGTAATTGGATCATATCAAACGTATTCATTTCATGCTGCTGTATGTATTGCTTAAATGTTCCTTCAACGATTCTTATACACATTTCAGAAGATTTATTGGTCCGTCAATTTCTTTCCATGTAAATAATGTTTATTTTAAATGAAAGTATGAGATGCATTAATTGAAAGATAAACGGTTGTTAAATCGTGTAATGGCGTAAGAGTACAGACTAGGCATTTATTTTTGTTTTAACAAAATGTATAAATTTTACCTGGCCATTACAAAACATTTTTATAATTGTGTTTATGCGTCTTTTTATAAAGATTTACGTACACTACCATAATGAGGTTATGAGTGAAAACACTCGTTGATGATTAAACTTACATTTCTCAATGACTCCCGAACTATACATAGAACTGGTTTGGAGCTCTGGGATATTGACAGCCGATCACCAGTACTACAATTAATGGTGCTCTATTTTATTGACATCTATCATTCACGTCTGTTTGAAATGATACTGTATTTAACTAGCCGCGTTGCATGAGGTTTCCGAAGAACGTTTATTACGCGCGTTTTGGCTGATATTAAGAGCTCAAAGATTTTCTGTAAACATTAAGACACGTCCTTGACAGTTAGTGTGGAATATATGACTGTTATTTCACAGTTTATCACACGAATATAAATCTCAGACTAATCCCTATTTAGTGTATATTTAAAATCTCTATATTTGATACACGACTTGAACTGTATATACGAGTACTTGTATAAAGATATTATTAAATATTCAACAATTTGCATTCATCCTTTTTTCTGATCGTATCTTACATAAAGTAATGAGCATTACAATACATACGGGTTTAAATAGGTATTATGTATGTTAGAGGGATGTCGGTGAGGGTTTTATGCGAACACAATGCACTGGTTCCTCGTTAAGGCATCTATTGGCGTTGTTAATCTATGGATCCACCATTTGAGATATTTTTTTGACGCGGAAACGATGCGAAGAATAAGAATAAGGACATTGTGTCGCTCATGGGCTTAACACATTTTTTATCCACAAGACCTTTTCGTACTTAATAAAATACTTCGATGAACGGAATGGGCTAAACACAATCGAGAAAAAGGGACTTAGCTATTCCGTTTCTTATAAGAACGGGTTAAAAACAACGGGAATTTAATAACGAACTTTAATTTGACATTGTTAACCTTTGTGAATATGCTCATCATAAACAAGCCTCATCTTCTTGCTGTGTTGCCTTTTTTTGTTGATTTTTTTATATTATGCACACAGCGTTTTGCTCAATGTGCAATAGTGAGAAAATACAATAATTCATGTTCTTATTTAACACTGTTCTCATTTAAAGCCCCGATTTATATAAAAAAAAAAACATGATCACAACTATAATACACAGTTTAAACAAACTTATAAATGTGTGGTACAATCGTATTAATGAGGTGTAACTAATTTATCCCGACGATGAAGAAAGTTTTTTTAATTTGTGGACACCATTTATATGGTTAACACCGATATTTTTTTTTTAATGTGTTAATGATAAATATAGTATAATTAGCCTACCGCTGAAATTGAAACGGTTTATTGACAACGATAAGGGGATTTTGCCCATGCACTCGTGATATGATGTTTAGGATTTATATTTCCTTTTTTGAGAAACTAAGCACAGAATGTAACTAGACCCGGCATGTGATCAATACACTGAAATTAAAACCAGTACAATAACGTTTATTTCCGAACAATGTACAGTATGATTTAAATTTTAGTGAACATGTTTTATGTGATTAAATTGTTGCATCCTGGTTAAAGTGTTGATATTTTATTAACCTTGCCATATTGCTCCGGATTTGTCCTATGCGTTCACAAGGGAAAAAGCTTATCCATCAAATCAAATTGTTCGCGTTTCAATACATTTGGGGTGTATTTGTCCATTGTTTAAAGTGCGTTAACATTTCTTGACGGGTATTTTCTTTTATACGGTCATGCGCTAGACAAACATCGAAGGTTTTACATTTACAGGTACTTGTACCACGAACCCACCCAACTGTTGTAGTTTTGTATTAATAAATGGTGCGCCATACCTTTGAAGAATATTAATTTATTTGTTAAACAAACGTCGTAAAGTGTGTTATTTTATTATGAGCACATTACAGTAGGGTTAATTTTAGATTTCAGTTAGAATAGTAAGTATAAATTTGTGATAATAAATTATAAGATAACCATATCATTATGACTTAACTAATTGTTATACTTATAGGTAATACAAGTAATTACTATCTTCATAAAATATTGACCTGTCAGCTCGCAAATTACCCGAATCTTTATGACTAAAAAGTGTACATATGTGACTGTGAATTCATGCATACCTCTCTGTATCGGTGGTCATGAATAGAACGGACAAGGCATATGTATGGGAGAAGTACTAAAGAAAGAAGCAGAGGTATAGAGAAAATAAGTGATAGAAGGTTTTCCGTGCTCTGTTTACCCGTTTGTTGAAGGTCAGTAAGCATCTGGAAAAAAAAGTTGGCTTATGTGGTGTGTTGAATGCCAGTTGGCTTTATCTTTAAAAGCCAGTTTGCTTTTGTGGTCATTTTACCGTGTGTTAAAGTCCAGTTGGCCTTATAGAAAAGCCATCTGGCGTATGTGGTCTGTTGACCGTGTATAAATAATTATTTGAACAGATAATGATAAGAGAAGGAGGAGGAGGATATGATAGAGGATATGATGATGATGATGATGATAATGATGATGATGATGATGGTGAAGATGATGATGATGATTATGATGATGATGATGATGATGATGATGATGATGATGATGATGATGGTGATGATGATGATGATGATGATGGTGATGATGATGATGATGATGATGATGATGATGATGATGATGATGATGATGATGATGATGATGATGATGATGATGATGATGATGATGATGATGATGATGATGATGATGATGATGATGATGATGATGATGATGATGATGATGATGATGATGATGATGATGATGATGATGATGATGATGATGATGATGATGATGATGATGATGATGATGATGATGATGATGATGATGATGATGATGATGATGATGATGATGATGATGATGATGATGATGATGATGATGATGATGATGATGATGATGATGATGATGATGATGATGATGATGATGATGATGATGATGATGATGATGATGATGATGATGATGATGATGATGATGATGATGATGATGATGATGATGATGATGATGATGATGATGATGATGATGATGATGATGATGATGATGATGATGATGATGATGATGATGATGATGATGATGATGATGATGATGATGATGATGATGATGATGATGATGATGATGATGATGATGATGATGATGATGATGATGATGATGATGATGATGATGATGATGATGATGATGATGATGATGATGATGATGATGATGATGATGATGATGATGATGATGATGATGATGATGATGATGATGATGATGATGATGATGATGATGATGATGATGATGATGATGATGATGATGATGATGATGATGATGATGATGATGATGATGATGATGATGATGATGATGATGATGATGATGATGATGATGATGATGATGATGATGATGATGATGATGATGATGATGATGATGATGATGATGATGATGATGATGATGATGATGATGATGATGATGATGATGATGATGATGATGATGATGATGATGATGATGATGATGATGATGATGATGATGATGATGATGATGATGATGATGATGATGATGATGATGATGATGATGATGATGATGATGATGATGATGATGATGATGATGATGATGATGATGATGATGATGATGATGATGATGATGATGATGATGATGATGATGATGATGATGATGATGATGATGATGATGATGATGATGATGATGATGATGATGATGATGATGATGATGATGATGATGATGATGATGATGATGATGATGATGATGATGATGATGATGATGATGATGATGATGATGATGATGATGATGATGATGATGATGATGATGATGATGATGATGATGATGATGATGATGATGATGATGATGATGATGATGATGATGATGATGATGATGATGATGATGATGATGATGATGATGATGATGATGATGATGATGATGATGATGATGATGATGATGATGATGANGGGTAATGTCGCCTATTTTGTTTTCTTTATTTGTTGAAGATCTTGAACTTTACCTTCAAGATAACATTAACTCTGGTTTGAGTATAGATGATATTGTGTTGATTGTATTATTATTTGCTGATGACATGGCTATTTTAGGCAAGTCACCTGCTGAAGTCCAATCACATTTAGATAAATTATATATATACTGCAATGCTTGGGGGCTAAATGTTAACACGGCAAAAACTAAAATAATGGTATTTCGGAAAAGGGGAGGATTAAAGGAAAATGAAAAATGGTCATACAATGGTAATGATATTGAAGTTGTTGATAACTTTAACTATTTAGGCACGGTGTTAAATTATACTGGAAGTTTTAAATTAAACCAAGAACATTTGGTTGGTAAAGCCCTTAAAGCATTGAATACATTATTGTTAAAATGTCATGACTTTGATATAAAACCAAAAATATTGTGTCAGTTGTTTGACTCCTTTGTGGGTTCTATATTAAATTATGCTTCAGAAGTGTGGGGTTTCACAAAGTCAGATGATATTGAACGCATACACTTAAAATTTTGCAAACGATTGCTTCAAGTTAAAATAAATACATGTAATGTTGCTGTTTATGGAGAATTAGGTAGATATCCATTGTATGTAAACAGGTATGTTAAAATTATAAAGTTTTGGTTTAAAATTCTTAACACTGAAAATATTATTATGCAAATTGTTTACAAACAAGCATTAAACGATTGTAATAAAGGTTATACAAATTGGGTCACAGATGTTAAGAAGATGTTAAATAATTATGGATTTGGTTATGTATTTGAAAATCCAAACGTTGTGCAAGTAAATAGTTTTGTTACAGAGTTCAAATGCAGACTTGTTGACAATTTTAAACAAGAATGGTATGGTAAAATGAATAACAGCTCTGTATTAGATATGTACAAAATGTATAAATCTTCTTTGGAATACGAAGAATATTTAGACTTACTCCCTAGACGTCTGCGTTTATTTTTTGTAAGATTAAGAGTCTCTGCACATCCGTTGAGAATCCAAACTGGCAGATATGCTCAGAACAACATTCCACGAAATGAGCGTTATTGTTTATGTTGTAATTCCGTTGATTTAGAAGATGAATATCATTTTATATGTATATGTCACTGTTATATAGATTTAAGAAAAAGATATATTAACCGTAAATTTTATATTAACCCATCTGTGTATAAATTCCACAAGTTATTAGTTTCAAGTGATAGATTAGTAATTTCAAATGTATGTAAATATATTAAAGAAGCTTTAGTTATAAGAAATACATTCCTAAATAATACTGTTTGATAGATTTCATCACCCCTCGATAGAACGTACGTGTTCTTGGCATATATTGTGTTTTTTTTGTATTTGTATTTTGTAATTGAACTTATGTTACATAATTTTATGTTATTAATCGTATTCACGTGACAGAAAATAATTTGTATATTTGAGTTGAAGACGATGTACTGTTGTATAAGTCTGAATAAACTATCTGTCTGTCTGTCTGTCTGTCTTTAACATATCAAATATAAATATACACTTGTGTGAATTTATCGTAAAAAATAACAACTATGCGTTCGAATTGTTGATTACAACATTGTGCGATTTCATATAACAGTTCGCCCTTGCGTTGTTTCACTTTTATTTTCTTCCAGACAATTTTATATATAAATAGGTTTTCTGAATATATATATATATATATATAGGAGTAAATCGTCTTGAATTCTTTATTTAAACTTTGTCAGTTTTCCAATATTCCATTGACGGATGCGAAAAGAAAACGTTAAATTTAATAGTATTATAATTGGTCACAAAATAGGACTTGTAAACTTTTATAAAATGCAAAGTTTCTATTAAATAACGGAAGTAGGAAATGAAAATTACAATAAAATAGAGAGCTCATTTTGTTTGCCTTTCTATGTGATTTGAGTTCAACTGATGTATTCCTGACAGAACTCCGACAAATGGCAGCGAGCCTGTTTGAATGTAATGCGACATAATGCCAATAGTTCAATAGTTCAACCAAACAGGCCAAACCAACACTCGATCATTCTTTTTGTGTCATCATAAGTCAGTCTCATGGAATAATGATTATATTGAGCTAAACTGTTGATATTTTGATAACAAAAAACACATCGATAACCACAACATATATCTCTTCACATCCTTCACTTGACACAAAACAGCCGCAGTAAATTAGTGTAGGATGAACATTAGGTTGGAGTTAAGAAGTTTCATTAAACGGTTTAAATCATTATCCGCGATATATTTTCAAAGATAGGCTTGCGAATGCATCGTTGTTAATGACTGGAGAGTCAATATAATTTGGCGCCATATAGTCTTTTGATGATTTTGGCTTTGGCAGACTCTCGGCGTTAATAGTCCACTCTATCTTTTAATAGCTAGAGTTCCGACACGAATTTCGGTCGCATCACTCTTGAAATTAAATACACACACATTTGTGATTATTATGAAAGAACGTTGCCTAAATAGTATATATTGAGAAAAATATATTGAAATTTACCTTTTAATAAACTATATTTCGAGTTTGTTTCATCCAATATAAATTCTTGTAGTAAAGGTTCATGTTATCTCCCTTGGTGAATGTAAGCTCGACATCTAACAGCGCTATCTAACTGGAGGTTGAATTCAACAATGTTTGTAACTGAGCTCGAACAAAACAATTAAGTGTGCAATATGCGTACAACAGTAAGAAATAAAATTGGAAATAATAATGATAAGAAGAAGAAGCAAAAAA
Source organism: Dreissena rostriformis (assembly GCA_007657795.1). NCBI lineage: Eukaryota > Metazoa > Mollusca > Bivalvia > Myida > Dreissenidae > Dreissena > Dreissena rostriformis. The sequence continues at coordinate 200,534 of VMBQ01000848.1, read as the reverse complement.
AGAATTATAACTACCTTTTACAATACTAATAGAAGTCGATACCCCAAAAGTAAATGGTACGCAATAGATATGGTACAGATCATCGATCCCACTATAATAGCTAATTCATTCGATACAAAATGGTTGCCTTTGAGAAATGATCGTCCCATGTCTATGATTTCGAATGAAATACAGATAATTTGTGTATCTAAGTTTATATTTTTCAAACAACAGGTAGATTGTAGATATATACACTTGTAAATACTGAAGTTCCCATAATAGTATTGTATTTATTTTTCGTTATGGTTTTTTACAGACCGGAGTTTCAGCGGTAAGATTTATTCTGAACGCGAATTATTTCAGCAATACAAAAAAAAAAAAAAAAAAAATTATTTTGGTTACAAAAAAACGCAAGTCTAACAGGGATTTCTTTAAAATGGTGATTTTCAAGCGAAAATAAAGAATGTCGATTATTCTTTGCGCAATGCCACTGGTGCACATTTATATCGGAGAAGCTGATCCACTTTTTTGATTTCGTATCATAACATAAACGTTTCCAAAAGTAGTATGTCCCTGTCCGATAACCCAATTGAGTCCTACCTTCATTTGAGATTATCATCTTTATCTGCAATGTTAATATTCGTAAGCAATACCGACTTGGAAGTATTGCTGTAGGAATGTAGTTACAAAGTAAACAAACAAGTCGATCTGGGTTTGATGCTTAAATTAAGCGTCAATAAATTAGGGATAATTACAACAGTTCTCACGGGAGAAGGCGCAACTAGTACACACAATAAACATACGCGAAATAGTACCTGACAAAATTAGGAAACGTCAATAATTTACAAATTACGTCAATACAATTTAAACACAATCGCCCCAAAAACAGTTGCTGTAAACAACGATATGCATGTTTAAATGCATAATATTAAATACACAATCGACAAGTATCCAACGTGAGTGTGATAAATAAAGTGGCAGTTCTAAGCTTGCATTTTCTGTTTCTCTGTCTCGTCTCCACTCAGTGCACTGATTACATTTATAATATGTATCTTTATATGTTCTCTTCGCTCACGTATTCATGATTTACTACACTGTTTCCTCTACATCGGACTATCGATCACCGCTGATATGGGTCGCTGCACTGTCATCATCCGAATGTAATGTACACACGATTATGAGGGAGAGGCCTTAACTGCCAAAGCTAGTAATTTAAATGCTTTCATTACCTACATGTATCAACACTGTGAATACATAGCAAACTTTATTCAAACCAAACACAACCTAACGCATACTACACTATACTAGTACAATATTGTTGAATAACTGGTACGAAGATCCACGACGAAAATAACTACCGCTAAGAGACTAATTAGCGCTATTCTGTTGTTGTGAATGTTGGGGAAACATCCTGGACACTTCTGTTTTCTGCCAATTTATTATGTAATTTTATTCTGCGATTTCGACGCTTTCGACATGAAGTGGGATCGTTTGCGTCTCTAACACTCGACAACACGGGTACAGCAACATTCAAATTGTGTTGTGTTCTTTATAAATTCCTTGAAATAAAGTCAATCTAGTATTCTAAAAAATGGTCTATTCCATTTTTCAAAACGTTTTAATTGTGTTGCATTGTTTAATTACTTGTCATCGGACTAGCCGGGTTGTACAAAAAACATAACATACGTTGTAAATAAATAAAAATAACTTTTAATATAACACACCTTACAATGGAATATATTGCACGTGAACTCAATATTTAAATTGTAAATCAAGACCAATCATTTGAGTATGTTTGGTAAATTTACAGAAGCTTTTCCGGGATGCAGCGGTTGAAAATATACTACAACTGACAATACATAAAAACATCAAACACGTCATGCCTAGTTAACTTACCGTTCTTATAGTGGTTTATATGATTTACAAACCGGTTAAAGTATATATATATATCGATGCATTCACCATAATACAATACGACTATTGATTTCCAAATTGTTGCATTTATTGTAATACTATTTTACATGTGTATATAACATTTCGTCCTTATGGTAACGACGTATGTTCTTTCTTCTAGCACTATGGCCCTGATACATCAAAACATAATCAAGTTTTATGTTAATCAAATAGATACCACTATTATTATTATCCGGTACTTTGATAGTATGCATTAATGACAGTGCAATATTTGCTTACATTTATTTTTTGTTTAATTGTTAAGCTGATAAGTATTTCACGTATATGTTAAACGAGATTGTCCAAAATGACAGTTTAACTAGTATGTTATCGTTTCTTCTTTTACTGTTAGAGTTTAGCACCAAGTGTTTAGTGACAAATGACTCTGTCATCTAATGTCAATGACTTGAAAATGTGTCTGTTTTATACAGCGATTGACATAGACGTGAGATGGAGTTCTAACTGTCATTTATATATAACATAACCGCGTATAATTGAGCTTTTTGTGAATTTCACCAGAGCGCCTGGGAGAGGTTCATTTTACGTTTGGAACTTATCTCAAATTGGGCATTTAATACGTTTTGTTTATTATAGTCGGGTTCTTTTATCAGCACCATATGACATATGATAAATGGTATACCTAATTAAATGTAATGATTTATTCAGAAGTTTACACTGATATCATCGTCGTTTTCCGTTATTGGAAAGGTTTATTTAATTGAAGGCTACATCCTCATCTGATTACATTAATCCTGAAAAAAATGACCTTTGAATCTGAATCTTTTTTTCACCAGAGCCATACAGCAAGTACATTATGATTGTTTAAAAAAATGGATGACTCAAAATGCGACGCATCTTTACAAATATGATAATAAATGTAACGAATTCCATTATAGCAATATGCGAATTTGTGTTATATGAGTCAATTGATAAGTTGTGAATACGATCATAATTGTGCCAGACAGTAAGGTCAACAAGCAAAGCATTGCTTAACTTTTATAAATATGAACACGAATGTATTTTAAATAGAAAATCGCATCAGTAAACAACGCCGTTGTTTTCAACTGTTTTGAATTCAAAAGGGGCCTTTAACATGATCTTTTGCAATGATACAATTTAAGCGTTCGAGTCTAAAAGACCGACATCAACTGGGCATTTACACCAACGCAATATGCGTTGAGCCTTTATTCCAAAAGCGCATGTTTTAGGATATGTTTTTTTGCGTGGAAGAATATTTTAAGAAAAAGTAAAGAAGAGTCTGTTATCAAAATGTATATGCTTGTCATTATTGCATAGCTACGACATTGGGATTGTGTCACAGTATCGCTGTATTCTCTGATTTTGACGTTGTTTCGATATTATTGACATTAATATTTGATAATATTAACATAACATAATGCATTCGATGTAAAAAGTAAAACGTCTTTGCAATGCGGCTTCGTAAATCTAAGTCAATGCGTCAGGCGGTATAGTGACAAATTAGGTCCTTCGAAACTGTACGTCTGAGATTTACTTGATATTTCCCAGATATTGCATTAATCCCGTGGATTCCCAATACAACTTATTTTTGTTTTACCGTTTTTATCACGGCATTTTAGGTAATGTGTTATGCCGATAAGATCATAAACTCTTTATTTCTAAACATTATTTTATATAACGAGTTAAAATAGTTCATTGACATTTGTACACAACAATCTGACCAGGTTACTAGTTTGCTAGAGTATGTATTTCTCTTAAAAGTGATAATCGAACCCCGAACCCGCCAAACTGTTTTTGTATTGTATGTATTAATTGTTCGGTGTATCTTTGAAGAATATTAATGTATATGTTTAACAAAAGTCTTAAAGTGTCGATTTCATCAAGTTGAGTAAAATACAGAGGGTTCAGTTTTAGATTCCAGGAAGATTAGTACGAATTGAATGTGTGCTAATCAGTCATAAGATTTCCATATTATAATGAATCAACTAGTCGTAATACGTGTAGGTAATGCAAGGCATTACTATCCTCAGAAAAGTATGTTTTTGTCAGCTCGCAATTACCCGAATCGTTATCACTAATAATTGTACATATGTGTCTGTGAATACCTCTCTGTATCGGTGGTCATGACAACATATTATATATATTGATCAAGAAAGCTGTAAGAAAAGCATTCGCATAGATTTTCCTTAGTTACGAAGATGTGTGACTTTTGTTTAGTGTTTTGAGTTTCTATACACCAAGATTGAAAATATATTTGCATAATTAAAATGATTTGCATTATTTTTCAGAACTAAGGTGTCAACTAATGTATATGAAAATACCAAATCGTTATCAGGATTACTTGAAATATAGTATATGTTTATTTGACGTTTAAGTTCATACTTTTGTTGTGTCAAGCCCTGCAACGTTGCAGATGAGAGGAATAGTAAACTAATTTTGTTTTAAAAACAAAATTAAAACGGAAACCCTACCTTAACGTTCTTAAGGAGCATTTGATGTATTTAATTTAATAGGTTTTAGAAAACAGTGTAAAACAATATCCATAGCATGGTTTCGTTCATTAGAAAAACTTTGCAGATTGAATTGAGAATGCCTCTCGATTAGTTACTCGATTTGATTTTAAAAGGAAAACGAAGTTTATCAGGGATTGCTTTGAAATGTGATTTTCAAGAGAAAATAAAGACTGTCAATTATTCGTAGCGAGATCATTGTATTATGTGATTACTGCACAATTGAACTGGAGACGCTGACCCAATATTGTGAAGTTTTATTATAACCCTGGCCGATATCATATATTTACTGCGCCTATCTCCAAAATTAGTATGCCCCTTACCGAGAACACAATTTATTTCCGTCAACATTTGAAATTATCATGTTTCTATGCAATGGTAAATAATTCGTTTGTGACAACCACTTTGAACTATTGTTTATAGGAATGTAGTTAACAAGTAAACGACCAACCGATCTGGATCAGGGGTTTAAAAAAAGATTCGATGAATAAGGGATGATTTCAACAGTTTTTATGAGAACACGCGCAATCAGTCCCTACAATGAACATACGTGAAATGGTAACCAATAGGATTAGGAAACGTCATTGATTAACGAATCACAATACAATTTCAACAACCGCCCTCTTCACAGTAAACTGTAAACAACGATGTCCGTGTTTAAATGTATAATTTTAAAGACTTTGAATTATATCAACAATCTACATGTATCCATTGTGATAATTTAAGTGGCAAGTATAGTGTTGGCACGTTCGTTCGGTTTAAAACAGATTAATCGATCTTATTGTACAACATAATTGTGTTAACGATGTTGCTCGCAGCCATTAATTTCGCACAACTATCACAATAAATCTCATTCATGGCTTGAAAATATCTGATGCAGCTGATCGGCATCTTCATTGCAACACAAGGCAATAATTATGTTATACAAAAATTATGTTGATTCAAGTTCGTGTTTGTTCCATAACATTAAGAACACACCCAAATCAAAAAACGCGATAAAAAAATCAAAATGCAACTCCTGAGTGTTTGGTTTCCCAATCCACTTGATTATTCCAACATTCTCAAGAGTAATCGTCTGTATTTTCAATATAAAAGCATCCTTATATTTTGTTAAACGTGTATCAAAGCCTCACCTATTAAGAATGTCACTCGTTGTGATAATTTAGAATACAATGATTGCATATTGTGTGTTTGTATTGAATGTTTACATTTCAAACTTTCAACCCAACCGTTTATTTAAACTGCAGTCTGCTATCTGCTTGTGTTTGTACATATAATGTTGTAATAGTATTGTTGTTATTCTTCATATCACGACAAGTAATACTTGTTCGCGTTCATTTATAATTAATATTTTTCAAACAGTTTTTATTCATGATTTAATATATAATTTTTTCCTGTGTGTACTGATGAATGAATTGATCCATGTTTACGTCATCAGCATGTCACATTTATGCAGATATAAATATTATAGTTTGTATAATATAATATAACAATTGCACATTTCGTATACACACATAAACAAATAGATATACACACTATTTGAAAATATCGAATGATACGTTTTTCTGTTTCAGTAAGTAATTGAAATTGATTAGCCGCTAAAATATAAACAGTAATGGGAAAGTAAAATAAACTTTCTATTTAATCATGAATTAAAGAAATAAGTTTTGGTAAATTGTTTTGTAGTTAACTTAAATTCGCAATACATGCACTAGTATTGAGTATTAACTGGCCTTTTAGTAGGGGTCAGTTTTATCCGTCTCCTGTATCTTTAAAGTGTTAAGTTTGTGAGTTGATACACTTATTTTATGTTTAAGTTTTAGTTTAATAAACATATTGCAGCGACAACTATATAGATGTCGTATAAGCTTTCTGAGGGTTGTTAGCTGTGGCAAGTGAAAATATACCATATACAACGCGTCATATAACAATACCAAATTTATACAATTCAATACCAACTGTTCAAATAAAACCCAACACATAATATACTAGACTAGTAACAATATTATATAACTGGTAAAAGATCCACGACGTAAATTACTCCAGCTCAAAGACTGGTTCACTAATAAATGATATTCTGTTGTTGAGAATGTCGGAAAAACATCATGGACACTTCTGGTTTCTGACAACTGATTACGCAATTGTATTCTTAACAGCGATTTCCGTATCATTTACTTTTAGCAGAATAATTGGCGTGTCTAGCATTCGACAACAAGGGTACACAAACATAGTATTTGTGTTGTGTAATTTACAAATTCCTGGAAATCAAGTCCAGCTTAATGTGTTCAATTTTAGTATACGAGTTTATACGAATTATTCGTGTTGTTAATGTGTACATGATCTTTATTTGCAACAATACTAGTTTATTTAAGAGTTACGCGGTTTGACACGTAATTGTTTGATAAACATTTTGCTTTCAGCCTTGAGACTTTCGCATGTGCAGGTTTCATAAAGTAATTATATTGTTTGCTTTACTGGGAACGAAGCGCAACTCTTTTCAAACATAAGCCGTTAACTTACAATGAATTGGCTGAAAAATGCAAAATAAGGGCGCTTGTTTAAAAATATGTTGAACAAATGTATCATTTGTAAAATCTCTAAGGACGCCATTTTATACAATTACAAGTATTTTAAAGCGCGCTGCAAGGTGTTTCACTCTGATGCCACACTGGCATTTCTTTAAGACTCATATAACTGGTTGAACTCTGCTTGGTGAAAGGAACAGCTGCTTTCCAGTGTAACAATAGGATGTATTTATTATATAGACATCCATCATGTTATAGATTTCTGGTTGAACTAATACTGTCAATTATTTGCCGCATTAGGTTTCTGTGAAACGATTGTGTCTGACATTCAGAGCGGAACAAATTTGGGTCAAATTCCAGAAAATCCATCAACGAAAAACTAAAAAGAAGATTAGTTCAAATACTTCGGTCCTCGCATTTTTCCCTGCCATTAAAAGTAAACGAAAGCTGCAGGGTTGTGTTACCTGCTCGCATTTGCAAGAGAGTCTAGTAAGGCATGTTTTCTTCTCTGTATCGGTGGTAATAAATAATTCAGACTAGTGATATGTATGAGATGATTAGTAGAGAATCAGAGGTGTAGAGAAAAAGAAAAAAAAAATAGATTTATTCTGTGATCAGTTTACTCTTTTGTTGAAGGTTATCTGGGTAAACATGTTGACGTCTGTGGTATGTTGAATGTCAGTTGGCCTTATCTGGAAAAGCCACTTACCTTCTGTGGGCCGTTGACCGTTTGTAGAAGTTCAGATTGCATGTTATCGAAAGGCCTATTGGCTTGTGTGTTCAGATGACCCGTTTGCAGATGGACTGTAGGCCTTATCTTGAAAATACAATTTGTTTCCGGAATAGTTAACCCTTTGATGAACGCCAGTTGGCCGTATCGACAAAAGCTAGCTGGCTTATGTAGTATGTTGACCGAGCTTGCGTATATCTTTCGGCCGGATATTGATAGCCAATTGTGTGTAGTCACATGGTAAGTTTGGACTTTAAATGTTTGTTGTTGAAACTAACTGATGTCGACATTGTATGCACACAGATTTATCGTTTCAGTAACAATTTTAAATCGAAAGGTAAAATAAGTATTGCAGAATTTATTTTGTTTCAGTGTTCATCTGATTAAATAAATCATTGCATTACATTAATCCCGAAATAAAAATGACTTTTTAATGTGTGTCTGTTTTGTTTTCACCCGAGTCAGAAAACAAGTAAATACATAATGATTGTTTAAATAAATGAATGACTCAAAATGCGAAAATATTTACACTTGCGATAATAAATGTACCTTTTTCCATAAAAGCAAGACACGAATTTATGTCATGTGAGTTAATTGACAAGCTATAGATAGCATCATAAATGTGTTAGACACTAAAGTAAACAAGCAAAGCTTGGCATAACTTTTATAAATATGAACACGAATGAATTTTGAATCGGAAACGGAATCAGTAAACAACGCCGTTGTTGTCAACTATAGACAATCACAGAATCGATAAATTGACCGCCGCAATATTGGCTATTACGTCACCCGCCACTGAAAACGGTACTGAAGAATTAGGCAGATTACAACGTTATCATAGTGTACACCCGCTTTATTCCAAGAAACAGTACTTTATGACTTCGCACAGTAGGATTGAAAACAAGTGAAACATAAAACCAAGTGATGTTTAAGGCCAAGTTGGTATTTTTAAGCATACCTTTCAGTAATGCCTTTGTATAAAATTTAATTATTTCTTTATGGAATAAAATTATTCAATGATAATTATAAAGGTATAGAAATATCTAAAGTCTGAAGTAAACGCTGTGATTTTAGCGTAAATAATGCCGGAGATATTAACAAAGATTGATCAATATACAAAGATTGGAAACATCCATTCAGACTATTTTTTTTTATAGATCTTTGATATTAATTAGATAGATTGAAGGTCGAGGTAGACAATTATATTGACATCTGCCTTTGTTAAAGACTATATTATTTCTTATTAAATGCCGTACTTTCTATACTTTCCGGAGATACTCATTAAGAAACGTTGTTAGACCGAAGACGACTTTTTTTTATTGAATAGTACATATCTTTGTTTGTCTAAACAGTTACCATTTCGTTATTGATATTTCTCTTGTACGTGTCATTTTAAAGGTTATATACAAATCTATAGCCGTAATGAAGTATGTGATTCTAAAATTGGTCCGGAAATATTTAGTAGCGAAACTCTGTAAGATTTCAGGTAGAGATTTTAGTTTTAATTAAAATTATGTATCTTGTTTAATATAAAACTAAAGTGGTTTTTTAGCAATCTTTTATTTAAAAATCGCTCTCAAGCTAATACAAAAATATCTAGCCGGAATTGAATTTTGTGATTTTAAATGAACAAGTACCGGAGTCATACGTTTGCAAAACTGTGTAAGATGTCAGGACATGTCATACTTTTTTTATTGACAAGGACATATAAGCTTTTGTCTATTACTTTCTTATATTATTATTTAAATAACGTTTTACATGTAAAATCAAAGTTTAAGGCCTAGTCTCACTATCACATTTTGCGATGCCGGTGGAGCCCCGGTGCGTGATCCAGGGTCTACCGGGATGAACCGGGGCTCCACTGGGGCTCCACCGGGGACGTCCGGGGACAACCGGGGACAACCGGGGCTCCACCGGCAAATTATTAAAATGTTTAATACCTCCGGGATGAACCGGGGCTCCACCGGCTTGTTATGTCACCGGGGCTCTGTCGGGACGCCACCGGCTTTCACCGGGGCTCCACCGGGACGCTACCGGCTACGACCGGGACTCGACCGGGCAATACCGGCTACGACCGGGACTCACCGGGGCGTCACCAGGATAAACCGTAGCTCTACCGGGACTCTGCCGGATGTAAACCGGGCCAGTACCGGGGCAGCACCGGGAATATATGTGACCGCGCAAAAAAAAAATAACCATCGATCATCCCGGTAGTCGCCGGTCGACCGGCTCTATCAAACCAGGATGAATCGGGGCTACACCGGCAATAATGGGACTTGGGCTTATTGCCTGAAATAAACGTTGTTTCGGCTGTTCTCAATATTTACTTAACTGATTTCATTATTTATGAAATTTTCTTAATAACATCTTAATTCACGATTGAAATGTTCAACATGAAAATTAATGAGCCTTAAATAAACTTAAATAGTTCCAATTGTGTTCTCTAGATTTCCTAAACGTAACGATAAAACGTACTTGTGTGAACGGATATTTAAAGAAAAAGTAAAAAAGAGTGTGTTATCAAAATGTATTTGCTTGTCATTCTTGTCTAGGCACGCCATTGGCCTTTTTTCCGACTGGAGAGTCACATTATCGTTGTATGATCTTGTGACCTTGTTTCGATGTTATTTACATTGCAATGTTATTATGTTAACTAAACATAATGCATTCGATGTAAATAGTGCGTCATTTAGTAAATGTGTTGTCACTGAAACCGTCAGGCCATAACGTGACAGATTAGGTCTTGTATAACGGTTCGTCAGATATTTAATTGATGGTTTTTACAGCTATCGAATTTATCTAATGGATTCACAATACACCCTCATGTATTTGTGTTTGTTATCATGTCATTTCGGCAATACAACAATACAACAAAACCATTGTTTGGTTTCCAACCTTCTAAAATAAAGTACGTAGGTAATCATTACATAGTATTCCGCAAATGTATATGTTTATGTCACAAACGAAAGTGAAGATTTAGCAAAAACAATCTCGCATATTGAGACTCATATAATTGGAGAGTATTTAAATGTCTTCACATTCATGAAATAAAATAATCATCCTAGTAGTCCTGGCGGATACACACTCGTCAATCTTTTGTAGTATCGTGTTAAATTAATGATTACATTATTAGCTATATGTGCGTGAAAAGAAATAAATGGACATTAGTATTTAATAAAACAAAGTTGGGTTGTATCAACCAGCATTTAATTGCGTCTGTTGTTGTTTATTAGCTACGACATACTTAGTACATGGACATAATGTTTCCTCATATTGTAACATAATATTATATATATAGTAATTATGATAATTAAAATGAAAAAAAAAAAAAAAAANAAAATAAAAAAAAAAAAAAAAAAAAAAAAAATTGTATTATGTAACAGTTTTTAAAATGTTAGTGAATAATGTTTTTTACAAATAATAATAATTAACGTTTAACTGTCGCAAAACACCATTTCATACATATATATTTTTTATGGCGTTCCACGAATACATTTTCAATTAGGCTATCCAAGTGATGCAATTTGTGTGGGATAGTTTTCATGTTAGACAGTTTTGCACAGTTAAAAGCAGGTCAACGACAATCAAATTTAATTTGGCGAAGAAACAGTTTCATGAACTGTGTTATTTCTGTTTCAAATAGACAACACATTCGCAAAGTTATTGAATTTACAACTTAGCTAATTATAAGAATTACACAGTGCATTAACATTATTAAAATGACTAAATCTAAATTTAATAAAAATGTGGATCTTGTTTTTCTTTTTTTTCTGTTTCAGGTTTACAGACAGATCATACGAGTATGCACGTATGATTTAAACTCAGATGAGAGCAAATACAGTAATGAACTACTAGCATCTTATATTTAGATTTTCTTTTGTATCGAATGTGACGCGAAATATAAACCGACGCTTAAATATAATGTATATGGGAAAACATTTCAGAAGCTCATATTGATTTATCTTTCTCTAATGAAATACGATTAATGACTTTTGAGGCTTTAAACAAATATATAAGAGCGTGTGAATAATTTGTACAGAGTGTGTATTTAATAAAATGATTACTCCGTTTATTGCAGTGCATTCAACTTTTATAAACATGTATTTATATTGTAGATGTTTTCAAATAAGACGGGCTTTTGCTGTTAACTTCACTGCGGGATTTTCAAATTAATGCCTTGAAGACGGAATTTCCAAACCACGAATAGGTTTTATATAATGCCTGTAAGAAATATATGCAAAGTGTTTATGCGTCCGTTTATTGGCAATAAAAACTGTAAGCGATAGCATTCGTTCAGGGCCTCGTTAACGAATGTGTTGACATTCACCTTCATGCCTTTCAAAGAAAGAATTGTTGGTAGTTGTGTTTAGTTTTACAGGAAACAGACCTTAACGTGTGGTGATACATTTATGTTGAATTTTTTTACGACTACTGGGCGAGTACCGCACAGTACACAAACAATCAAACACCTGAAAAGGCGTGTTTTTTTTCACTCGGTACTGAACATTTTTAGCTATAGTAGTATTTACTTTAATAATCCCTACAAAACAGCAAGTGATGACATTCTAAACCTTTATGAAATAACTGCTTTAAATACCCCCTGTATAAACAATAATATTTGTCACGCAGGGGATAAGACGTCATCATTAAAGGAAGAGTTAAATGAGGTCCGTTGAGGTTAACACAATACATTATATGTAATCTTCAGCTTGCAGTTACTAATGAATGATAATATATAAACTTAAATATGACATAACAAATCATAATTATTAATAATGTATCAGTCTTTTTGACAATCTTGACAATTCCAAATTGTATAAGACTTTGCAAGTTGAGGTACAATACACATGTAAATTTAACGTGCCTTTTAGTTTATTTAATGCTACCTTATTACATATGATTACAACATACATTCAGTCTAGAGCTAGCTACCACTCAATAGTTATTGCAAAATAAGACACATATGATCTTACAACGATCGCGATCTACCGTAAGAAAATCTATTTCCTAAAAATAATATATTGTTAAATCTAAAAAGCAATTTATTACAATTCAGGTTTAATATGGAAAGTCTGCGCTTGTGGGCAAATCCAAGAACACAATTTAGATTTAAATAAAAATCAAGTTCAAATACTTCTATTAAAAAAATGATAGAGATAATAGTATCCGGGACAAAGTTTGTTAAATCCACAGGGAGTATTAAAAACCGAATTTATAAGAAAGTGTTGTTTATCTGTCGTTGACATAGTTTACTTCTTTCCGCTCTAATTTATGCTTTTTCAAAAGCAGTTACGAACATGGACAAGACATTTATATCCTTGTCCAGTTTGTTGTGTATACTCGATTCTGGTGTGTTTGTTATTTAATTCTGTTATGTATTTGTTATTTTTGTGTGTTTCTTTTTTGTGTTTTATGGTTTATGTGAACATATTAAAATCAAACAATCAGTCCATCTGATTGTGGTTTAAGATCATTTACAATGTTTTCACAGTCTTTAACATGAATATTCTTTACGTGTGCAAAAGAATTTTACCGGTGGCATACAAATAGATAAAATATAAATAGCATTTAAAACCATAGCCATGTTAGCCGTCTACAATTCCTCTTTATAATACAAACCTCTGTATGGGTAATAATTACAAATATATCCGTTTAGTTTTACACGATTAAAATAAATATATTGTGACAACACAGACGAATAAATAGGATACATGGCTGTATTCTACTTACCCAAACTATATCCATTTAGTTATTCTTAATCTCGTTAACAATATCATTGATTTTAATAAATACTAAATAGCGCGTATATATCTTAAATTTCCTTGATAAATAGTGCAAAATAAACCGCGAATTGCAGGCTTTGAATCTTTATTACACTTATAAATTCTAATTTACGGAACGATTTTTATGTTGTTCTACGATTCGCAATGCAAAAGTAGGCGTATTTCTGTATCGTTTTAAAAAGTAAAGTGCACGCTTCCGGGGAAATCTAGTGACAACAATAGGATTCAAATGAAGAGTAGTTCAAATACCTAAGCTCAAAATTGGATAAAACGTGGCTACTTGTATCAAGGATGTTCTATGTTCAGCCTTCAGGGAATATTAAACACAAAATAACAAATACAATCATCAGTCGTTAACGGGATATGTTGAAACCATTTGTTAGGCATACGTGTATTATCCTATACTCACATGTAGCTTATTTGTGATGTGTATACTTAAACAAAATTTCATAACCTAGAAATTCACTGTTTTGTCAGTTTTGTTAAAGCAAAAAAATACAATTGATAACTGTTTTCGTTAGTTGTTGTATATAATAAAAGGAATATTACGCTAGTCAATTGTTCCAAGTGTTTGTATCAGTCTCGTGGCTTTAAACATATTTTATACGAGTATCGATTGAAAACTGTGTCCCATAAAATCATTCACTGTGCTCTTAGTATGACTCGGCTACACATATTTATACGAAGTATAAAGGACTATATTTTGGACTATATTTCCGTTTATCCGTAATATATAATTTCTAAATATTCGCTTTCGACAAAAATACTAAATATTAATATTGCACTAATACAAACTGTGTTTGAAAAAAAAAACGTTTTAATAACAGTGATCGCGGTAAACCAAGCAAGTTTTAGTTTGGAACTAAAGCTTAAACAGTGTAGAAGCTTTTATTTACAATACAACTAACTTGTACTATTCCGCACGCTGGTAAACAATACGCACAGCCTCAACCTCAATATTTTAGTGGAAATTTGTGCGCTTTCATTATATGTATGTGTTACAGTAGTTTATGTACCGAGCGATGTCAAGACTTATAATTATCAAACACACATCGGTACAGTGTCAAGCATTGTTTACTCCTATAAATTGCCTAAAAGTTCTTGTTTTGTATTTATACGATGTATGCAGAAACTAAATATATGTAATACAGAATAAAGGCATCCTGTCAGATTTTAAAAAGACATATCATTTTGGTCGAATGCATTTATGATGTCGAACTGTCATTGAATACATGAAAAGATTCATGTTCATGTTGACAGTGCATTTAAACCATGTGTAGCAGAGAAACTAATACAGGGGTATGGTGCATTGAACAAAAATCATAATGCAGTTTTTGATTGCTCTAAATTTGATTAAATATATATTATATGTAAAGTAAATATTGGAAGAAGTGTTTAGATTGGCTAATACAAAGACAAATTAAACAAATATCGGTTCATTAATGTATATTCATCAGTAAAAATCGGTAAAAATGAAAAGCGTTTGTAACGTCTTTTATCGATAATTTAAAAGTACGTATTCTTATTACACAGCATTTAACATACGTTAATAAATTAAAGCCTGAGTGGTGCAGTGATAGAGCGGTAACCATTACTACTTAAGGTCCCGGGTACGAATCCCAGTCAAGGCAATGTGTTTTATTAAATATTTTTTTCTTGCTATTTTAATTAGTTTATGACAATTTTGTTGATAAAGAACCTTACTTGCAATTAAAACAAAATATTTGAACGTTTGTTCCAGCAAAGTGTTGACGACTGCATATTCTTTCATATGATATTGAATTGGGATGTCATAAACTGACTCAAACGTTAGCTTCTGTCAATGAAGCAAATTGAACAGGGTCTTATTCGCATACAAAACTTATAATTTATAACACAAAAGGAATCTGCTAGAGCCACGTTCTCGACCATAAACTGTTTACAATAGTTTGACAGGTTTTATGTAAAATTTCACAACGTCCTTTCATTATAGTGATTTGTTAATAAAACAACTAATGAATGTGGTATAGGGTATCATATGAAGAGTTCAGTGAAATTATTTCAAAATCCAGCAGGTGGTTCTTAAGATGTTTAATTTGTTTATGTTTGAGACGGCAATACATGTACATGTACGATACAGAGAGACTTTGATAATTGCGGTCATGTTTTCTAACACATACAAATGACGTGAAGCTTCTTTCAAGAGAACTACACACAAACCTTTAAATTAAATAATACAATAAACGTATCCACATTACTTGCGATATTAAGTAAGATTTTCAACGTCTGGCGAAAATGCATTTTAATGAATATTTTAGGAAGACATTTTTAGAATACCTCAACACAACTTCTTTCTAACACATTTACGTATATTAAAATCCATCAACTATGTCTCAGCAGCTGAATTGTAAATTTTGAATTAAAGCAAAATATATAGTAAAGCTACTCCATTAAATCAACATTTCTGTGAAGTTTTTATTAATGAGGTGAATATGTTCTTTGACAGGATTTTTTTTATATATCAATCGAAATACATTTTAAAAATTGAAATTATATAAGTGATCGTCCATTCGTACTGGTTTGGTCTATTTCTACCATGAATTTCATGATTTTGCTTTATTATTATCGAATATACTGCATTAGATGTCAATGCTAAAATTGTACCCATGTAAGGCTGCAAATCAAAGATACATTTTGTGTGTTGCCGAAGTGACATAAACTCACAAATACAGATGTAAATATGTCATTGAATTAACGTTTCGTATCGCCTTTGTAAAGGTTAGTGATTTGTTCGTGCGTAACGTAATCACTAGGGACAAACTATTACAATATTGCATTTGTTTTACGATTGTCAGTAATCTGATTAACGTAATCAAATACGATTACAATGACTTGGTATGAACACGTTGTATTGATGGATATCCTCGCCTTTATTCACTCAATGCAAGTGTCCCCATTTATTGATAACTGGTTTCGAGGGAAACTGATAATACATTTTATGATGAAGATAATGTCATGGTTACTCGTACAATTTAATGATGATATGCCTTTGTATGGAATTTACTGAATGACGGACGAAAACAAAATCCACCCAAAAACGGACGAGAAACGCAAGCACACGTACTGAATAATGACTTACCAAAAACAGTGCTACATATTTGGAAAGCACATCTCCACAAACATTTGAAAACATAACGCACACTGCTTTTCAGAAACATCGTACGAACCAAAAAACAACAAAGCACTGGAAACGTCGAATTATGAAGATAATACATGTGTTATTTGCATAGCTGCTATACATGCGATAACCTGTGATGCATTCGGAGTAACTTGAGTAAGTACACTAGCTTACGTACAGTTTATACTTCGTATACGAAGTGCTACCAAACATAAACATAAACAAATGTATCTTTACAAACGATATCGTTTTCACTAAAAAAAGTATTTGTCTTTCAAAAGAACGTATGCTATTTGAGCATGCATTGGACTCTGTTTTGGGGTTTTATTTAGTATATAGAATCGTTTGTCCATCATACAAATTGTGTTGGATAAAACTGTGTATGTTTTGCCTTTTGTTTTCAATATACTTTCATAAATACAAGCTTGTGATTTGATTTCCTCAGATGCTTTCCCTTGTATTGCCATTTACCATATGCCAAGGTTTAATCTAATCAATTCAAAATGTAGATAAAATATTAGACACATAAGAGGGATCTTCATAAATCATTTCTTTTCGTTGTTCAGAACAAATGCTCCTTAAAAAACGTTTATCCTAATGTAATTACCTAACTCCGGATATGTGGTCATTAAGTAAACTTGATCTGATTCTTTCAAACATGATTTGTTGTAGCGATAAGTATACTTTGAACATCGAAATGTTCAGCCTTGCATTACATCCTATCGATACTATAGCTACATGTAGTCCTGAGAAAACAGCAATATATAGTATTACAATAAGTTAATGCAGCAGTTTATGCATTTTAGAGGCAACTATTTGATGGCATTAGTTATTTTTGTTGCTTTAAAACATTCAACAATACCACAATTTATAAAGGTCCTTACGATCTTAAATGCGTTGTGAGTGTATGTTGTTCTGTTCATTTTTGGATAAGTTTATCTTTGCTAATAGCACAACATTGTCTGATTATGGAAACTAAGGCAAAATGTGTTGATCAAAACCCCAAATAACATCTTCTCATCCTATATTTCTATATTTCTACATCGTTTTTGCTTACACTTACAATCCTTAGCGCAATCTCTTAAGTGTAATTTGATCTGTTATTCATGCAGCTCCAAAAATAAGTTGCGGAAGTGATTAATAGCAGTGATATTATGTATGTTCTGTAAGTAAATCAATGCAACACTTACTTCGATACTTTACTGTATCTTTCGAAAGTTATGTATCATAGGTTTGAATTCAATATAACAGCAATAGTATAACTTTAATCATTCGAAAAATGTTTTTCCAATTAAATCATTTAAACAATACAATACATTAATTTCGGCTAAAAATATAAGTCCCGCATTAATAAATTTGCAAATATTAATAAATACATATGATTTGATCAATAGTATGAGTGATTCGATTTTTTTTTAAATATGTTCATAACGATGCCTTTTGGCAGTATCTGACAATATATTATCGTTACAGTTTGTTTTTATAATTTACATTTCAATACACGGACACTCGTATGCACAGATGTTGAAGACAGCTCTGCTTAATTACTCGAAAACACGTTTCAAATTTGATGAGCAGTAAGTTAGGCGCACAATATTTACCGAACTATATATTGTTCATTAGTGCCTCTACGCTTCTTGGGTACGGCCGACGCGGAACGGCAAAGAAATAGAACTTTGTTAATCAATACAAACGAGCTTCGTGTTAAGTTGATGATCATTTATAATGCTACTTATTTGACTCGGCTCTCACATGAGGACCTTTAAGTCGGTCTGGTCACGGCACTAACGATTGCCTGTTATGATGATATGTTACGATTTCCTTCAATGTAAATGGTATATGCTTACTTTGTTAATGTTGACAAAAGTTGTCAAGTTGATATTGAATTAAGGTTGTTCACACTGAAAAGGGCTGAATTTATTTACGTAAATATATATATATATATATTCAATAAAATAAAAACACACCCCTAAACGATGTTTTGCATGGTCTGTGCGTCGATAATTTCAATTTTATAAAATATATACAGCAAAGCAAATTGGAATAGTCAATGAATATTGTGTTGATTTTAAACAGATAATTTCGATTTAAGATTTTTTTTTACACTTTTGATTAATCTCATCACTGATTAGATGTTCCTTCAAGGCCATTTCGCTGTGTCTTTATTTGGATTAAAAGCATTTAAAACAAGTGCCATCGTATTATGATGTTGCGTTCTCGACCTGTTTAATTGTGATAGTACTATCGCGATATCGCATCGAAATTTTGCTTTAACATTATCGACCATAAGTTTCATGATGAGATAACCTTGTAGCGCATACTCGCATCTGTATCTCGTGTCATCGCATCTTGTTGTTGAGTTCTCGTCCTTGTATACCACAATTTGAAACTACGAAAGGTCGATCTCACATTGTATTATCTCATGTTCGAGAATCGAATATACATGGCCGACAATACATGCGAAAACACTTGGCAAGGGCACGATATTACGATGAAAGATCTCGATTTATATTTGAAAATACCAAATGTGATATCGTTCTCACATAGTGATATCGTGGCAGCCGTAGCATCATATCGCGTGTGTGCTCTTATTATTAAGAGTTCGACAAAGCGGAACAACTAGTTCTCCTACGAAAACCGCCCGATGGCGTGTTCTAAAAAAAGTTTGGAAAATTGACTGTAAAATAAATGGTCAATGGGGCTGGCACTCTCCTATTCATCGCCAAGTTAAGCGTAAGACAACTCACAAGCACCATACAATCGTCATACGCACACACAAATGCACACACATGAAATCAAACACACGAATAACGAACATTGGTCACTTGATTGTGCGTTAAAATGTCCATTCGCCGTAGCGTCCATTTGTATAAATGTTAATTCATCTACGGTTTGATCCATCATGAGATTTAACATAACTGGTAATATACATCCTAACCAACAGATTACAATCGCTTATCATCCCTCGTTAATCATTAATCACTCATATCGTATAATTTCCAAAACTAAAATATCCTTAATAAAATAAATATTTTAAACGAGCTCATCACTATGCAGAATGTACATTCGTCAAAACCGACCCTTATACCACAATCGACGTTTTGACAATATAACTATACATCCAGGAATCAAACGAATCTCAGTTCCCCATATAATGGCATATATATCAAATAATGTTTTATTGGTTCCATGAAATATTATAACTCACAACCCCGAAAGAGAGATCCGCGAGGCCTGAAATCACTCGCTACATTAATAAGCAATTAAGTCTAATTCACTCAAGTAAATAAAGACAGTGAATAGAAATACAGAAATGTAGCATGAACACTAATTTCAATGCTGCAGCAAGCAAGCAGAACGTGTGCAAATATTCAATCAAAACAGCGATACTGATGAAGGGACTGAAATTCAGTATTAAAACGCATGCTATTTAAATTTAAACAGTATATGCAAGAAACAAAAATTCAGTTGGCATGCAGCATAACCAATATGTAAGTAAATAATTACAGAAGGTCACTAAAAAGCATGCAAACATGATTTTTAAAACTTGAGTGAAATGTGTTTATAACATTATTTGGTAAAAGTATTCTCAAATTGTATTGCATGTATAGTGTGGTAATACTATATATTATTTCTCTAATTTATTTATTGATATGTTTGATAGTTGTATTAAAACAAAAAACACATTTCTTTTCTGCTGCGACTTCATGTCTGAAACAGCGCGAACAATTAATATATTCAAAATCCAATCTGTATTGCATGTCCAAATTACACTTCACCTTTGAAGTCGATGTTGTCGAATTTAGCAACAGGCCTCATTATACAGTGTTTCACATACATTTCTTTAAACAAATAGTTTGATTATTGGATAAAATCTTATTTCGTCTAAATGCATAGCTGTAATCAAATTATCACATCAGTCATATGTTGGTTTGTGCAAGGCGTAATTAAAACCGGAGATCAGGCTAAAGTAGAAATATGTGTACGTCTGTTTTGTCAAAATAAATTCGATTTGAAAATAATAATAATATAGCAACTTATTTATTTGTCTTTTTCATGGATTGTAGGCGATGTTCTTAGTGGCATAAAAGTAAATACCAGAAGGATGTTGATGCATGAAGCAACGACAATAATCACATGATTGCATGCTATATACGTACATAAATCCTTCATTTGACTTCACACAACCACATTAAACCATAAACATACTAAAAACATCATACGAGAATACTTCAATATAGTAATAGTGTGGTTAATCGGCGAATAACGTTATTTTCGTTAATACAGTGTTAATGTGATTATCATTTATAAATTAAAGTAAAAAACCTACTTAGAAACACAATTATATTCAACATAGACGGATACACAATTCCATTGAGCATCACGTTCTAGACGTAGACACCTTGTTAAATGTCACAAATGGCCTCAATAATGAGGAAATATGTTCAACCATGTCTGCACAATGTGTCTAATGAACCAATAAATGATTTCGATAATGTTGTACACTGATTTAGGAAACTACTTAAATATTCCTTAAAACGCTAATTCACCGGTGGCAATGTTGAATTACTTGAGACTCATATTACAATGATATTTATGGATTTTCTTCAAAAACTCAAATAATAAAGATGTAAGTTACATGGATGTTTCCTATTTTATCACATGCTTTACCTTGTTTTTAATCTAATACAGACATTACGTGTTTTTTTTTTATATTGCACATGTGTAATACAACATTTTTAAGCGTTTTCATTGGCTAAGAATCAATAACTAACCAATCGCATGACTTTATTTTGGTGAAATGATGTCGTCAACATGAAATGACGTTACGATAGTAAACAACTTTTAGATCTATCAGCATTTGTTTGAACAATTAAGATGCATTTTATTTAGTTTAAAAGCATGTGATAAAAAAGATCCGATACTCGTTGTCATATCATACCATATTTTATTAAAATCGTCCAGATAATTCGTTAGTAAGCTCGTCAAAGGCTCGCTTACGAACACAATTCCTTTAATAAAATATGGTATGATATGACAACTCATGTCAGTATCTATATATATGTCACAGATTTAGGATACGAAAAAGTAATTGATTGATATATATGTAACAAGTTATCCACTGCATTGTGAGTTCATTCCAACAGACACATGCTTACCATACTTAGTTTACACGTTCTCCAATAATGATTTGTAAACGAATGTCAGTACACTTAGGTTTTTGTCTATTTTGCAGAGGTTTTTCAAATCAATAGTATCACGTTACATGTTGAGATAAACAGTACTCAATTTGTTTTAGCGATACATACTGGGCAAAATATATAATGCACCACGGACTAAACTGTTAGGCTATTCTTTATATGAAAAACAGGATCGTGAAAGACAAAACTTTCCAATATTCAACCATATATGATTATAATACATTACTTAACATAACTTGTTCACATATGGTCTTTGATTTGAAGATTTGGGATTTATTGCCTGTCTTCTCAACGCTTATTTCGTGGCAACTGAATTGATGATGTGGTCTGATGTTGTCTGAATGGGCCCCATTTATCGCTTTCAAACCGAATAATGAATCGGTATCGGTATTTCTGTCTGTGAATAAATCTTACTACATCATTGTGTCTTTCGGTTAGTAAACATGTTTAAAGAAAAGGACAATCAATCGGTCATCTGACAATAATACGCTTACATGTATGGTACACAAACTTGGTCTGAGCATTGATGACATAGGTCGAAACAAAGCGTAACATGTTTGAACAACATGATTTGTCTGCATATATTACTTTATTTAACCTATTACATAATACTCGTTTATCATTTGCTCCCCAAGTCACAAACCGACTGTTTGTTTTTCCAAATTTGATGGGTTATTTTGATAAACAAGACCATGTTTTATAATACGGAATGGTGAACTTTTCTCCTATTACAAAGCCGTGCAATTAATAGTCCAGTTAATTGTGCTAACTAAATAAAATAGTATTGCATTTTCATGTTCTAGTGCGTATTCAAATAAGTTAATACCTACACACATCAATATCCCATATCAATTGGCAATGTATTTGTTCACTTTTAATTTAGAGAAGTAACATACATTAGCTCTTCTTGTATCGGAAACACGAACACAAATCTGAGACTTGATATGCATTGATTGTGCTTCAAGGACACGAGCGTCTATATGTGATGGGTGTGCAGTAAATCATATGGCGGGGCAGTATAATACTTGATCAAACATGCCAGTTGTAGTAGCAGAAGTAGCAATGATATCAGTAGAAGCTGTAGTAGCAGTATTTTTATTATCAATAGTAGAAGTAGTAGTAGTAGTAGTAGTAGTAGTAGTAGTAGTAGTAGTAGTAGTAGTAGTAGTAGTAGTAGTACTAACCGCGAAACCAATTGCAAACGTGAATATCTTAATCCTACTTCATTCATTTCAGTTTGAATCTGCTGGTTCATATTCTGCTTATTTAGAAACAAAAGACGAAGCAGTAAGGTTGGATCAAGCGTGACTTGTATACGCGAATACATTCGAAACATATTCAACCGAGCCAAGGAGGGTTTGTTAAATAAATACATTGGCTGCGTGTTCCGACGGGACTTGTGATAAGAGCATATAATTATATGATTTTGCAGACGAACAATCCGTTTAAAAACAGCGGGTCGTTAAAAGATTAATCACCGCAATGTTAACGGGACTTGTAAAGCGTTAACTTAAGCCTTTACGATGCGATGTGGATAGAACTGAAACACTTCATCAAACAAGGTTTAACAGTATTTCAGGCAGCACACGGGTCCCCTACAGATTTGGTGAAAACCATTACGATTGGGCATTACCTTCACGCTGCTCTTCATTTAGCATATACATATTTCGATTTTTTTTGTTTCAAATTTATCAGACTATTAGTCATGCAATAAAAAGGTATTGCATATTGCCGTAAAATTGTTATTCAATTTTTACCAACTTTCATGAGTATGACCTTTGACCTCTGGTAAAAAGAAGAAGTTGTGCATAATCCACGCATTGCCCTTAATAAGCAGAACACGTTTGTTTAAAAATGGCATCAAATTGTTTTGCAAACGGACGGGCCGACGGACAGATACTAGACAGAAAAACAGAGAAATGGTTTAAAGCCAGTATGGCCGAAATCAGCAACCAATACACATTTGGATCGGATAATGATAACCATCCATTAATAGCGCAAAGTCGCAGTTAACACGGCATGCAACCGCGTTAAGGAAAACTGATTCTGACAGACAAAAAAGGCAAACTGGTTTGAATACAAGTTTTGGTATCGTATTAATAAATATGTCCATGCTTTGAATAAGTGCATTATTCTACTCAAAGATAAACGTGTTTGCATATTCCTGCTGACATAGATATTTTATAGTCGATGGGAACAAATATGTATACACATGTATTTTATGAGCATAACAGGCAGTTACAAGGAGTTATTATTGAACTATTATTGAACTATTGAACTCACTGATTGATTTATAATATTAGTTTTTTGTTTTCTTAATTAACAACAAGTATTAAGAAGTAAATAATGTTATATATTGCATTTTTATCCCGTATAATAAACACATATACATATGATAAACGGATTATAAACAAATGTTTTGCCATATGCCTGTGCTTTCGAAGTAGCCATGCAAATATTACAAGTCATGATTGTTGTTTCCTTAACAAAACTCAGTGTTGATGAGCAAAAGCTTTAAAGAAGATGTAAAACATAAATTAAAGTTCTTATTCGTTTATTAAAACATATATAACTACTATGTAGAATAGGAGTTAATTGACATCACATATAGGCTATCTTAATAAGAAAAAAGTACAATTTATGACATCTATACACGCAAACCTAATGGGTATGTGAGTTTTTTTAACTCAAACATTTCATTTTACAATATCCGATAATGTCGCTGACTGATTAAGTGTTTCGCGAAATAATATCGAAGTGTTGAACGATAATGACATGCGTGTTTATTTTACTTAGCATCTCAGGCTAAGGGCGCCCATATAGGACTTTTAAAAACAGTTATTGTGATAAGCCGTCGTCTAATTGTAGGTCAAACAACACGGGTTAAGCGAAAACTACCTAAAGTAATACCCCGTGTCATAATCCAGTTAGTGTATTTATTATTTAACATCTATTATTTAAAATGGCAAACTAATCTTGTCTCCCAAGAATATGAAGGTAATGATTAAAAAGCGATTTCGTCTTAAACTATATATTCCAAATATGCAGTATTAATAGTTAAATACTGATAAATAAAAATGGATGAATAATGCCAACAGTAGTAAACACTTGTTTAAAAAGTGTGCGGTGTATTTGTTATAATGACAAAGCCCTTATCAATCGAACATGACTGTGTTGTTGTTTGTTTAAACCTCACTATGAATATATTAATTAAGGTATCTTGGTGTAAGAATATCTTTAAATCATTCGTTCCATTTGTTGACTGCACAATCTCTGCGAGTGCGTATGTTTACTTGCATTTGAAAGGTTTTTCGTTTCTGTTACGCTAATTTGCTTCCAGACAATGTCATGAACTAGGTTGTCTGAAAGAGCGTAAGTTACGACATACAAAGGAAATACTTTCATTTGTCAGGATGACAGAATTCCTTTGTGGAATGCAGTAAACATATTTTCCTTTGAGATGCTCAAGCATGTTTAATGTAGATCGTTACACTTATGTAGTATTAATATGGATCTGATAATAAAAGCATAAGACTTGTAAACATCAATTTATTAAAGTGATAAATACAAAAACTACACTAAAGCTTATTGTGCTCAAGCTTTCTTAGTTTTACGCCGTTTTGTTTCAAAGTGTATGTTTCTGTAAAATGATTAACAACTTGTTTTAATTATATGTAACTTATTTCTCGTAGCGTGAACTAAATAGCAAATATTTGTTAATTATGTAGCAAGCATATTCAGTGTCCTGTCATAATGATTACATTTGTAGAATAATAGTTGATTAATCTATAGATGAACTCAGATCTCAACATATTTATTTTCTTGACACAAACGTCCCCATTAATTTGCGTGACACGCATATAACGTTAAATTTAAGAAGTTTCCTGGTGTAAATCATTATCTACAATTTGAATGGATAAATAAGACACATATAACAGATAGGTCGGAGACTACATTTCAGTAATGTCACTACTTGATTTTGACAAACGCAAGTGCAGAGAATGCTATGAAGTGAGGACGTAATTCATGTTTACTTTTCGAAGTGCTAAAAAAGCACATTAAAGAGCAAGTAATTGGAACATATCAAATGTCATCATTTCATGCTGCTGTATGTATTGCTTCAATGTTCTTTCAACGATTCTTATAAACATTTCAGAAGATTTAGTGGTGCGTAAATTTCTTTCTATATAAATAAGGTTTATTTTAAATGAAAATTTGAGATGAAATAATTGAAATATAAACGGTTGTTAAATCGTGTTTTGGCGTAAGCGTACAAACTAGGCATTTGTTTTAATTTTAATAAAATGTATACATTTTAACTGGCCAATACAAAACATGTATATACATGTGTGTATGCGTCTTTTTATAAAATTTAAGGAACACTACCATAATGAGGTATTGAGTTTAAAAACACGTTGATGATTAAACTCACATTTCCCAATGACTCCCGCATTATACATAGAACTGGTTTGGAGCTCTGGGATATTGAAAGCCGATCCACAGTAGTACAATAAATGGTGCTCTATCGACATATATAATACGCGTTTGGTTGAAATATTACTGTCTTTTCTCGATGCGTTCAATGATGTTTCCGAAGAACGTTTATAACGCGCATTTTGGCTGATATTAATAGCCCAAAAGATTTTTGAAAAAAAGGATGACACGTGCATGACTGTAAAAGTGGAGTATATGACTGTTATACCACAGTATATCACACGGAGTTATATCTCAGAGTAATCTCTCTTTGTTGTATATTTTGAATCGTTATATTTAATAGACGACATGAACTGTATATACAAGTACTTGTATAAAGATATTCATTTAATATCCAACAATTTGAATTTATCCTATTTTCTTATCGTATCATACATAAAATAACTAGTATTACAATACATACGGATTTGAATTGGTATTGTGTATGTAAGAGAGATGTTGGTGAGGGTTTAATGTGACAAAATGTACTTTTGTTTTCGTTAAGGCATCTATTGGCGTTGTTAATCTATGGATCCACCATTTGAGATATGTTTTTGACGCGGAAATGATGCGGAGAATGAGAATAAGGACATTTTGTCGTTCATGGGCTGAACACAGTTAAATCCACAATACCTTTTCGTACTAACTGAAAGACTTCGAGGAGCGGAGACTAAGATATTCCATTTCTTCTGATAAAAACGGGATTAAAAACAATGGGAACTTAATAACGAACTTTGGACATTGTTAACCTGTGTAAATATGCAAATAATTAACAAGCCTCATCTTCTTGCTGTTTGCCTTGTTTTGTTGATTTTTTTTATTATGAACACATCGTTTTACTCAATGTGCAATAGTGCAAAAATACAATAATTCATGGTCTTATTTTGTCAGTTTGTCAATATTTCCTGTAGGGATGCAAAACAAATTCGATTTTGGTCAAAGGCTAAATAATGTGAATTGAAGATTGTTAACATTGTCAAGTATTCAAATTGGTAAACAATAGGACTTGTACACTATTATGACATTTGTAATCTTTATGTAATTAAGGACAAGATTAATGCAAAACCATAATAAGATAGTATGCTCATTTTGTTTGCCTGTCTATGTGATTTTGGTTCAAGTTATGTGTTTCTGCGAGATCTCTGAAAAATGGCAGCGAGCGTGTTGTAATGTGATGCGAGGTAATGCCAAAAACTATGTACTTTAATAGTTCAACAACACTGGCCAAACCAACGCTCGATCATTCATTATGTATTATCATAAGTCTGTGTCAAGAAATAATGATCACATTGAGCTACACTATTGATATTTCAGTAGCAAAAAACCCACATCGATAATCAACGTTGATTTCTTCAATTCTTTCACTTGACAAAAACGTCCTCATTAAATTAGCGTTGGACTTATATTATATAGGTTAGATTTAAGATGTTTTATAAAACGTTATAAATCATTATTAACGACATGTTTTCGTCCATAAGACACACTTTGCAGATAGGCTTAAGAGTGCATCGTCGTTAATGACTCGAGTTGGTTAAATAAAAGTCCAATAGGGATTGCTTTAAAATGGTGATTTTAAAGAGAACATAAATACTGTCAATTATTCTTAGCGAAATGCCACTAGTGTACAATTATATTGAAGAAGCTTACACACTATTTTGAATTGGTATCATGTCCCTGACCGATAACACAATTTTAGCCCCACCTAAATTTGAAATTAGCATGAATATATGCAATGTATACTATTCGTAAGAAATACCTACTTGGAAGTTTTTTTGTAGAAATGGCGTTACCAGGTTAATACACACTCGATCTAGGTCAAAGGATAAAACAAGCGAATTAGAGATGAGTCCAACAGTTCTCACGAGAAAACACGCAACCAGTTCGCATAAGGGGCATACGTGAAATAGCATCTGTAAGAATAAGGAAACGTCATCAATTGACAAATCATGTTTATACAATTTCAACAATCGCCCTCTTAAAAGTTACAGATAACAACGATGTGCATGTTTAAATGCATAATGTTAAATACTCTTCTTAAAAACCACAATCAACAATTATCCACGGTGAAAATTAAAGTTTAAATTATTTCTGAGCTGGCATTTTCTGATTTTATGTATATCGATGTGGTACTTCACTCAGAGTACTTAAGTAATTTATAATATTGATCAATATTATTGTCTCTCCACTCGCATATTAATGATTGTTTTACTACACTGTTTACTCTACATCGGACTATTGATCACCGCTGATAAGGGTCGCAGCACTCTTGCTAAAGAGGGGCGCAATTACATTCGTATATAATGTACGCGAGAGTTGGAAGGGGGTCCCAAAAGCTTAAACTAGGCATTTACATGCACTCATTACCTACATGTTTCAGCTCTGTGAATACATAGCAGACTTTATTTACACAAAACCGTACACACAGTACCAATCCTAGATATATGATTGTTGTACAACTGATTAGAAGACCCATGAAGTAAATTACTACCGCTACAAGACTTGTTCACTAATATATGCTAGTCTGGAGTTGCGAATGTCGGGAAGACATCCTGGCCACTTCTGTTTTCTGACAATTGAGTATTCAATTTTATTCTGAACAGCTTCTTTCCAGTGGTACAATTGTTAGTGATGTTTATATAGACACCCATCCTAAATGTCTGATTGAAATACTACTGTTATGTATTCGCCATATTTGGTTTCGTTGAAACATTGTTGTAAGGTAAACATCCAGACAATCCATCAACACAAATTAAACAAATTTTTTTTTTTTTTTTTTTTTTTTGAAAGAGACTTT
This sequence comes from Dreissena rostriformis, assembly GCA_007657795.1. Taxonomy (NCBI): domain Eukaryota; kingdom Metazoa; phylum Mollusca; class Bivalvia; order Myida; family Dreissenidae; genus Dreissena; species Dreissena rostriformis. The sequence goes on along the minus strand of VMBQ01000848.1, from coordinate 171,450 downwards.
ATTTACCTCGTACATAGGTATGTGCAGGTCGAGGCCATCCTGCTCCATACCGTACAACAGATTATGTGTTAGTAGCACAAATATGGGTTAATATTTTCAGACAGACATTGTTAAAAAAACATACTACAATAATTCATTGTATTATAATAAAATTATATGCACAAATAACACATATAATTTTTAACAATCTTGTAGGTTTATGAAGAAAAGCATTGCTATTATACAAATGTGATAAAAATTAAGAGAGGAAAAAAAGAAGGTGTGACACCTGTGTACTTTAAATGTATACTAAGTAGTACATATTTTGTAACATTCAATTATATTGGCTTGGGTTCATTCAACGAATATTCTTACAACTGACCAATTCGGGAATATATTATTTTGGCGAGTCGTCTGTTTTTGGATTTCCCATGATAATAGTAGAGTTCTCTTAAGTCCTGGAACATTTGGGATTGTATTTGTTCGTTTACACATACAAATATACATTTTAATTTCAAGGAGCAATATATTGATAGGATGCATTTTTTCTATACAAATTCCTAAAAGCATGTCCTGGCAAGAGAGTGTTGTCATATTGACATTATTTATATTCAATACATTTATAACATATTGAACAATGGTTTGGATGTGCTCACAGCTCCAGAAAAGATGAGTTAGAGTTTCCTCATGATTGTTACAAAATGTGCATATATTATCATCAACAATTTTCATTTTATATAGCAAAGATTTAGTTCCTAAGATTCTATGTATTATTCTAGTATGTAACCATTGTATATAAGTATCTCTGGATATTTTAAAAACAAAACTATGCACATACTTCCAGTTTATATTACTAAATATTCCATTCCATTTAGTTTCACTTGTAGGTTTTTCAGTATTTGAAATAAAAGTTTCATATACTTGTTTATTATGCTTCTGGGTAAAAACCATTGAATTGAGGTAACAAGAAAGAAAAGGTCCATTATTGGTTGTTGTTTTTACAGATTCAAAACCTGAGTTTTTAATGAACTCTGCTACAGATCTTTTTAGACCTTCGTAAAATAAAAAAATGATTTGTTTACCTGTACAATTTTCAATTTCTTGCTTAGACTTTAATTTTCCAGTGGTACATAATATGTCTCTTATATATCGTATGCCACGTTCATACATACTTGTATCATAAATACAATTAGAACCAATCTTTAGGTTGCTGTTATAAAAAAGTGGCATGTCAAGTATATCATCAGGTTTACTTATTTTGATTTTATTAATGTAGATTCCATAATATATAAGCACATCCTTCCAAAAACAATTTGTTAATTTTTTGACAATTTTGTCGATATATGCATTTCCCATATTAATCATTTTTTTAACATCGAATAGTGAATACACAAGTTGGAAACATTTCCCAGTACATGTTAAATGAGTTAATGTTAATCATATTAAGGCCTCCATGTTCACAAGATTTGATAAGTATATTATGCTTAATTTTTATAGGTCCATTCCATATGAAGTTGTTAAAACAATTTTGTATTTGTTTCAATATACTTGATCCTGGGCTAGGGAGAGCAATAAATAAGTGTGTAAAAAGGGGAAGCAATAAGGTTTGTACTATGGTTATTTTCCCTAATGGTGTAAGATTTCTTCTTTTCCAAAATTGTATTATACTTTGTAAACTAGCTATCTTATTTTGAAAATTTAATTCGATCATTTTTTCTAAATCTACATCAAATATGATGCCTAACAGTTTAAAATGGGTTGTGCCCCAGTGGAGTTTGTACTTAGTTTTGATTGAGTGTATGCTATATTTCTTAGAACCTATCCATATCAGATTTGTTTTGTCGTAGTTTATTTTCAATCCAGACTCTAGAGCACATTTATGTAATAACTGCATAACAGTGTTAAGAGAGATGTCAGAGCCATCCAGCAAAAGAGAGGTGTCATCTGCTAATTGAGATATCTTGTATTCAACATTTTCTATTTTTATGCCTTTAATGTTTTTTGTGTTTCGAATTAGAATAGCCAAAATGTCTGCGCTTAAAATGAAGATATACGAGCTGATTGGGTCACCTTAACGGCACCCTCTTTCGATTCTTATGAAGCTTCTGGAGTTTCACTTCTTCATTATGAAATCTGATAAAAATCCATTGATCTGAATAGTCGTCATGGTGTTATATAAGAAAAGACGGACCCAACTTCTGAGCATAGTACCAAAATTAAAATGCATTAAGGTTTTTTCAATAAATTGAAGGAGAGTTTTTCGAAGGCCTTTTCTAAATCTAATGTCATGAAAAGTCCAGGTATTTTATTATCCTCCGTGTATTTTAAAATATCATATAAGAGTCTTGTGTTTTCTCCTATATATCTTCCTTTAATAAAGCCAGTTTGGTCTTTGGCGATAAGTTTATCTAGGACGGGTTTTAATCTATTTGCAATTGTACCTGAGGCTATCTTATAAACAACGTTTAAAAGTGTTAAAGGTCTAAGATTTTGTAAGAATTGTCTTGGTTTGTTTTCTTTTGGTATGCATGTGATGATTCCCTGTTTTTGAGTAATTGACAAGGATCCTGAGATAAAAGCATAATTAAGACTTCTAAGAATAAAGGATTTAAGATCCTTCCAGAATATTTTGAAAAACTCTGTAGTGAAGCCATCTGAGCCTGGGCTTTTATATGTTTTCATATTTTTTAGTGTAGCAGAGATTTCTTCCATTGTAAGCAAGCCTTCTAATGATTGAGATTCATCATTACTTAGTTTAACATTTTGTATTTGTTCTAGCTCATCAAATATGTCAGAATTACCATTAGTTTAGTTTAGTTTAAACAGAATATAAGTTCAAATACTTTGTTATAACATTGGATTGACCGACACTATGAGTATCAGGAAAATAACGTTATTCAGTCTTAAGGAAAATAAAAAAGAAACATATTTTAGTGGATCGCATATATATTGATAACAATTTTAGACACAAATTCGAGAATAAAATTATCCATTGTAATACAGGTTTTAATATTCTTTAAATGACATTCCATTACGTGTTTGTCTGTGTGTTATTTATATATTCTTTGGAAAACTTTTACAGTACATACATCAGTTGTTAATTGCATCCGCTATTGTCTAATGTAAATAATACACATTTATTACTTTGAGAAATGATCAAAAGGGCGTCCATGTTTGTTGTATTGTCTTACGTGATAAATGTGTACTATGTTACTGATGGTTTGTTCTTTATTTAAAACGTTTTAATGCTGTTGCATTGTTAAATAAGTTGTAATGGGCTGAGCCGAGCCGCGGGTTTTAATAAAAAGTAAAATACTTTGAAACTTTGACCGATTTTGAGCATCGGTCCTCGCACTATTTCCTGCTATTAAAAAAAGAGAAAAAAGCTGAAGGTTTGTGTAACCTGCTCGCAGTTGCTAGAGTGTTGTGAAGGCATGTTTACTTCTCTGTATCGGTGGTTATAAATAATTCAGACAAGTGATAGGTATGGGAGAAGTAGTAAAGAATCAGAGGTGTAGAGAAAATAAGAGATTTTTCTGTGGTCAGTTGACCCTTTCGTTGAAGGTTATCAGGAAAAACATGTTGACCTCTGTGGTATGCTGATTGTCAGTTGGCCTTGTCTGGATAATCCACTTGGGTTATGTAGTCTGTTGACCGTTTGTTGAAGGTCGTCAGCTTGCCTGATATCGAAAGGCCGGTTGGCTTTTGTGTTCAGATGACCCATTTGTTGATGGACTGTAGGCCTTATCTTGAAAAGACATTTTGCTGCGGGAATAGTTCACCCTTTGATGAACGCAGTTGGCCTTATCTACAAAAGCGAGCTGGCTTATTTGGCATGTTTACCATGTTTTTGTATATCATTTTGCCGGATTTTGATAGCCAGTTGTGTTAAGTCTCATTGTAGTTTGGGCTTTAAATGAATGTTGTTGAAACTAATGTCGACATTGCATGAACAAAAGTGTAACGTTTCAGTAACAGTTTCAAATCGAAATGATGATGATGATGATGATTTTGATGCTGATGATGATGCTGCTGCTGCTGCTGATGATGATGATGATGATGATGATGATGATGATGATGATGGTGATGATAATGATGATGATGATGATGATGATGATGATGATGATGATGATGATGATGATGATGGTGATGATGATGATGATAATGTCGACCGCTTAAACCATCCCATATTCGAGTATTTTTAAACAAAATAAGACATTGTATTGTTCTCACACCGATGTTATTCGAGCCATATAAATTATAGTAAAAGCTTTTATAATCCAACCAAGACATACACGTTTGATTCATATTTTTTACCGACTGTTTTTCAAAATGCCAAGACTTTTGTCCTTGAACTGAATGATCCAATAAGTTATTACGTTATCAAGTACAGACGTACAGTTTTGCTTTTAGTTTTGCATTTCGTAAAGTAATTAATAAGAACTCTGTACTGGCTTGATTTCTTTGATTTGTATACCGTGCATTGATTTGTAATATTTACATAAAGGATTTATACAAAAATCTAATTATTAAATGTGTTTTTATTACTTCTATCAAATATTGATTTAATAGAACGTCCAATGACAAATTTAATTGAATCAAAGTAGGCCTTACAAACAAGTATCCTCCTTTCCTATAACTTTATCCGTTTCAATATATATCTGTGTCAGTGTATACTATTCTTAACGTTTGTAATACTAATATCGTCCCACACTATTGCTCTTAAAATGGCTCGGTTGCACATGCATGTACTTCTGAACAGTATACACTGCCCTCCACCATAGACCCACGTGGACTCACCGTGGACAATTTTTCGTGAGCGTGGAAAATCACCGCGATCTGAATGTGTTTCCATCATGATAGATCTCGTCGACAGTGGCTGAGCGCCGCGGGCGTTATCGGGAAATCGATCTCACTGTGGATCACCGCGATCGCGGTGGACCACCGCGGCCTCGGTGGTTCGCGGTGAAATACAGGTAAATGTGATTGGACATGTATATTTCGATATTGCAGACCAGCGCTTCTAAACGCTTTTAAAAGTTAGAAGTCCGTTTGTATATCAATATTTTAGTTAACCCTACCATATGTGTTGATCGCTGAATACTTACATGTTCCAACTCTATCCATTACACTATAATCCGATATAATAAGGATTTCTATTTTCAAAACCAACATATGACCGGTATGAAGAAACGGACCAAATGTGTTTAAAAATTTCATTAACGTCCGCCAGTTTATGCATGTGCATATACACGATGAATTCTGTGATTGGGGAATACCCATTGAACATGCGTGAATCAAGTGACAGGTATAGTGCGAGCATTGAGAACATATTTAGTGAAAACGACCAATCAACGAGTGAATTTAAACTTAGATTAAACGGAAATTAAAACATCTCATTGTTCTCTGCGCTACAGGGTTTTTATGCGAAATTTATACACCCACGCTTTCCATGCTGGTAACGCGGCGCTATACATACAAGTACATGTACAATTTTCCCGCGCTTTTATCGGGACAATGGTCGTCAACACTAAATTGAATGATGCTCATTTGAGAACTCAACAAAACACGTACCAACACCGCTAGATGTATGCTCGTGCTTCGATATGATGCATTTTTTCCCGAGAGTGTGAATATTTGTTTTAATTGTAATAGAAAATACCGACAGAAGTGAGAAGATGCGTTCAATGAGAAGATGCGTTCAAATACCATCTGTTCTGTTATGTGTTAATTTATGTAAACATCAAATTCTCCATTTTATTCGATATAGTAAATTCATGTAGACATCAAATTCTCCATTTTATTCGATATAATAAATGGATGTAGACATCACATTCTCCATCATTATTCCGTAAGAAAACATGCGTTTCATTCGTATTGTAATACGGCACATGTAAAATAAATAGACATACATATACATGTATAAAAAACATATTTAAAACATAATCAGTACATGTATTTATATGCATGTTTATAATATAAATAATAAATACTCGTCAGCGTTGTTACTATGATCCTAATTTTCCGAAAACCATATTCTTGGTCGTATCTGAAATAAAAGAGTAAAACAGTTTAAAAAAAAACTAAATGTGAAATTAGGACTCGTTAAATTCACCGCGATTTCTTAACAACACTTCTTATCGATACTTTATAAATTTGATATATTTCATTTACTCAATGCACAACATCAATGCACAACATTATTGTAACACAATAAGTAAATCAATATTTACGATAATATTACGATTTCTTTTTATACGTTATTTAACATACAGTGTATGTTTCAAAATGAACTTGTTACTGAACAAAGAACAGGTATACACATAGTCACTGGCCAACATGAAAACTGATCTTTTCGCATGACTATGATATTAAAATATCGCGGAATTTAATACTTACTGCGGATGTCTGGAATTTGTACATGTACATTTATTCGATCCAATACATGTAACAAAAGAAACAGGAAATAACAAAAAAAGTTTGATATCAAATTACATGTACATGTAAAATGTTTGTATGTAATTGTTGGCGAGTTATATATGTTACAAACAAGCAAGGGTTTTCGAAAGGTTAACAAAAAACAAATCTTTAATTAAGAACAACAAGGGAGATTTCATGCATAAACAATTGAAACAAAACCTGAAGCATGAAACGCAAACTATACTCACGCTCGATGTAAGACATGTCAATAAATGTCTGTAAAGGGGGCAAACACGAGAGAAAAGAGTTGATTTTATTATGAAGTGCATGTAATACATGTGCATACGAAGTTTTAAAAAAAACAACATTATACGATCTGCAATGTGAATGAACATATACATTTCGATATCGCAGACCGTACATTTGTAAAATGTTGTTGTTGCACATGTATTTCACCGCGAACCACCTAGACCGTGGTGGTCCACCGCGATCGCAGTGGTCCATCGCGATCGCGGTGGTCCACCGTGAGATCAATTTCCCGATAACGCCGAGACTGACACCGCAATTCGCCACGGCGACATCACCGTGTTAAACGGTGAATCGCGGTGAGATCGTAATTGTCGACTATGGGCTGAAACACGGTGATACGTGGTGGATGGCAGAAATCGCGCTAGACGTAGTGTATATGCACATCCAATAATCGAAACTATAGCGATTTATTTGTATTATATCCATATTAATTGTTACTTCGTTCTCAAACTTAAAAGAATCAATGGTAAGTTAAATTATCTTTAATTCATTGTTTGCAGGTGACGGAATGGTAAGATCGATGGATTAACATGGCTTAGTCATTTTCATATAACAATACTCAAAATGTATCCATAGATGGGTGAGTCATTTAATATGACAATACTCAAGTTGAAGCCATAACATGTTCAAAAGCACACAACAAAGAATCGAATGTGGCAATATTGCTGAAAACAGCCCTGAAGATTACATGTTATGTCTGGATCATTATCAGAACAAATGCAAGAGTGTTAACTGAATCAGACACATCGATTGAGCTTTTTACTGAACAATAATTAAAGAAAGAAGTCAGTGACTGATATAGTAATATAAACATAACTGATAAAAATATCGTTATTTTTGCGAGCACTTTTCAAGTGACTTACCTGCGCCACTTATATGAAGGTCATACAATAATTATTTTTAGTGACAAACCTTGTGTTGAATACATTGAATATCTGCTTTATACTGTTTGTTGTTTCTGGTATAAACCGTGACATGTATTCAAAAAGAGCGGACAAACATGTAAAAATGTCAAATGAAACCGTATTTATTCAGAGTTTATTGTACCAACTGCTTATGACATATTTTGGCGTTTAAAAACCTCTTAGTGAGTTCAATAATTGGTTAGTTGAAAATGTGTCATTTATGTTAACCTGTTTGTACTTAACAATTCGTAATGTGATAACACTTTTGAGAATACAACATATGTTATAATTCAGATGGTACATTTTTCCACTGAAATATGTATAATTTGTTTCACAAAATAATTAAGAATAAAGGTGCCAAAACGCAATGGTACTTTTTGTACTGAAATCTGTATAACTTGTTAAAGTATGAGGGCACAAAGCTGCCGGATGTCAAATTGAATCTTTGTCCAAGAAAATATTTCTATTCTTTAAACAAGTAGTAAAATCAAACAGTATTCCATGTTAAATAATTTCTCCGTTTTCCAGAGAAAGCTTTTTACTTATTTTAGTAACAGAAAGTACATAAATGTAATGTAATATTTAAAAAAAAATGAAATTATGTATAACAAACCTTTTGAAAACTGTATACATCATTGCCATGTGTTAGGTTATATTGTTTACTCTTAAAACACAACTTAATACAACTATTGAATGTGATTTTCTTTTACAAAAACTTGAAAAATTCAGATGGCAGGTTAGTGCATTTTTTTTTTATGTATTGCTAATACTCATCCGATGCAAACACGTATTGCATTACATTGGCATAATTATATCAACAGTCAAACACTTGCTTTCCAAGCGTTATCTGTACTTTTGTAGATTATTTCATCATATTTAAGTTTAACTGGAGCACATGTTTTTATCGTTTGAAACTAAAAGTGAACTATACACTATCGTTAATTTTATGGTAAACAAATAACAAGCTATTCAAACTATACGTTCAAATAAGTGATAACAAAATTGTGCGATGTTAACTATCAATTTGTATTGGAGAGGTTCGTCCTTACTGTGTTGCATATTCATTTTCTTCCAGCATTGCAATATAATAGGTTGTCTGAAAAGTTGTCAATATCTGCATACTTTGTAAATAATAAACGAGTATTTACATTTTTGTCTATACCGAAATCGTCTTGAATTCTTTATTTTGTCAGTTTGTCAATACTCCCTTGAGGGATGCAAACACATCGATTTTAGGCTTTTTGAAGGGATGTAGTTGATGCGTGTTAGTAATTTTATATCATCGTGCCTCAAAAAGTTGAAACTCTGTTGCTATGGTCTCCTTTCTACCATTGAGTAATAAAATAGCAATTAATTTGAATGCGTTTTAATTACCTTTTATTACTGTTTAATTTGAGTTGCAATGCTATGAGGTTTAATTTTATTTAACGTATAAGTATCATGAATATTGCTGGGCCAAGTGAGAGGTTGAGCGCTCTATAACCGGTTTAAACCCCCAGTGCTTAGCATTGACCGTTCCAAGGCGGTGACCCCAGCTTTATTCTACTATGTACATATGTGTTGTTTTGTTTTGTGCCGTACTGTACCGTTTTGGCAAGTGGTTCCTTGCCTTAAATAAAGGACCACGAAGGTGTGTATGATGGAAATGCAATACTGCTGCAGCTTCTGGAGTTTCACTTCTTTATATTAATAATGTGAACTAAAGATCGTTAAAATTGTCGAGTATTCAAATTGGTAAAAATATGACTGGTAAACTATTATGAAATATATAATCTCTATTTAATTACGGACAAGATACATGCAAAATCACGATAAGATAGTATGCTTATTTTGCTTGCCTTCTATGTGATTTGAGTTCAAATGATGTATTCATGACATAACTGGGAAAACCAACACTCGATCATTCAGAATGTGTCATCATAAGTCAGTATCATGGAATAATGATTATATTGAGCTAAATTGTTGATTTTTCATTAAAAAAAACACACACATCGATAACTAACGTAGACCTCTTTAATTATTTCACTTGACACAAAACGTCCTCAGTAAATCAGCGTAAGTCGCATATTATGTTTCATTTATTATTAATAAGAGGTTTTATAAAACGGTGTAAATCATTATCCACGACATGTTTTCGTTCGTTAGACGCACTTTGCAGTTAGACTTGAGAATGCATCGTCGTTAATGACTCGTTTTGACGGAAAAAATGCAAGTCTAACAGGAATTGCTTTGTAAAGTGATTTTCAAGAGAACATTAAGCCTTCCACTTATTCGTAGCGCAAGCGAACATATTTGATTATGCCAATAGTGCACAATTATATTGGACACGCAGACCCAATATTTTGAAGAGTTATTATAACCCTGGCCGATAACACAAAATAACTCCGCCCATTTCCATAATGAATATGTCCCTTACAAATAACACAAGTTTAGCCCTACCTACATTTTTGATTATCATGCATTTTTGCGATGTTGAATTAATCGTAAGTAACAACAACGTAGAACTATTTTTGTAGGAATGTCGGTGAAAAGTAAACACAAAAGCGATTTGGATCAGGAGTGTTAAACTATTCGATCAATGAGGGATCATTTTAACAGTTTTCACAAGAATAAGCAAAAATAATGCACACAATTAACATGCGTGCACTGGTACCAGAAAGAATTAAAAAACGTCAGTGCTTAACAAATCACAATACAATTTCAATAATCGGCCTCTTCACAGGTAACTGTAAACAACAGTGTGCATGTTTAAATGCATAATTTCAAAGACTAAGAATAATATCCACAATCCACGTGTATCCACTGTGATAATAAAAGTGGCAAGTATTGTGTTGGCACGTTCGTTCGGTTTGAAACAGAGTAACCCATCATACTGTACAACATTATTGTGTTTACGATGTTTCTCTCAGCCATTAATGTCGCACAATTATCGCAATCAATCTCCTTTATAGCTTGAAAAGATCTGATGCAGCTGATCGGTATCTTCATTGCGACACAAGGCAATAATTATGTTATAACAAACAAATATGTTATGTTGATTCAAGTTCGTGTTCGTTCCATAAATTTTAGATCACACCCAAATCACAAACGCGATAAAAATTCAACATGCAACTCCTGAGTATTTGGTTTCCCGATCCACTTGATTATCCCAACATTCTCAAGAGTCATCGTCTGTATTTTCAATATTAAAGCATCCTTTTATTTTGTTAAACGTTAATCAAAGCCTCACATATTTAGAAAGTTACTCGTTGTGATAATTTAGAACCCCGTGATTGCCTATTGTGTAATTTTATTGAATATGATTTAATAAAGAACGTTTTCCTGTGTGTTCTGATAAATGAATTGATCCATGTTTACGTCAACAGACTGTCTCATTTGTGCTGTACTTCAACTCGCTTTAATATGTGCGGTCTGTTTTATTGAAGTACATGTTTAGGGTCTATATTTTAACATTGTTAATGGCATAAAACATAGAATATATGGCTGGTCACTTTTGACCAATGTGGCGTGTGATGGCTCGGCAAGCCTTGCCTTGTTCCTACGCCATATTACACATTTTCTGATAACACGCGTTATCAAAAGTCACCAACCATATAAATCTATGTATCAGAATGATACATTTAATTGTTTGATACGTATAACGTATTCTTTTCGGGGAAGGTATTGCAACAATACGCCTTCAAATGTTCCGTAATGCTTACATGTACGCATTTGAGAAGATTTATGGTAATGGCATATATATTTCCATTGTACGTAGATTCTCCTGTCGTTTGAGGAAGAATAGCATTCTATTATTTTCTGTTGATTCATTAGTTGATGATATTATAGTGTTAATTCTAAAGGATTAATTGGTATGTAAACAATTACGTATAATTTATAATTACTAGACCGCAGACTTATATTATATACCAGGTACTAAAAAATATATATTTATTATGGTTTGTTATTTACGTTAATGGAAATTACTGTGGAAATGTTTAATTACACATTTTACATAAGATACTTTTATAAACTGTGCATGCATATGCATATGTATACTATGTTAATATATATTTAATAAATATTATCTTGTCTTGCAAAAAATAAACTTTGGACTACCTTAGACAAGATCGTTGGTTTTGAATTAATATCATCAACAACCAGGCAAGAAATATATTTAATAATTAACGCTGAACGCAGCAGTAGAAATAACTTTAATAAATAAATAAGAGTTACATTCAGAGTACGGAATAAATAATGAAACATCCTTAAATCATCCGAATGATCCCGAGTAAGAAATAAACATTAATCATTCATACATTTTACTGTATGATACTTTGTTAATGTTGGCAAAGGTTGTCAAGTTGATATTGAATTAAGGTTGTTAACACTGAAAAGGGCTGAATTTATTTAAGTAAATCCATATATTCAATAAAATAAAACCCACCCTTAAAGATGTTTTGCATGGTCTGTGTGTCGATAATTTCAATTTTATAAAATATACACAGCAAAGCAAATTGGAAAAGCCAATTAATATTGTGTTGATTTTAAACAGATCATTTTGATTTAAGATTTCTAACACTTTTTATTAATCTCATCACTGATTGGATGTTTCTTCAAGGCCATTTCGCTGTGTCTTCCTTTGGATTACAAGCGTTTAAAACAAGCGCCATTGTAGTATGATGTTGCGTTCTCGACCTTGTTAATTGTGATAGTATTTTCGCGATATCGCATCGAAATTTTGATTTAACATTATCGACCATAAATTTCAACATCATGATGCAATGACGCAACAACATGATGAGATAACAGTGTAGCATACTCGCATCTGTATCTCGTGTCATCGCATCGTGTTTTTGAGTTCTCGTCCTTGTTTACCACAATTTGAAACTACGAAATGTCGATCTCACATCGTATTATCTCAAGTTCGAGAATCGAATATACATGGCCGACAATAAATGCGAAAACACTTAGCAAGGGCACGATATTACGATGACAGATCCAGATTTTAATTTGAAAATACCAAATGTGATATCGTTCTCACATAGTGATATCGTGGCAGCCGTAGCATCACATCGCGTGTGTGCTCTTATAATCAAGAGGTCGACAAAGCGGAACAACTAGTTCCCCTACGAAAACCGCCCGATGGCGTGTTCAAAGAAAAGTTCGGAAAATTTACTTTAAAATAAATGGTCACTGGGGCTGGCACTGCTCCTTGTCATCGCCAAATTTAGCGTAAGACAATTCACAAGCACAATCGTCATACGCACACACAAACGCACACACACGAAACCACACACACGAATAACGAACATTGGTCACATGTTTGTGCGTTAAAAGGTCCATTCGCCCTAGCGTCCATTTTTATAGATGTTGATCCATCTACGGTTTGATTCATCATGATATTTTTAAATACTGGTGATGTACATCCTAACCAACAATATATAATCGCTTGTCATCCCTCGTTTATCATTTATCACGCATATGTTATAATTTCCAAAAAAATAATATCCTTAATTAAATAACTATCTTAAACGAGCTCATCGCTATGCAGAATGTACATTCGTCAAAAGTGACTCATAAACCACAATCGACGTTTTGACAATATAACTATACACCCGGGAATCAAACGAATCTCGGTTCCCCATCAAATGCCATATATATCAAATAATGGTTTATTGGTTCCCTGACATATTATAACTCTTAACCACGCAAGATAGAGCCACGAGGCCTGAAATCACTCGCTTCATTTACTAGCAATTAAGTCTAATTCACTTACGTTAATAAAGACAGTGAATAGAAATAAAGAAATGTAGCATGAATAATACTTTCAATGCTTAAGCAAGCAAGCAGAACATATGCACATTTGCTCGAAAAAGAAGCGATTTTAATGAAGGGACTGAAATAAATTATTACAACGCATGCTTGATAAATTGTTTTACCGCATATGCACAAATTAGTTATCATGTAACATTACCAATATTTTAGTAAATAATACAAGAAGGTCACTAAATAGCATGCATATATGATTTAAAAAACTTTTTGTGAAATGTGTTTATTGCATTATTTGGTACAAGTCTTGTCAAATTGCATTGTATATTTAGTGTGGTGTAAATATATATTAGTTCTCTGGTTTTGTTTATTGATAAACTTGATAAAAACAAATAACACATTTCTTTTCCACTGCGACTTCATGTCCGAAACAGCGCGGAACAAATAATATATACACAATTAAATCTGCAATATTTCCAAATTACACTTCACCTTTCGATGCTATCGATTCTAGCACAATTAGGTCGCTCATTTTACACTAGCTTTGTTATACAGCATTTAACATACATTACTTTAAAAAAGTATTGTGATTATTGGATAAACTCTCTTTTTGTCTAAATGCATATATGTAAGCAAATTATCACATCAGTCATATTTTTGGTTTGTGCAAGGAGTATTTTAAACCGGTGATCAGTATAAAGTAGAACATGAATGCTTTTTTGTTTCGTTAACATAATTCAAATATATTCGATTTAAAAATAATACTTATATATCATTTTTTTGTCTCTTTCATTGATTGTAGGCGACGTTTGTAATAGCATACAAGTAAATAACAGCATGGAGGTTGATACTTGAAGCAACGATAATAATCACATGATTGCATTATATACACATACAAAAATCCTTCCTTTGACTTCAGACAATCAAAATTATCCATAAACCTACTTAAAGTACATCTTAAGAGAATACTTCAATATACACATGTAGTTGTATTGTTGTTTATCGGCGAAGAACGTTATTTTCGTTTATACAGTGGTAATCGGATTATAAATACATCATTTATAAATTAAAGTAAATTAATAATTACAAACAATTCAACAGCAAGCACATATATATATATATAATAGAACACATACAGTTGTCCATAGTACATCACGGTTTAGACGTAGGCACGTTGTTAAATGTCACAAGTGGCCGCAATTATAGGGACATCTTTTCAGCAACGTCTACAAAATGTGTCTAATGAACCAGTAAATGACTTCGATAATGATTTACACTGATTTAGGAAACTATTTAAATCTACCTCATTATGCGCCTCACGCTAATTCATTCACCGTTGACAATTTCGACAGTATTTGAGACACATTTTAGAATTATCTTTATGAATTTTCTACAAAAATACCAAAAAAGAACCCTGTTAGTAACAATGATGTTCCAATTCTATGTCAAAGATTTAGGATACGAGTAAGTAAACAGTTGATATATGTGTATCAAAATATCCACTGCAGTGTGAGTTCATTCCAACAGACACATGTTTACCATACTCATTTCACACATTCTCTAATACGGATTTATATCCGAGTTTCAGTGCATTTAGGTTTTTTTTTATTTCGCAGAGGTTTGTCAAATCAAAATTATCAAGTTACATGTTTGGATAAATTTGTTTAGCAATATACACTGGGAAAAAGATATAAGGGAAAAAATGGAAAACTGTCAGTTTTTTTTTAATATAAAATTATTTGTTAAAAAAATAGAATCGTGATAAATTAAACTTTCCAGTATACAACCATATAAGTTTATAATATATAACTTAGCATCACTTATTTATTGTTGTTTAAGGGAGGCAACACTAAAAATAAAAAATCGCAAATATCCCTAGGAATCAAAAGTTGCTTATTTCATCAGTTTATATGTTCATTTAACTTTAATATACAAAAAAAGGTTGTAATACAATAAGCACCACGCGCTTTCTATCACAGTTTGCATCAGACGTAATGTAAATTCTAAATACATTGAAATAATATCGTTGAACATTTAACATATATAAACATATAGTTTTGTTTCTTCGCCGTTTTGCAGTTCAAAATACAATAATGCATACAGCATTTTAGTATATATTCCGCAAAATATGCGCAGCGCACAATAACAATAACATACATTGTTACTTGGCAAATATGTTTGATTTCATAGATTATGTGTGAATACTATATAAACTGATAATATATTAAAGTATATAAACTTAAATATTGGTGAACTAACGACTGAGTGCAATGTTCTGGAAACACTGACGTAGTTATCTCACATTCCATATCGAATAAGATAACGATGCTAGCAGGTATATTATAATGCAAAAATGCACCGATATCTATTAGACTGAATAGGACAATATAATACCCCAATAATGATTAATTTGGCTTTACTGCATATTATGATCTTAACATATAGAATATTTGTTATGTCAACTAATTCGTTCGTTTATTTATATTCATTGTTGTCTTAGAGATCGCGTTATATTTACAGTGTAATGCAAACTAAAATTGTTAATGCTTAGAATGCTGTAGTTTAAGTATGTTCGTTAACAAATCTGCATTCGATGATTAACAATGCGGGGAACTCACTAGACGTTTGTATAGGTTGTAGATCGCTCGGGCGGACGACGAAATCAAACTAAGGTAAACATACAACCGGTTTAAATTAAAGGTACACAATTAAAACGTAGTGTTACTAAAGTTGCTGTTTAGATCGAAGCACGTACATTTCTTCTCGGTTAATCCCATAATACTTAACAAAAGTTTCACTCAGTCATAACACACACACACTATATTTCATTCGAAAGTTCGTCATATAGTGCAACCTTTAATTGGGTTTGCATTGAAAAAAATACATACATGTAAGAATAATACAATCGCGAAAGAGCGGTCATAACATGTTTGATCTGAAATTCTCCAAGTTTACGGTCCTAATACAAATAAATAGTTAAGTGTTCAATCACGCCGTTGGAATACTAGATGCATGGCGAAGTGTCTATCTTTGCATAGTTCAATATGATTAAGCAATGTACATTCCATTGAAAAACACATCAATGCAACAGACCGTATTGCTATCAAATATTTCAATTGTATCTTTTACCATATAACTTTTTTTCATAGTGCATCTTCTTGGGGTCGCATATGGTCTTTAATTTGAAGATGGTTGGATTGATTTCCCGTCTTCTCAACGCCTATTTCGTGGAAACTGAATTGATGATGTTGTCTTATGTTGTCTGAATGGGCCCCATTTATCGCTTTCAAACTGAATAATGAATCGGTATCGGTGTTTCTGTCTGTGAATAAATCTTACTACATTATTTTGTCTTTCGGTTTGTAAACATATTCTTTGAAATTGACAATCAATCTGTCTGAAGTCAGTCCTCTTATATTATACATTTAAATATATGGTACAAAAACTTGGTTTGAGCATTGATGACATATGTCGAAACAAAGCGTAGAATGTTTGATCCGGTCTTAATATGTAGTAATATGTATTTTACCTTTAAAGTTTACGATTTAATAGTGAATTGTAAAGAATATCTTATCGCATATATCTGTTCAAAGTATGTGCTTATATTAAATCAATACAACCTTTACTGCAGTTTTGGAAAAGACACATGGCGTTATTAAACTACAATCTAAGCTGTTGTTTTTTATTATTGTGTTTTCAAAATGAGTTTAGGATCAGTAAGGATATTTTGTATATATGTTTGAGTATTTTACGTATATTATCAATAATTACAATACACGCTGATCGTTACGTCGGACTCTTCTCTTGTACGTCAACATGTCCGGTAATAAGCATTCCATCTTCAAGTATGCCGTTACAGGTATGCTGATATCAAGAACAAACATGGGATGTCTGCAAATGTAACTTTACTTTACCTCGTACATAATACTCTTTTTTCATTAGTTCATCTAAATCACTTGCTGACTCTGTATTGTTCCATATTTGATGGGTTGCATTTCATAAACAAGACACCGTTATATATAATAGGGAATAGTAAATATTACTCCTAATTACTTTACCATATGACTAATAATCCGGTTCAAGTCCGACGTTTTTGTTTTTATTTGAGCACTTTAGATTAAGCAATAAGTATGTTATAAGAATAGGCTTTTACTTTATAATAGAGAGCTTTTAAGCGTGAAGTACATGACCGATTATTTAGATATAGTTAATATATTGTATGTAATATATTTGGAATACACTTGGTATCTGTGGAGTTGTTGTTAGTTAGGAAAGTATTAATTTATTTGTTTTTGTATCTCATTCCAACAGGTCTCCGTGCGGCGTTGTAATAATTATGGATTAATGAAAAGCGGATTCCATAAACGTAAAGTTTAGAAATAACTAGTCGAACAAGTGCTTTATCAATTTCCGTCTCTTAATCAATGCAGCTTACATTTCTGTTCACAATGAAGGCCAAGAGATTCTCATTAAAATATTGTTTGCAAGAATGAAAAAAAAACGTCATTGAACTATATATGACATACACAAAATTGGCGGAAATACAATTTTCGTGATCTTTCCCTAATTGTATTGGTCATTTGTATATGTTCAAGTTAAACAAGTTAAAAGTTTGTCATGTTTTGAAACAGGTTATACATCGGGTATATATCAAAGAAAATATACTGTCATGCGGATATTGTGGTGTTTTGTTTACATGTTTCCATGTACAGTCTAGAAATTCCATTTTATCTGCATATTAATTTCAGAAGATAGGGTTTTCATATAAGAATAATTTGTATAAGGTTTATTATAATTATTAACTCTCTGCTGAAATCAGTATATGGTGTTGATTTGTTTTTGATTATGTAATGTACTGTTTATGTTGCTGAAAAAAAAAAAAAATAGATAAAACTATTCATTCATAGATATAAGAAGTTGTTTATAAGTATTTTTAATAGTTGTAAAGTTTTACACATATACGTTTGTTTCTATAATCGGTTCTTTATGTGTGCGTGTCATAAATGACAAAGTTGTTAACAAGCATTTTATAAATTTCTTTTGAACAACCAACAACGAAACGGTTTATCCATAACACATAACCCTTTACTAAATTGGACTGATTGGAATTTATATCTTCCAATTTTCATAAATTTAAATTTTAATAGTGCTCTCAACAGATAACTCAACAGATCTGCAGCGTGTGAGTAAAATAAAATTGAAATACATTTAATATATGATAATTCTAACCGATTCGATTTGAGACTCCAAACACAAGTCATGCATAGAGTCTTCCGTTAATCCGTTCAAATCACAGACAATCAAGAAATATTGCATATTTTATGATTTCCTTTAAATTCCAACACACTCGCGTCCTCGTAGTTAAAATTTCTGAACAAGCATCTGAACACAATGACGTAGATATGACGCAATGTAATTTTAATGCATGCTTCAAACAAACATCGATACGTTAAAGTAACATGTTTTCAGCAATTTTCACAGCAGTTTTTTTATATAGAAGTTTACAGATGAAGATAAAGGGACTATTTCAGTAGGGCAGTATGAAAAAACACCACCACCACCACCACCACCACCACCACCACCACC